>VYZX01019492.1:71437-87259 GCA_013401335.1 Brachypteracias leptosomus
CAAACATTTAATTTATAGCACAGCTTTCACATAAAGGCATCACATAAAAGCATCACACAACTACTTCCAGAATAATAAAAGTACAGAGTCACAAACTAAAAATCCTAAATCAATAAGGTGGTGGTTAGGGCTTTATAAATAGCTATATGCAAAGCTGGACAGTTGCAGAGCAGCAAAAGGAGAAAATTTGAGGGACAGAGACAAAGGAGAAGAGCTTTTCAAGTGGCACTTTGAAAGGACTGAAGGGCTTTTAAGAAGGCAAAGTGAAGGGACAATTAGAAGCTGATGAGCAATGCCTACTGATGTGCTTGCTCCATGCGTACTCACCTCTACTGGGCAGCCTTTGGACTACGAGGAAGATTCAGAAAAAACAAGTTGTTCCATGAGCAGCAAATGACACCTGGTTCCCTGTGGACTTCTCCATCCCCATACTCCCTCGTCCCCAGCCTCAGCACCCTTGTCCCTGCTCTGACCTCCGCTGGGCACCAGCCAGCAGAAGCTCACAGCTACCAGGCCAGCAGGTGCACGTGGATTAACCTGGGGCCATGATTGTGAGGACCCTGCCACCTCTTCAACAGAGCAGCCAACCTGGATCCCCCTCCCCACTGCACAGTGAAATTCCACAACTTGGAACAAGAGGTTAAAATTTCAAACAACAATTCAGCTTTCGCACACTTCAGTGAAACCTGGTTGAAATTTGCCAGCAGATTCCAAGTTATTCAGGGTGAAAGCAGGTAGGACATACAGAGAGCGCAATTTCATATGACTCAGAAAGCCCAGCACATCCTCCCCTGCTAAATTAAAAACAAAAGCAGTAATAAAACAAGCATGGAGGGGCCTGGCTCACACTTGTTCTCATAAGGAACTGTGTGATTCTCACTTGTCTTTTGAAATATTCTGTCCAACCTGTGCCTGGACCCATGCACTGCTCTGAAAAATGTCCAGATCTCAAAGACTCAATCCACGAACTTACTTATTTTGAAAACTGAGAACCTCATCCAATCTACAGTTCTACATCTTTATGCATTTCGCCAGATGCTTTTATGGAAAACTGATCTTGTACCTTTAGTAGATTTATTATTTTCCACAAAAAGATTTACTCTTAAAAGTGTATTCGTCATCTTTCTTCTGACTTGCAATTAAACAGTAAACAAAGTAGATTAGCTCTACATTTGCACAGTACTTGGCCCATAGGGGATCATACAAGCAGAGACAAAAAACAAAGCTCTTACCATTTGAAGGAAAACCTGTTTTAAGCAAAAACGAGTATTTGTCACTATCACAAAGCCAACAGCCTCTTTAGAACAAGAAAGCTAAAGAATCATCTTCAGGAATGGAAGAATGCAGTATATCGGTGGAACTATGCTGAAAGTAGTCAGCTAAAACACACATGATACATTAAATACTGAGTTAGAACACATAAAGTTAAGAAATTCATGTGTATTAACAATGATGTTAAAAACCTGAAGACTTGTACACCTATATCCTAAATACCATGTCAGGAAATTAAATATCTGTAACATTTCAAGGTCAGTGTCCTCTCTAATATATTTTAATATAACAGGAAGAACATCATGGCAAGTGGATAACTGAAAAGTTATTGTTACAGGGAAAGCAGCTATAATCAAGGCCCTACAGATAAGCCGCACTTCACAGCTGAAGTAGAGCAATCCACCAAATGAGAAATGTCCGTTTCAAAAGCCATTCCAATAATCAAATCTGTGCAAAATATTCCATTAAGAAACAAAGTTATTGCTGAGAACTTAAACCCAACATTTTCCATTGGCACTGATACTGTGCTGCAAACTGGCCAAAACTAAGCCCGAACATGAGAAAACCACGGGCTCTGTTAAAGCTCCATTTACAGAGTAAAGCTGCATATTCTGCTACTCTACATACTTTTTCCAGAACATGCAGCTACCTCATCCAGGATGCTCAAAAGCCAAAGAAAATGTTGGCCAAGTGGTTTGTTTAGGTTTCCAGTGAGCTTGGTGACCAAAACCATTACCTATTCTGGGTTTAGTGACATCACGGTAAAAGTTGCATATTCGCAAAACTTTATTTTTCTTTTAAACTGAAAATGCAGCCTTGAACTCAATGAAATTCCCTCCGTAGATCTCCAGAGAAACATCTGTTGCCACACTGCTCCCAATGCATTATTCTAGGACTCTTTGATCTGCCTTCGTCCCCTTGAACCTCACATGTAGAAATTATGTGGCCTTTTCCACTATGTTGTAAGAACAGATGTTTCAAATTCAGGTTTCAGCAGAGCAGTCAAACAGCCTTTCTGATTGTGAAGGACGGAATCAAGTTTCCTGCGCTTATCTCTCCTTTGCAGCTAGAAGCAGGTTGGGTGCCATGTGGGACCCTGAAGTGCTGCTGCATCACTGTTTCCCATTACAACTATGAACAACGTTGCTTTCCCGTTACAGCTGAGACAAACTGTGTCGTTTGGTTGGCCTGTTCTACCTTGAAAAAGCATGGGTGAATTGGAGAAGGGATCCCCAAATGTACTGCCCTTTTGACCATGATATACACACACGGGAAGTGTCATCAGACAGCACTTCTGTGCCGTATGCTCTAACCTGGCTATGGACACAAACCACTGCCCAGGAGCTCACAAGGTAGCAGAGTGAACTTCTGACATTTCCCAATTTTCACAACATAATGAACAGTAACAAAAATCGCTCTTTACAGCCCTGTGGCATTCATCTTTTCTCCTGTTATAATCTGAAACTTTATGTTAAGCTTCCAGTACTTCTGTTGCTCACAAAGCAAGCTGTGAGCATGATCCAGAACATCACCTGACCATTCAGAGACATTCTGTCATCTATTGCAAAGGCCTAGGCCTATATGCAATGACTTGATGAACTATAACTACAGAAATACAGCAAGCCAATGGAAAAGCAGAAAATTCTTTTCTTAAAGCTAAATCGGGAAGTTTGTTGCTGGATGTGCCAACTGACACTAGTTAGTTCTGCTGCCAAGAATTAATTTTATATTGTATCTGTCCTTGAATCATAATTTATCTTCCTTCCCCTTGTTCCATGGTGCCTGCTACAGATGGTGTGGCACCAACCATCACACACAATGGCAGCTGATCTCTCTCCCTCCTCAACTCCAACACAAAGGACAACACATCTCACAGGATGAGAAACATCCACATACGTGCTACAGGACCAGCCAAGTCTTTGTCAACCATTCTGTTCCCGTCACTGTGAACCCCCATATGTCAGTGATCCAAAGGGATTCACACAGGTATGAAGAATGTGATCCTTTGCAGCTAATCCAATAAAGAAACAAAAATACTTACATTTCACAGACTCCATCAATAACAATAAAGCTTTTATCTGTGTGTTGCTCATTTAGCCTTGAATCCATAAAGAACACTGCACCCTAACACTGCAGTTGTTACATTTATCAATGGCCCTTTGAAGAACATTAAATGACAAAAGAGACCGAGTAAAAATGGATGGTCTATTTACTGACTTGAAGGTTCTTAAAAAACTCAATTTGTAGGCAGAAATTACTTCTGCTTCTTTCAGATAAACATGTCAGTTTATGTTTCTATAGAATAGCCACTTGTTTTCACTCTACTATGGAGTATACAGGGAATATTCATGTCTATTTTAAGCTTTTCTACCAAAAAGCAGCTCTCCTAAATTCAGGTGTGATTCTGCTAGCCAGGAAAATCATTCAGCAAATCAAATCTCCCTTGGTAATCCTCAATCTATGTGAGTTAAACTGCACTACTCTCTAAAAGATGTTTCCAAGACTTTTTTCCCTCACTGCTAACAAAAAACCCAATAGCATCATTTATTTTCAGAGTCGTCTACAAATAACACAGAGAAATACAAGACTGCTCCTCTGAAATGCTGGCAGAGACAGAGCAAGGGAAGTGTTATTGGCAGCTCATGAGAGAATATTCTTTCAAGTGTACAGTAAACTCCATGCTTATCATTAAACTCATTTGAGTGCTTTACTGAACACAGCTTTGTGTCTGGTTGAAATAATTTAAATAGATTGTGTTTTTCCTTTACTTTCAGTGCACTGTGCAGCATTCCTCTCATATTTGTGGTAAAAGTGATTCACCAGCAACTGAGGGGAGAAAGTGAAGAGGTGTCACACCATTAGCAGTGGCGACTGAGCTGGCAACATTCGCAAATACTATCTTATAAGGTATTTATTTTAACTTTCTCAGTCTAGAGGAACTTTAGATTTTACAAATGAAGATTTATAAATCTTCATTTGTGTCGGAATACGGAGGAAGGGAAATCTTACCAACATTAACAAGGTGCAAGATGACAAGTATGCTTTGTATAGACTTCAAACTGTAAGGTGTGACTGCCATTAAAAAAAAAAAAATCCAGTTAAATACAAGAGAAAAATAGTAAATACAGTTATGGATGTTTGAAGTTTGTCTGGCAGTACACATCCTCCTCATCCTGTTTATTACCACATTATCAGAAAACAATCATTTACATGAAAGCTCTCACCTCAGATGTATTACTTGCACATAGAATATTTTAGGGACAAAATATATCGTAGTTACATAAATTACTCCTCCATCATTATTACTGATAATTTATAAGAAATCATAATGTGTTTTAAACTAGGTAGGCAGCCAAAGCAGTTTCTGGAATCAGATGAGAATGCAGGAGGCAACCAGACATGCTAGAATCACACGTCGTAATTTTCCTGTGTGTTCTTACCACTAGCTTTCTTCTAATTCTGATTGTCAAACCGACCTAGATTGAAGAAAGCCCAGCACATCCTATCACCCTCTTTTAAACACAGCAACAGTTTTTGCATTGTTGTTAGGCTTCCAATATGTACCACAGCAGACCCTGGGTCTTATCAATTGCACATCTACTCACTGCAACAGCTGTAGATCATTAGAGAACTTTGAACTCTCATTCACCATCCAAATACCCCACTGAAGTACGTAAATTGAGTGTTAATACTCACAACTATTTTGTATTTATACATAGTCCTTTACTGCAAGTATATTAAAATGAAGAGGTATCAAATCTGACAATAATATCAGGTATGCAAGAGTTATTTGCACAGGTGAGCTATCTGATGAAAACCAGATTCCAAGGCACAGCAGCAGTTATGATTCGATAATGTGGTGCAAGACTCACACAGCTTGGCAAAACTTGAAAGACAATGGTAAGTTCTGGCCTATACAATGACCTTACACAGGTCATCATTTTCCATGCTGCTCAGATTTCAAATTACTTGCAGACACACCAATCCATAGAAATAAAGTATTGACATCAGCAAGGATAAACTGAAGCTGAAATAACATCAGATGATTACAGACAAATACATTTGTAGAACTGTTCCCCAATACATTCCTCAAAACTGAGCTAATTGTCCCTCCAGCTGCTTCTGGCCACAAATTAGGACTTTTCTGGGATCCAACAGGGCAGAATGAGTAGCAGGCTCAGTTTCCATTTCATTTTGCCTTTGACTTAAGAAGCAATGTAGCACTTAAAATATTATTATTTTAGAATACCTAAATTAAATTTTATTAAAAAACCCACTGTGCAGTTTGTAATGAAAAGGAAGTCTAATTTTCAAATCTGCAATCTTTAAGAGGTTTGAATTCCTACACTTGAGAATCTCTGAATGGACTGTACTTACACATGAGCTTACTCACAGCACCTTATTAATATTTTGCAAAGTTCACCTGCAGAATTTTTATAGAATATCCACATAGAGGCAGCATTCAGTGCTAGGCAAAAATACCAGTCTGTTCAGGGCTGGCGTTCCTGGTGAATTCTGAGACTCGCTTCCGTGCTTTAAAGTAACAGCCACTTGCCGAGCACACAATTCACATTAAGCAACTGACAACTGTACCAGTCATTTCATTGTTACATACAAATGTCACATGTTAAGTTTGGGCGTAGATGCAGCATTTTATTGAATCACAGGAACACGGTAATTCAATTTTCATTTCCAGATTTTTTTTACAAGATCGTTTCTAGAGTACACAGTTTTTAAATATGCATCTTTTAAGAAAGAAATTATTCTTGAGTGTTACTTCCACTGATGCACAAGAAGTCAGCTATTTAGAGCACTGCAATGCTCTAACTACTAAAAACCCAGACCACCAATTTTATTTTATCTTTTCTTCTTGGAGCTTGCCTTTCCTCAAGACATGATCTCTATTTCTGAAAGATCACTTAACTAGTGATTTTCTCACTAGCAATCCAACGAGGTACTTAGTACAGCAACCACACCAAAACCCCCACATCTGTGAGTTTTTCTTTCATGCTGAGATTTAAAGAACCTAACAGTCATGACTCCACCATGATATCCTACCTCTCTATAGCCTGTGAATGACAGTGCATGAACAAGTGAGTTTGTTGAGAACTGAGCCTGGAAGTGGTAAATTAATAATGAATCAGTTTGTTTTAGCTCCTCCTCTACAAAAGTCTGTACAAACCCTTGGTTAGATAATTATTTGCACCTTTGAACATCAAACCTGTGCTGTGAACAGCTTGTCTGTCAAAGGGCCTGGGCATCTTAAAACAATTATGATATTTTGCAGGAAGGATCACTCCCAGACCTTTCTGGATCTGTTCTATAGTAAGATGAACTTATGTCCCCTGTAGGCCAGTAATAAATATATGCAAATAACATGGAAATTTATAAATGGCAACATGCAGTTAATTTCATAATACCTTAAGAAATGTCCTGCAGATGTACCCACTAAATCAAGTGGCATTTTAAAAACCCACGGTAATCTCAACAGTAAAGAGCGCAAATGAGAAATGCTGCGTACGTACCACGGTGCTCCCGTTGTGCATGTTGTGTGTGTCCTTGTGGGCGTGGGCACAGAAGTCTATGCAGGCCGTTACGCCGGAGAAAGGCCTGCCCTCCTTGGATCCCAGCCGGCAGTCGGGGCCCATGTGTTCATTCTCCACCTGGAGGAAAAATAAACTACAGGTCCTTGGGACTGAAAGTGAGCAACTGGGAACCCCAGGAGCCAAAAGTGCACTTGTGACTGAATAAACGACACAGGTAAGAATCATCAGAAAGCACGTGTTCTCCTATGAAACATGCTACACTTACGACTTTATGTCAACAAGACAGTCAGCTCACCTTGAGTCAAAATGTCTTTAAATAATGAAAATATTTTATTTACAGTATTAGGAACATACTTTCGGGTTTCATCTTGTTTTCAAACTACTCTGCCTGTTCAGAGCTACAGCTATGCTAGTTGAATGTTGCAGACCTACCTGGTTCTGGAAAGCCTCGGGAGCAAGCTTTTTATAAACCGGAGCCACATCAGAAGCTAAAGTTTGCAAATTATTTTCAAGAAGTTCCTCCTGTAGAGAAAGGCAACATTCAGAGTGCTGTAATTTACTTTAAAATAATCCAATCCAGTTCAGAGATACCTGACAAGTCAGTGAAAGTGTGGTGGGTTTACCTTGGCTGGGTGCCAGATGCCCACCCCTAGTCCCTCTATCACTCCCCTCCCCCCTCAACCTCTGTCAGCAAGGCAAGTNTAAGAAAGTCCACTTCTGGCTTATTAATCTGACTTCTATGTTGCCCCTCTTTGTCACCAACCATAAATAAGCCTACTTCTGCATGACTAAAATACTAAAATGGTTAAATACAAGTTAACCGATGGAGGACAGCCACTAGGGCAAAGAAACCCACCACACAGGGAAGCAATTCCTGCACCATTTCCCCCTTCCGATACCTAGACAGTCAAGGAACAAGGTCATGTTCCACCCAAGACAGAGAAATAACAGCCAGAAGAGAAAAATTATACCATATGCTGAGTGGAGATGGAATCCCGGGTCTCATTTTAGTGTTTTGCCTATGGACCTTAATTTATGTTGATACAGCCCCGCTAAAAGAATCTTTGGTTTCCGTCTTCTTTTTCTGTTAATCATATGAGTAACTCCAAATAGTGTTTAACACTAATTTGAGCTCTTAGAGGAAGAAGGACGTTTCTAATATTGCAACAGCTTCTTAATAGAAACATTTGAGAACTATTTTGTTCTTTGGAGGTGCAAAACTCAGGACTTTATAGAATTACCTACTAGATTAGTAGGTAATATTCCTTTCCTTGAGGTAAGCCACATAGCCATAGGACTAGCTAGGTGGGCTTCTATGGCAGCATAACATTTAAACTCTTACTTATAGAAGCAATTCCTAAATTCTTTTCCTAAATCTTTGCTTTTCCAAGAAAATCACCACCCAACTGGGAAAGAAAAGGGTGGTGACATACACCCTACTTGGTTTTCCTCCAAGGGCCAGGCTTTGGAAGCAACTGCAACTTCAGTTTTGCATGCTGTATGGTGGCAAAAAATAACAGCTTATTTTGGCTAAAAAAAAATTAATTAATCACCATATATTCTAAGCAGCAATGTATATAAACACATAAGGAGACTTTCACGTTTTTCAATGTGATGTTACATTACAAAATGATCCCATGTTTTTAACCCTTAAATAAGCAGTTTATTAACTGTTGATCACTACCACAAGTTTTTCTGAACTGCACGGAAGGTAACATGTCCTTACTTATCTTTCCTATATACTATTTTTACCTAGGGATATTATACCCTTAACCTCATCTCACTCCATCCAGTGGCTCAAATGATCCAAATCTTTCTGGGCTTCAAACTATCTTCTTCTTAATTTGCTATACACCTCCTAGCTTTATGTCATCTGCAAAATCATCAATATCCAATATTTAGCTAAAAGAAGTATCTGCTAGAAAAATTAATGACAAAACCAAATGAAGAGAAAAATTGTTTACCAGAAATGTTACTTCTTTGAGATGCACTGACAACCTGCATGCACCCCAAGCACCACCACTGCCTACAGCTGGAGGCTTCTGTGCAGTGGTAGCCCGAGGGTGCACATGCCTTGGAAACAGAGTCACGGGGTACCTGTGTGCTGTGCAATCCTCATCCCCGCTCAGCTGCAGACACCAAAGAGGCTTTAAAACAGCTCCCATGGAAAAGGGGAATTAAAGGAATGTGCTTTTAGATCACATCTAGAAATCATAGGTAATCTCTTATAGGCAACTGCTTTTACCCTGTGGTAAAAGTTCTCCAAAAATCTGCATGTTACCTGTCAAGTGAACAGGCCATGTCAGGCAGCTCCCACAAGCAGGGCATCATTCCTAGACACTACCATGAATGCTGTCGTGAGTGACCAAGTGTCTGAATGGAGCTCAGGGTGGCCACCTCACAGACTCAGAGCAAGTGGTACCACCAACAGAGCTTGCAGTGTCACATAGCACTTTCTGATCAAAGGCAGACCTATGTGAGCTGTCTGGAGGGGATCTGGCACAGCCTGGTGTTCCACCAGACAGTGCAGATGAAGATGGCTGCTTTTCTTGATTCCCCAGCTAATGTTATCAAAAATACTAGAAACCTACAGTGAAAACATGCTCAGAATGCTCCAGGCACAGTGTTGCACAAGGGGAGAACCTAAACACATGGGATCATGAAGAATGGAAAAGAACAAAGGAGAAGTTTTTGTTTGTGGGTTGTTTTTATTAGGGGTTTGTTGCTTCATGTAATCCATTACCATATTTTCTGTGCCATCTCAGCTTTATGTCATCACTAACACTTATAAAGTAGCAATAACAGTGTCATTTCACTGCATCATATTTTGGTGTATTCATCGCTTCAAGTGTCTTTAAAAAAAAACCAAAACAAACCCCACACTTTCTGCAGAAAAATCAGTTTGTTCTGGGTGGCAGACAGAAGACCCAGCGGTCAGCTGGTCAGAATGAAAGCCATGCAGCCCAGGGCACAAAATTTTCTATGGCAAGGCAAAAGGACTGAATCTCCGAAGTGCAGGCTTGATGCCCAGAAAAACTTTTAGCTGTATTTTATACTTCCAAATAATTAAAATGTCATATAGAGTTACACCATGGAGCTAAATATGCATACAGAAAAACATTTAAGGATAATTTTAGGGTATTGAAATACATTACAAACAACACTGAGTTTTCATACATTGCAAAAAATATAAATACTAGAGCTACAAAGCCTGTGTGATAAGCTGTACATGTGACATATGTTATCTCTGAGAGAGAAGGGGTGGATATCCATAGATTCAATTTCTAGTTTTGAAAATAATTGGAATGAGTATTTGGAGAAAAAAAAACAATAAAATAAATCTTACTTGTTTAGGGTCATCAGTGAGAAGCCTAAATTTCCTGGGGTTTTTGCTTCTGGCAAATTTACAGCCATTGAAATACATACTCCATGAACAGCCAAATGAGAATGATGCTCCACAAGTTTCTGGATCAAGTCCTTGACATGCACAAGTACGACTACGAAAGGAAATAAAGATGCATCAAGTCAGCTGACAGCGCAGCTGCTCCTATTCTTTTTTAGGTCAATGCTATTTGCTATTTCTTTTATAATGCACAACATAATGACACAGGAATTTATAAAATATAAGGTTTAACCAGATCTTTTCTGCTAAGGTAACGGTTCAGGTGTAGAGGACTGACTTTTCCGCCCCCCCATAAGACAGTCTCAACTCCCCAAAGTCCCACGTCTGGGAAACAGGTAACACTCAGTAACAGCTATATGGATATGCCCAGGCTGCTTCAGTTTTGACTTCTCTGTTTGGATAAAATTTTTATCCAAGAAAATATCACTGCTACTAAAGGTCACCCCAAAATCAGGAATTTGTTATGTGCAGCAGTACCGTTAGCTCAATTGACCTAACTTTCAAGGTGGAACAACTGTACTCAGCCCAACCCTTGAAGAACACGGGCATTAGATTCAGGCCACTGTACAGCTTCAGAGTCTGTTAAACGCAGGCTACACAAAAATTAGCACAAAGGCAGCACTGCTCCAGAGCCTCCCTTGCAATATATAATCTAATCAATTAAACTAATCCATTTCAAATCAAATTCCTCTCAGAGGCATGGAGAGGAAGATCCTGATTTTGAATATTCAATCTCTCATTTATTTAAAAAAGTCACATACCAGCTTTTAGTAGCTCTTCAGCATGGCCACACATGCGAAGGGCACACTGACTGTCCTGGGCAGGATGCACAAAGCCTGAAGTTCATTGCCACCTGGGTGCAGCGTCTACAACCATCACTCAGTGCCTGGGCTCCAAGAAAAGCCAGGAACCAAGTTTCATAATGAAATGACACCTAATGGTTTGTAGTTCTAAATGAGGTTTTGTATAATTATTTTATTAGTTGGACCACTGACTCTCAAGTTAGTTATTGCAGAACATTCCAAAGGCAACACGACAATCATTTGCTACTGAAGTGACTTACTCTTCATTTAGCGCACACCGACGGCTGGTGGGACAGCCGTATTTTCTGAGACTCTGCGTCAGCTCTTTGTACAGCGTGTCAGCCAGGAGATGAGGGATCCCTTCCCAGGCCAGGATGAGGATCACGATGACGGCAGTTTGACAGTGGTGTCCTGCACGCTGACGTACCAAGCACAACAACTTTTCCTCATCACTACTTCTTCGTATCACCTGGAAGAATTACTTTGTTTATTCTTGGATAAGCATAGGAAACACATAACGTTTTACTCTTCTCTGGGACACATAAGTTCTAGAAGAGTAAGAAATACTGCTGCCCAAAGAGCATCCATTGGGAAGCAGGACTGGGATAGCATCACACACCCATCTGTGGTGTGGAACATAATTTTCCATTGTGTTTTTACCTGTAGAAGAAATAGTGCATTTTACAAGAGGAGTAATGTTTTAGGTGTTCTACACAAACAATAAAGAATATGGACTAAAAGGAAAATAACCACTAGAAGGAAATAATTCTGAGACAACAGGTACACTGCAAACCTCAGAGTGACCTTGAAAGTAATGCTGAACATACTGCCAAAACCCAGATTGGGGGTATGTTGAAACAAACGCACATGTATACATGGGTTAGGATGGTTACCACAGTTACCTGTCAGCACATAAAATGGTTCCCACCTCAAAAAGTAAGATTTGAAGAAAGCAATGAAAATAACTGTGCTCTTAGTGAAGGAAGTAATGAGACTTTTCAGAACATATCCCTAGATGACTTACATTAAAGTTCTTAACAGAGTGCAGAAGCTTTTTGTTAAACTGTATGATGTACAAAGCAATCTTTGTCAACCTCATACGTAAAACACAAAGACTACACAATACACAACTGAACTGAAAAAAAAAAAAAGAAAGAAGAAAAGCTAGAGATTCCTACTCCCACATTTGGGGTTTTACCACAACCTGAAATGGAGTTGCATTGTAAGAAAATCAAAACCATGCACTGAAGTTGGGTAATGGAAGAACATGATCTCTATTCCTCACAGGTGTTTTAGCCAGCATACGAGGCCTCTGACAAAGGTGCCAAGACTTCAGCGTTAAGCCCTTAGGCACTAGATGCTAAACCCACCTCCTTGGCTCTGTCACACACAGGATGGGGAGCAGCAAGTCCCTATCCCTCACCGCGTGCAAGTGGTGAGTCCTTTCACTGCAGATACTCACTGCCAGGTCCACAGCAGTACAAGTGCTCAGGCAAGCGGGTAGTCACACCCTGGCTTTTTACTCAGCACGCCCTCTCCATCAGCAGAACTCCTGTAGCCATGTTACTGATCTTGGATTATGAAAGCAGGAAGGCAATGGAGTTTCACTTACTCTTTGAATACCCCCAAATATCTGAGTTCTCACATAGAGTTCCTATTGGACTGACAGCAAAGCTGCTTTGTTGCTGTCATTCGTAGGTGATCCCTAGCCCAGGCAGCTGCGAATATCTAAATTATTTGAACTCATGAAAAGTAGGGAGCAAAGTAGGTTTGCAATTCATCTGCAAATGTAAAGGTCTTCAATAAATGAACCACCTAATGGCCTTCTACGATGAAGCAACCGCATCAGTCAAGGGTAAACCTATGGATGTCATCTATCTGGACTTCTGCAAGGCCTTTGACACAGTCCCCCACAACATCTTGCTAAGTTGGAGAATTACGGGTTCAATGGGTGGACTGTTCAGTGGATAAAGAAGTGGCTGGATGGTTGCATCCAGAGAGTGATGGTCAATGGCTCGATGTCCAGATGGAGGAAGGTAACGAGTGGTGTCCCTCAGGGGTCTGTGCTGGGACCAGTGGTGTTTAATATATTCATAAATGATATTGACAGTGGCATTGAGTGCACCCTCAGCAAGTTTGCAGATGATACCAAGCTGGGGGATGCAGCTGATATGCCAGAGGGACAGGATGCCATCCAGAGGGACCGGAATAGGCTGGAGAGGTGGGCCCAGATGAACCTTATGAGGTTCAACAAAGCCAAGTGCAGGGTCCTGCACCTGGGCCGGGGTAACCAGCACCATCAATATAGGCTGGGAGAGGATATACTGGAGAGCAGTCCTGTGGAAAGGGACTCTTGGGGGTGCTGGTGGATGAAAAACTGGATATGAGCCACCAATGTGCAATCACAGCCCAGAAGGCCAATCCCATCCTGGACTGCATCAAAAGAACTGTGGACAGCAGATCAAGAGAGGTGATTCTGCCCCTCTACTCTGCCCTGGTGAGACCTCATCTGGAGTACTGCGTCCAGTTCTGGAGCCCCCAGCACAAGAAGGATGTAGACATATTGAAACATGTCCAGAGGAGGGCCACCAAAATGATCAGAGGAATGGAGCACCTCTGGTATGAAGACAGACTGAGAGAGTTGGGGCTGTTCAGCCTGGAGAAGAGAAGGCTCCGGGGGGACCTTATAGTGACCTTCCAGTATCTGAAAGGGGCCTACATAAATGCAGGGGAAGGTCTATTCAAAAGGGTTTGTAATGATAGGATAAGGAGTAATGGTTTTAAGCTAGGAAAGGATAGATTTAGATTGGATATTAGAAAAAAGTTCTTTAATATAAGGGTGATAGATCAGGGGAATGGGCTACCCAAAGAGGTGGTGGAGGCCCCATCCCTGGAGCTGTTCAAGGTCAGGCTTGATGGAGCTCTGAGCAGCCTGACATAGGTAGAGATGTCCCTAGTTGTGTAGGGAGGTTGGACAAGATGACCTCTAGAGGTCCTTTCCAGCCTAAAACATTCTATGATTCTATGAATCTGTGCAGGCTTAATAAGAAGAAGCAAAAATAAAGTTAATTTGTGTCAAGAGAGAAAGTATTACCCTTCTAAAGTTAATCATACACTCTTACACTCAGCCTTCAATTAATGAGAGAACAAATGCATCTGAGAGACCATTCTTCAAAATGAGGCTTGATTGTGACTGACCAACCAATACAGTATTTTTAATGAAGAAAAAAAATAATACAACACATTTGCATCTGAGTGAGGTTTACAGAAAATCTACTACAGCTGATAGACAGGACAGGTTATTCATGTCAGCGTGAGTCTTACTTTCCTGAGGCAGCATCATTCCTCCAAGGCAAAAGGAGAGGAATCTGATTTTATTCCTCAACGCAAAGGGTGATGCTTTTACTCCTTTTTTGGTTTCTAGACTTTATAACTTCAGTAAAGGAAACTAATACCTCTCAATTTCTCAGTACAACATCAGGTTGGCCTATTTGAGTCCTCGGTTCTGAGCTGAAAATACACAGTCCAGGAAAAATGACAAATGAACAGGAAGGAAATTTATAGTTTCCCTTAACACCACACTTCCCTAGAGTTAAACATAGATGGAATTTGCTTCATCATGCATGCAGGAAAGAATGCAATACTCTTACCAGATCCAAAAGCATTTTACAATCCACCACCTTTCAGGCCACAAAGGTAGCCAATAGATTTATTAATTGGCCAAATTTCTTTTCTGTGGCTCCAAGAGGTTACATCTGACTAGTACAGCTGGAGTGCTCCTGTTCTTTTGTCACCAGAGATAAGGCTTTTCCCACCCGACTATTATGGTGTTAGAAGAGCACAATTTGCACCAAAACAATCACGGTTCCTCCAGACCCACAGCCACTGACAGCACAGCCAGAGGTGGAGTCCTGTTGCTTTTCCAGTACAAACTGATGGTGCCCCTTCGCATGCCATGGCTGAGGTTTGCACAGCAGGAATAAACAGAGCCTCTCCTTTGTAACAATAGGAAATCCACAGCAATACCACACTTAGTGTACAGAAAAGAACTCTGGAGTAGGACACCTGAAAACTATGGAATAGTTTTGCAGCAGGAACACCATCTCATTCTTGATGATTTAGCTGTTCTTCTAGTGGGGGAAACTGCTGCTGCAGTTGTGGCATTTAGACTTGGTCACTCTTAGTTACATTAACACTGATATTAATTTCCAACTTGTCATTTGTTTTCCAGTGCCTGACTAAATCAAATAAAGTTTTGAACTCCACAACAAATTATATGTATATTGGATTTTAAGCACATATACATCAAGCAAAAGTACGCTGGAATGGGCTGCCCAGGGAAGTTGTGGATGCTCCATCCCTGGAGGTGTTCCAAAACCAGGTTGGATGAGGTCCTGGGTGGTCTGGTCTAGTGGGAGGTGTCCCTGCCGTGGCAGGGAGGCTGGAACTAGATGATCTTGAAAGGTCCCTTCCAACCTAAACCATTCTATGATTCTATGATTTGCTTTTGTTACTAAGCTTGTGGTTATCTGAGTAATTAGTGCAATCAAAAACATGACTACAAACTGTGTACCACTTATCAAGTAAGCCTGATATGCTTACAGATTTCTCACTTTTTCTAAGTAATGAGCCTACTAAGGCTTTAGCTAACCCATCATTGCTTGAATCACTCTCTAGCTGTCTCCAGTTTACTACTTCATTTCTTTTCCAGTTTCTGCAGCTTGAAATTACCAGGGGTCGTCCCAAGAGATTTTCACCCTTAAACACCACCAAACCATACAGTGTTGTTGTGATTTAA
>VYZX01019493.1:0-18490 GCA_013401335.1 Brachypteracias leptosomus
CAGCTGCAAACCTCCACACCTGGCTGAGACAGTTTGAGCACAGCAATTGTCATCTGTGTCTAGCACCAATGGACCTGAACCAGTTTTCTGTCTGCATGAAGTCAGGACAGAAGATCAAACTGTCTGTAAAATAGGGCCACCCTTGTGAAAACCTCTGGTCACCACCATGAGAACAAAGAGTCAATTACAGAAAAACTCCTGCCCTATACATTCTCATTTTCTTTACCTCTGATAACCTCATTTTTATTGTTCTGTTTGTTTTTTTTTAAATCCAATTGCTGACTTCAGAAAATATTTCAAAGAATTAACTTAAAATACTAACTTTCTGTGTCTACAACAGTTTGAAAACGATTTAGAAACACTTCAGAAAGCAATTACTACTTAAATTTACCAAACAACACTGACTTCAAATTGCATTAAATGTCCCTTGCTTAACAGCAAGACTGGTTACCCCAGCACAGGGGCTACAGAAGGCCTGTACACGCACTACAACCTAGTTATATTTGCTGTGAGACAGAATCAATATTTAATTTCTGAAGCACTTAAAATTTGAGGAAACAGACTCACTTCTCATGTACTGTATCTAATTTGCAGAAATCCTAAGATGACTTTGTGGTGCTTTCATGAAAATCAATCCAGCTAAGTACAAGGGGCTTCCCACCAAAACAGAATTTATTTCTTCTTGTGAGAATGCAATTATTTGTTCTGCTAGACCCAGTAGCTTAAGAATTGATTGCTATGTATTGGTGAGAAAGAAGAGCCAACCATTTGCATAGATTCTCTCCTACTATAATACAAGCTAATACCACAATCGATGCTGATAGCAGCCAGAAGAAATTTCAATGTCAATAAAGGAAGAAAATGCCTGCCACCTCTGACAAGTGTGGGAAACAAAATAACTAGCTTGGAGGAGCACAGGGAACGTATTTAACCATCTTCTCCTTTAACCATCATAATTGGTTTAGACCTTCAGGAGCAGGTAACAACTGGCTGATCTGTCTCCTAGCAAGACATTTGAGTAAAAATAAGTTATCAGAAACCAACACAGCAATTACAGTGTCTTAGTGAACGAAAAGCTGAGAAACAGACATCTGTTTATTTGAATATTTGAATTAACTCATCTCCTGAGCGCAAGCTGGAGTATAGAATCTGTCCTCAACAGCCTTACCTAAAGCCATTAAATACAGTATATATGCAAAGCAAACCCAACTTTCTTTTTAACCACCTGCAATTCTGCCCATGACCATACTTCTCTCCCAGCTCCCACATACATAAACATCCTCAATACCTAGTGTGAGCACAGGTGGGACAGGTGGGTTAGTAATAATCCTTCAACACAAGACAGATAGCCTTCTGCCAGATCTCTTCCTACCAGCATCAGCTCCAAGCTGACTGGACCACGAGCTGCAGTAGGATTTCTGAACACAGGTTGGTGTACACAACATCTTGGTAATGACAGATTAATCATCACAAGACATCAAAAGCAAGATCAGGGTAAAACCAGGTCTCTCCTTGAGCAGAGACAGGAGGAACAATTGGCTATGAAATTGACTATCTGCATGTCAGGACATGTAATTGAATTGTCAGTTATCTTTTTTAAACTAGAAATCACACAAGAGTCCAGTGTGATGAAGTATTACAACTAAAAACCCAATCTGCCTCCTTTAGTGGTCTTTTACTGATCTGGCTCCCAAAGGCTATCCACACTCATGCCAGGAGGCAGTATGATGATGCTTCAAAGAGCAGCTGCACAACTTAATGACCAGCACCACTACCTGTAAATTATGTTAAGAATAGGCCTAATGACACAGGCTGTAAATGAGAGCAGAAGGCGGAACAACTCCACCATTCTGCTAACAACAACTCACACACGTAAGGTAAGGAAGCCTGATTTGAAAAATCACCCACCTGCCTTTTCATCTTCCCCAAGTATCCAACTCTGTCACTCATCAGCGCTAATAAGATGTCAATGTCACTCACTAGACCTCACTAGCAGGCAAGGCACAATTATTAGCTTCTCACTCATGTTTGATAATTTTCCTGCGACAGGCAACTCAGGAAATAGACTAAAAGGCCAGGTGATCAGAAGATTCAAAGGTTTATGTACCTATATGTATCATCCCATCCCACACACTTAGTTCTTCAAGCATTGCTGTTTAGTAGCTGTTTTGCCTCTTCAGGCGTCCAGGACCAGCAGCCAGACACTGACACCCTCAATGTCACCATTCAGCTATTACCAATCCACCTAAAGGTACCAGCACTCCATATCTAGCCATGGCTTGTGTCTGCAAGCATGCTCAGAGGTGCCCAGTTATTTGATGACAGCCCTACAGCTTTGGACAAAGGCCTGGCCATCCCAAAAGGGCTTTGAAACTAGAGACCATACTCCTAACAAGAAACTAATAATTTGCTGAGACCAAACTCCCATACATATAGCTATCTAACACCACTCTCCAACCATCAGTAGAAAAAAGTAAAACAGAAAGAGATGTTCCTATCTCCAAATAGAGGAATGCATCCCACCACTGTTGGAGCATGCAAGTATCTGGCACAAGCACACCACAGTCTTCATCCTAGCTCCCCTTTTGTTTAATTTCCTTTGCCTGGAACATAATGCCACCGCCATATTGCTTCTGTTTGATCATTCATATTTGATAATAGCTTAACATAGCATAACCCTTCCAGGGCAACACCTGGGACCAAGGCTGCTTAACTACTCCCTAAAAAAACTCCAACAATTAGCATTATAAGAAACACCCTGGTTCGGCTAGGACAGGGTTCATTTTCACCAGCAGTTGGGAGGGGCCACAGCCAGAATAGACACCCGAACCAGCCAATGGGTTATTCAATACCACACTGATGTCATGCCCTCTAAAGAAGGGTGGGGGGAGGGTCTGCTGGGGGCGCACCCTGCCCCGTCTTGTTCTGTATCGCTTGTTTTGTCTTGTTTCATTGCCATTACTCTTATCATTACTCCTCTTTGTGAGTTGTATTAAATTCTCTTTATCTCAACCAACTGTTTTTTGTATTTTTCTCCCTCTTCTCGTTCCCATTTGGGGAAGGGGGGGAGCGAGCAAGGGACAACGTGGTGCTCGGCTCCTGGCTGGGTCTAAACCACGACAAGAAACATACATGAAGCACTAGGAAAAGTTTTTCTTCTTAGAGTTTTAGAAAAAAATCACCAAATAGCTTAGAGTAACAAAAAAAAAAAAAAAAAAAAATAATTTAATAGATACTTAAAATTATTATCCTCTTTCTAAAACAGAAAACAGAACAATAAACTAACCAATCTAAGAAAAACTCTACCTAGCTTACACAGCAAGCTCATATACATTTAGAGCACTTTGGCCCAAAGCCAATGCACTGTTTAATAGGAGGGGCACATTAGTTAAAAGAAGATGGAGAAATACCTAAATAAATTGCTTGAAAAGAGAATGCTTAGGTTATGATTTTACAAGTTTTAAAGAGGTGATATGACATTATAATTAAACATAATAAAAGTTTT
The DNA here is from genome assembly GCA_013401335.1 of Brachypteracias leptosomus. Taxonomy (NCBI): domain Eukaryota; kingdom Metazoa; phylum Chordata; class Aves; order Coraciiformes; family Brachypteraciidae; genus Brachypteracias; species Brachypteracias leptosomus. The sequence continues at coordinate 3,506 of VYZX01019493.1, forward strand.
TTCAAGTAATAAGCTATTGCTAAGGTTCTTACCATTTGTGAGGTGTTTTGGTTTTTTGATAGTATTAAATGATTGACAAAAAACTGTTGTTGTAAAAGGAAATGTTCATTTCCAGGCACTTGATGTAGACTTGAGTAGAATGGGAAGAATATAAGTATGTATATTGTTGTTTTATTAGTATGTAGCACATAAAAGTAGCATGTTCTAGGCAAATATTCAACTTTGTTTCTCAATTTCTATATTATGGTTTTTCTATTATGTGTCTTGAGATTGTCAAGATTTCAAATTAAAAAAAGGGGTCACAGCTGGCAATGAAACTCTAGGCTATTGAAACACATTTTATTTCTGTTCAGCCCCACACTATACTTAAGAACATATTAGGTATTGTTTTGAATCAGTCTGTAAAGCCCAGTGGTAGTGTTTACCCCCTTATTCTGAATTAAGTCCTATTGTCATTTTTTTGTCTGCTGGAGAGAAAACTTTCTGGTACCAAGTGAACCATTAGTTGAAGCACAGAAGTACAATCTAAGCCATGCATGTTGGAAGCAAGCTTTAAGGCTTGAAAATCTAAAAAACCCAGAAATCTAAAAAACCCAGACACTGATTAATTTGTTCTTCTGTGCTTGCTACAGATGAAGAATTTCATCACAAAATAAAAGTGGGAATGTGGTGGTAGCCTTCCACAAGAGCTGAGGCTTCTATACTGGTTATGTGTGTTTAGCTCTCCACCTAGTGGGGAGCTGCTGGTTTTGACTCTGGCATTAAGGCAGGCCCTAGCTGATGCAGGAATACCGGGGCCACCAGTGGGGCACGGGCTGAGAGGTGTTAGCACTGCTCTGTTCACATGTTCTGTTAGCTGAGTACCAAAGAACATGCTGGTCTTGAGGCTAGAACTGGCCACTTCAGTTTCTCCTCTCAGAAATGGTTCAGTAGATCTGTTTATTGCTCTCCAGAAGTCACTCCTGGACCACAGGGAGAAAAGATAGTCCACGAAGCAGATGTGAACACACACTATTAGGACTTTTTAGAACTGTCTTCTCCCTGAGGTAGCAGAGTGAAGCAGCGAATGCCCTAAACTGGGATGCATAATGGATGGCATACATAGCACACCTCCATCTACAAAAGGCATGCTCCCAGAGTTCTCCACAGAAGCCAGTGACTTGCTTTCAATATAAAAAAATCTCTGTAAGACAAGAAAATCAACAGGCTCCAAACTCATAGTAGCTATGTCCACATTTCTCTTGAAGGGAGAGACATTTCTCAGCCAGTACCACTTTGAACAAGTTACAAGTAATTTCACTTGGAAAGATGTGGTCAAAATACTCTTCAGCCTTGAAAAGGAACACCATTTATGTCACCATTTCGCTCTTCCTTTTCTGATGCTGTTGGACTAACATGCAATATGTGCATAGTGAAGAATAACATTGCAATTCGATCTAAACTCACTTGACACTTTCTTACTGAGTAGTTGTGGCAATGTGCTTTGAAACAAGTCTTGATAGTAAGTGCTTGCTGCTGTAACATTACTTGAAAGGGAAGTGATGTGCTGTCACTCTGAGCTTGACAACCTGAAACCTTGTGAATTCTTTTCTTGAGGCATGTTTGCCTTGTCATCCCACTCAGTTTTGTTTCTATAATCAGTTAAAGAATTTAAAAGTATGAAGTTGCTTTGATCCAAAGTATGCAGCCAGGTATTCAATGGAGTTAATAGAATTTCGAACAGAATGGAGGCAACAAAGCATAGAAGCCTCTGAAGACTCAAATATTTGTCATCTTTTTAAAGCATGAACAGCCAAAACAAAAAATGTAGCTAAGTCTATTAAAATTCTGTGAATGCCAATATTAGTGTTTCACTTTCATTTTTTTTAGAAAGTTACATAACATTTACTAACAGCAAATACAAAATTTGCAAGCTGCTATTTTTCCTATGTCAGTTCCAGTACTACAGGCAAATCCTTGTGGTTTGTTTTTGTTTGGGAAATGGTGGCTTCCTCTACAACTCTTGCTTACATATTTTAGATAGTTCTGAAATTGTTTTTTCTGCCAGACTGGAACAGTGAAATGAATGAATTCTTGGCAAACGAATAATTTGTTTCAATAAAGCTAAATTTTTGTTATTGCAAAATCATGAATTCATCTCCTTGTAGGATTCAACAGGTAAGAGCCTCTGTATCCAACTTAATCCCAAATCCCTAAGTAACCTAAGTTTTGTGGGTCACCGAAGTATTCCAAAGGCAAGAGAGAATATAAACAAAGTTAAAAGTGAAGCAATAATTTGGGGATAAGCCAGGGAAACAATGAAACTGCAATGAAGAAATGAGACAGGATATGTGATCCTCTGTAGGACAGCTGCTAACCCAGATTACAAATTTGCGACCCAGGTTGCAAATTTCAAAGCCTAAGACTACTTAAGGGAGTAAATTTACCACAGTTTATAATTTAATTATGAAGTAAGTCCCTGCACTTCAATGAACGAATCAGAGGCCTAATCACAAATTTTTGAATAGTATATTTTTTCTGCTGATACTAGCTTAGATTACTACTCAAGTAATTACTGATTAGATACTGTGTATCTAAATGTCTTACACTGCTTACATAAATATTTTGATGCTATAGTTGCCTTTTAAGTAATTCAGAGAGTTTAGAAGGGAAAAAGGTAATCTGGAAATATTCTTTATGTAAGTACTCTGAAGATGGTGAGACACTGGTTGTCCATGGGGGTTGTAGATGCTCCATCCCTAGAGGTGTTCAAGTCCAGGTTGGGCAGGGCCTTGAACAACCTGGTCTAGTGGGAGGTGTCCCTGCCACAGCAGGGCACTTGGAACTAAATGATCTTTGAGGTCCCTTCCAACTCAAACCATTCTATGAAATAAAAGACACTATCTAATGAATAGCCAAAGCTAGCTCTATGTTCTGACACCAATGACCTGAAAAAAGCAGTGCAGCAGACACATACAATGCTGTTGCATTAAGAAAGCAGTAAATTAATTTGGCAGGAAATAAACCTTCTTGCTTTCCAGTTTATCCTCAGATGTCAGAGGGGCTGGGGGTGGCTAGGTTTAAATCCTGAGTGATGCCCAATTTGGCACTATGAGTGCGGTAACATGGATTCACTCAATAGTGTGTTGTACTCCCATTCAGCCACTATCTATGGACTTACACAGCGCCCAGTGAGAAATGGTGCGGCTGATTACGTGAATAGTACAATTTATTCAAAGCAAGAGAGTACAGGTTCTTGTGGATTGCCGGTGATGAATACACTGCCTGCAAAATGTGTGCACACAAATACCAATATTGAAGGCAACTCTATAGAGATTTCTAACCCCCAGGACAAAAAGTTCTCACGAACGTTCGTATCTCACCCAAAGTTGTCCCTATGGGGGGGGGGGGGGGGGGTCAGCCCATCGACTGATCCCAGGTGTCAAGAATCTGTGATGAAGTCTTCCACAGTGATGTCTTACTCAAAATTCCCTTATTTTTTACCTTCAAGGTGGGGCTTGAGGGGCTATAGTCATACATACCTTTGTTCTTGATTGGTGAATGACATTATAATGAGCATCGTTTGCACAAAGGACAGCAATCCGTCACAGGATGACAGACTTATGACTCAGGATTATGAAAGTATGACTTATCACCCTTCAAGGTCCCATCCTCTGCACTGTTACTGCAGAAGCTAGTCGCGGCATCTCCACTCGGCTCCATCCTCCACGCCATGTCCAAGGTTGCAGATCGTGTTGCTTAGGGGACCAATATGGAAGGGATTCCTTGCATGTCTGCTGTACACCACACTGGAGGTCTTCTTGATGTTATGATTATCCTTAATGTGCAAACAATGTCCTGTGTTTTCAATTTTCAGTAATTACTCCACAAATGCACTTGGGACTTGCTCATAGTCAGCTTGGCTTTTACTGCCGTCTGCTGAAATATTAGCATCTTTCCTGTAGCAAATATTACTTACATCTGTTAAAAGGTAATGCAGGAGGTTATTAGTAATACAGGTGACTCTTGTGATTATTGGAGGTGGGCATTCAGAGTGCCAGACACCAACCCTAGTAGACAGAGACGCTTATACTGGACTATGTCAGCCCACATTGAAGGACAACCGCCACCCATATGTAATAAGGATCTGGAAAATCTTCCATCTCTGCTCTTTTACAGTGACCTTTTCAAGAGGTTGGCAGCTCCTTCTTGCTCCTACAGCTGCTCTGTCACCACTCCCCCTCCCAAAGAAACTAAAGCATGCTACTGAGAGCCTTCAAAACTTACTTGGCCAATTTTGGGACTCTAATCACCTGCCAGGTTGACCAAAGTCCATCCTATTTATGGATGAACCACTCTTCACTAAGCTCCTCGCTCTTCCAAAAATCTAACAGTACTACAAATATAAATGCAAAAAACCACAGAAACAAAAATCAAGGCATTAAGAGTAGTGAATTAAGCAAAAACCTTTGACTTAAGACTTCAAAATCCTCCAGATTTTGAGACAAGAAGACTAGGATGAACATAGGCTGAAAACTCATTAATAACATTACTACTTGACTGAAATGAGAGAAGAGCTAAGGTAATTCACATCAAAGCCGGAATTACAACCTGAAAGAGATGACCTCAAACTAAAGCATAACCTCTGGACAGAAACAGCTATTGATGAAACCCTGCCTTGGCTCTCTGTGAAAATTTCTCCAGAAAATCACACGATACAATTCATATCTGCAGACCATAAGGATGGGTAAAGTGTACAACTCCAGACTGATAAACACCAGAAGAGCCATTTTGACACTTCACTGCTGTGCGTAAGCATTTCTAGTTAGTCCTGCTTATCACATGACACCTTTACATCATTACTATATCTCATTATATAAGTAACCTACACAGTATTCTCCAGCCACTCCAGTTTCAGGTGTTTAATGTTTTGTAGTGCAGAAACCCTACCCATTAGAATTTCTTGTTACACCTCCACTGCCAAAAAACTACTATTTTGTAAAATAACCAGTTCATACAGACCTAGAAAATAAAACAAAGAACATGCTTGGCTTACCTTATTTGGCATGTGCTATGTTCTCATCACTCAGCATATCACTGCCACAAGCTCTCTTGGCAACACTGGTCTTTGCTCCACCTCTCAGCAAAGATGTGCTGTGCCCTGCTGCACTTACGTAGGAGAAAGGCAGTATTTCCTTCAAGTAAGATTTCAGACTTGTGTTTTATAAATAGAGAAGGAAAAACACCAGCTTTCATTTAACATTTTCACTGACTGAACCTGACAATTCCAAAACCTGACAATTCAAAAATTCAACTTCTTTCAAATTACTGTTTAAAAAAAACCCAACCAGGTCCCTGCAACACTTAAACCAAGTGGCTCATTCCAGCCTTTATTAGAATAATTAAAAGAAACATGGCACTTATATTTTCACAGCAGGACAAGCATTGTAGGAAGTTATGGCCTACAAAGCTACAGCAATGCAGTGGGAAAAAAAATAATTAAATAAACCAAAACCAAAGCTTGCTGCAAACATTACAACCTCTTCTATGTGGAAACCATAGCTTTCAGGACAGCAGAGTTCAATGCAGAGGCAGCAACAGCATCATTCTAGACTCAGAGAACTGAGAAACTGTCACACCAAACATGGTATCACCTAACAGTGTCCTACGCCAGAGTGAAAGCAGAAGGTGGGGAAATTAAGGGGATTTGGTTGGTTGGTTCTACTCAGTTCACTTCTTCCAGCACAGCAGGCAGCTGACTGCCTCCATTCAGACAATGGCTGCACAGTCACTGAGCCATCTGGGCGTCCATTGCCTGTGCTGTCCATTCTGGGGCTGTCTGACTTATCTTCTCCAGCAGGTTGTTAACCTGGAAACACAGCGACTGAATCTGCTTGTCCCAAGTTGGCAAAGCTTCACGAGCTGAAACAAACAAACACACCACACAAAAAAACAACCCACACGAAACAAATTAAGTCTTAGCAATTATTCCCTTGCCTTTTCAACTGCTATCTTTTCTTCTGCCACTGCCATCACCTACCTCAGAGGAAGACTTCCTTGCAGCTACATCATGCTAATTTCTGTATTCAAAAGCTACAATGACTTTACTGTTACAAGCCTAACTCCTGCATTGCAAAGCAGAATTGAACAAAGAGCTTCCTGGTGAATCTGTTCCTACAAGACTGACGGAATAAATCCATACTTTCCTGTGGGTAAGAGAAAGCACAGTAGGGAGGGTGAGTGAAGGATAGTCCTTCATTAAGGCAAACTCTGCTACCTCCCGAGCACAGCAAGACACAGTAAGCTCACTTCAGATGGAAGACACTGAGAAACTTAATTTCCTTATCCTGTAAGGCAGCAACTCAAAAAAACTCACTCTAAATGGTGCTAAAAATATAAATTACTGTGGTTGAACTTACTCTCAAAATGAACAATTCCATCAATCTGATCAATGAATCCATTCATGCGACCCTCAGTTATCATCTGAGAAGCTATCTTTTCTGCCTGAAATAATGAAGAAAGATGTCAGAAAGATGTTAACTTCTTTCCATTCTGAAACAAGTTAAAAATTAGTAACACTTTATAGTCCTTATGGGTTTTTCAACTGCAGGGGCATGATCCAAAGAACACTAACTATAAAATGATTAGACATACTATCAGTGGCATCTAACTCCACTATTGTTCATTACATATAATGTACCTTTCCTCCTCCTAAGATGTGCTAGATATTTAACCCTCCTCATAATATGGAATATTTAATTATTTCCTAATATTGAACTAATTTTTCCTGAGATTTACTAAAGCTATTTTCTCGGGTCTCTGATGCTCCTTGTTTTTACAGAAGATATAGAAAACTAATACCTTAGCTGCAGGGATCTCTAGTAATGCTCCAAGCTCTTCAAAAGTAATGTTGTTGTAAAGTTTGCTCGCAGATAGTAAGTTGTGTTCAATAACAGCTCTGTCCAGGATACTGGAACCTTAAGGGTTAAATGAGAAGAAGAAGATATCTATTACTATAAGATTGAAATACTGGGTTTATATTTTAGAGCAGATAGAAAATCTTGTTTTCCCAAGGGTTATGTGCAGAGAAGGTTCTGATGCATCCGCCTTCCATCAGTGTTATGCTACATAGAAGAAAGTGAACAAAAAGAAATGGGCAGCACATGGTTGATTTTAAGACAGGCAGCTTAAACCTTTTTATTTAATTTCCAGAATAATCAAGTGGAGTCCCTGGTTTTGCTCAACATCTGAGTTAAGTAACTTTAGCCAGTTTTCATCTCTGTGACTTCACAGTTATTTATTTGTCCTTAATCAATGAGTATTGTTCACTAGGAAGGTTTTCCTGATCAAGAGATATTTCATGCTTACGTATTTTTCCACTTTAATATTCTTCTAATTTAGAAAATAGAGATTGGTGTGTTTAGGATTCTAGTGAAGTCATTACTTCACATTATTTCTCTCTGTTCAGAGGTTCCAGGAAGAACAGAGCTAGTAAGATGGGTCACAAAACGATTTGAAGACAGTCATCCTCTCATTACTTGTGATCTTCCTGTCAAGTCAGGAAGCAGTTCAAATACATTTATTATCCACACAGATCATTTATGGCCTACATGCATGTCATGTGTTTCTATGCATCCTATTTATAACAGTGCCTGAGAACTGGGGAAGCTTATAAGGATAGAACTCCCAAGTATGAAACAAGGTTAGAAATACTGGAAGGTTGTCAGTGAAGAGGACTGTACATGGACAGAAAACAAGATTTTTACAAGTTATCTAAGAGTATTTCAAAATCTTAATAGCAAATCAGAAAGATGAACTATAGCTATACTCATGAGGGTAACATGTTAGGAAGCAATTTTAAAATAATCATATAAGCAACACTAAATTCTTTTCCATCACACTTCTTGACTGCATTGGGCAAGTCTAACTCTTGTGGACGAACACCTAGCATTACAAGGCTTTAGAGAAATACGTACCATCAGCTGTAGTTGCTTTTTGGTGAGGCATTAGCATAGCTGCAAACTCTTGTAGTTGATTTCCACGGATAATTCTGTCAAGATACATTTTCTCCAAGATCCCATAGGCTGCAAGCTGCTGGCATCTCTCATCCTTGAAGAGTGTAGCAAGCATGCGAGAACGCTGTTGTCCTAGGAAAGTTAAGAATACTCATAAAACTGTTGAGTATTTTGAGGTAAACAACAGAAGTTATCATCTTTTTTTCTCAATACATACAATTAAGCAACAAAGTTCTACCAAAGAAGAAACTCGGTTGCGTTCAGTTCCAAAACACTGTTTGCCACTGACTATCTTTTGTATCTTTAGCCAAGATGCCACCTAATCACTGGCAAAAACACAGAACTAATCCAACTCTTGACTTAACAGCATGCCAACAGGTAATTTTGACACCATGTTCACCATTTTGGATCCCTCCCCACGAGCAATGCACAAGCTGATTTGCTTCAGGGATTATGAAATATTCATGTTGGGTTTTTAACACAAAAACGTAATGTGTAGTTTACCTGCTGATGCCAAAATAGTGCAATGCAAAGCATGCTTCAATGCCTCCAGTCGCTCAGTTTCATGGACTATGCTCTTATAGGAAAGCTCATTGTATCTTTGGGCAGCCTCAATGAACTTTCTTCTGTAATCAAGAACTCGAGCATAGCAAACCTAGAAAGAAAGTCTGTCTCAGAAAAAGGAAATTAAAAGGGGTGGCTGCATAATACCAGTGTCTATAAATTGCCACATTATCAAGTGACAACTCCCATAAATATGGCTCTACTGCATCCTAGGGAAATCTGTGTCAAAAAATTAGCTTGATTTGTAAGGCCCTTGCTAAAGTATCACAGAAAGCAATTGAAAGGGCATTTCTCAGCACTATTCACGTTACACATTTCAAATGTCTAAACACCAGAAATTAAGTAAATAAAATACTGTTCAGCTGATATTGTACTGATGTAAGCTTCTTCTTCACAACAGACATTGGCAACTAGCACTTAGGTAGCAATATTTCAAGGGTTTACTTTTCCCTCTCAGTGCTGCAACAGCATCTGGTATTTCTTCTCTCCCTTTCTTTGTGCCTTTCTATTGCTTACAGAAAATATTTACACTTCCAACTGAGTTCATGCTTTAAAACATAGCATAGGGGAGAAAAAAGGGAAAGGGAAAACCAACAAACCAAAACCACCACACCCCGAGTTACAGTTCATGGCACATCTGCTTTGTGTTGCAGAATATTAAATACCGCCATACCTGATTGGTACTGTCACATTATAGTTATCACTGCTTATGCCACTTACTAAAATGGTTTGAGAAATTAGCGAATTAACTATGTACCTAGTAAACCCACAAATAAGTACAAAGGTCAGTGGACATTTTACTACGTGAGACTTGAAGCTACTTTTATGGATGGGATTTACTACTTAATTACTTGGGGGGACTTCTGTTGTCCCTAATATTGGATGTGATCTTTTTCCTCTCTTAGGTTTACAGACAAAGGTGGAAGCAATATTTTCAGCAATATTTCAGATGTTTTGAAGCCTAAGTTTTATTTTCAATTAATAAAGCTGGTATTTAAGGAACCTTTATGGACTTATCTTCAAACCATAAGGAATGAGCTGTTTAATCATTACCAAGATGTGGCTCTCAAGGTCCCAAAACCATTTAGAAGCTCTTCCCTTTGTCTCCTTTCTCATTATGAAAATTTTAGTGGCATTGCATGAAAATATCTCAACGTGGAATCATTTCCCTTTAGAAAGAGAAAGCAATAAAGCAAGTTAGATAACCTTATAATGGATCTGCAGCTGTTCATTAGTTGATTCATTCTGAAGCAGGGAAGCTCGATTAATGTAAGCCTCTGCCTGAACTGGGTCATCATCCTCCAGATACAGCCTGGCAATTTTCAGGTAGGTCTCCAGTTTATAATCTACATTGTATTGTCTGTAGAAAAACAGAAAAGAAAGTGCTCAAAGTTGCTCTACAACTACCTTTGCTCTTAGCTGTTCTAAACATATATTATGGCTCTAAAGCACTTAGCAACATTTGCTTTACCCTGCTTTCTTCTTCCCTAACAACAAAATTAGTGCTTTCTGTCCAAGGTAAGGAAATTTGAGATGAATGTCAACATAGAACTGGTTCATACAAACACCAGGGGAAATAATGCTGTCAACCAAGACACGAATATACACTCTTAATAATCTGCTTTTAGTGGATTGGAAGTTTGCTGTAAGTATCGAGCTACTTGAGTTAAAAAGCAAACTTGCAGCCGAACAAATAGGTGCTAAATAGGCAAGACCTACAGCTATTCCTTCCAATGCATACAGAAAAAGAGGATAGAACAAACAGCCAGAGAAAAGTAACAGCAAGGGCTCTAGACTTAACGTCCTCCCCACCCCGAACACTAAACCACAAACAAAACCCCACAAAAAACCTTACCAACATAGAACTTTTCTAAAATACTATCAAAAAGGCTGTTTGCCAACAAGACTAATAAACAGTGCAAAACTTCTAGTGTGATATTTTGACTAAATTGTTTAGTGTACTGTACAATCATCAACCTACACTTTTGTCATCTGGCAGTAGTTCTGGCCTGAACTACTGAAGGTCTGGGCAAATATGCAACCACAAAATTCTCACTTGTTGGTCTGCATATGTACTGTGTAAGTACAAAGGAAGCAAGTATATTTAACAACACAGAACTGTGTCTAGCACAGTACATACTTTTGCCCTGTTTCCAAAGGGATCCCCACCAATACTTGTGCTGCATTTCTCCAGTCTTCTTCTTTCTCATAGATTGATGCAAGATGTTGCCTTATTGAAGCGACCTAAACAATAATAAAATCATTAGCAAACACTATAAAGTTTGAATGGTTCTATATTAACTTTCACAGTATCTATTCTTGTTTGTAAATCCCCTCAATACCCTTGCTTCACAGACACAGCAACCTGCACCCATGCAACTCTTTCCACACAAGAAGTCCTTTCTGTGACTCCTGGATCAAACTTTAATATCAAGTTTTTAAAATACAAGTGTTGATTTGAAGCATTTCCACTTAAATTCCTTTTATCTTGTCACAAACTTATCTTTGGGCAGCCATAATTAGTAGCTTTTATGAAGCTTTTAAAAAGATGAAGCAAGATTTTCAAGAACTGAAGCACCAAGATTTGCAAGATATATCATGCCTGGGATATATGAATGAGGTGAACTATGATTAGATCCTTATGCAGAAACTTCTACTTTGTAGAGCAGGTGTCAGCAGGTAAAATATAAGTGCTTAGAATCTGGGTTTTATAAGCAGAAGTGTGGTTAAAAAAAAAATAAATCAACTGATGTCTTGGATTGAATTTATGCATAATAATTACAACATATAGGCAAGCCTGTTTGGTTGAGACTTAAGAGTAAAAGCTGCTTTAAAAGACAAGACAAAGAAAAGCAAAAACAAATAATGACAAACTGCCTTGCTTTTCTTCCCACATACTAGATCCTAAAGTCTTTTTACATAAACAACTTCTGTAAGAATTCTCAGATGATGGTGATTACTCATACAACAAAATCAAGAACCGAACTGAAAAAGAACTACAGCATATCAGTCAACTTAAACTGGAATTCCAAGAAAAAATTTTTTTCCAGGTAAAATGATTATGGCTAAAACACGCACACATACAGACAGATATTTATCTTGAAACAAAAGCTATTTGTCAAGATGCTTCTCGCTTTGCATCAACTCCCTGTTCCATTCTTTAGGCAAAATACAGTACAATGAGTACCAGTCTGTCTCTCAACAGTACCTCCAGTAGCTCAAGTATTGTTTCATTTTAAGAAACCATTTTCTGGTAGCAGAGGAATTACATGCCCAGCATCCTGATGAAGAGACAAAGTCCTTTCACAGCCCTAAATACTCTGCATTTAGCTCAGGTTTTGCATGTATAGGAATGCAAAATTGGACTCTAAGTAGGAATATCTGTTTTGAACAGTTTTTTTAAAGACTTAAAATAGTCAGCATATAAGGTGGAAAAAACCCCAAAGCCAAGCCCGCAAAACAGAACGCCTTTGTCATTCATCTCTCACCTGCTCTTCAAATGAAATAACTCTAGGCTGTATCTTTTCCAAGGTGAAGTGGTAAATTTCTTTAGCTGTGCTGTCAGGAAGACTTGGAAGATGGGTACAGAAATCTGTCAGTAGCTGACGTGAGATCACTAGACTGACATTCTCGTTCACCACTGGTTCAGAAACACATGGAAAAAAAAACAGGAAGGATGTAATGCTTGCCAGTGCCTTAAATGTAAGTGATCATTTGCTCTATATTAAATTTGAATATTTCAAGTTTTTAAATCTGTATCAAAGTGAAGAGGGGTTTTTTCTTTGTTTTTAAATGGTGAATTTTCTTCTCACAGAAACTGTTTACACTAGAGGTCACCAGATTTTGTCTCTTGTAGTTTAGAGTGATGTTTCATTCTAAATCACTGTTCTCAGTCACTGAAACATCTTGGACAAAGTAAGCTTTTAGGCTAAATTTCACTAAGTTTATTCTCAAAAAAATTATAACAGGTGTAATTTATAGAGGTATTCAATAAGCCAAACATCCCATACAACACAGAAGACCCCTAATCATTTCTTCCAGACAGTTTTTCAAACTAACTTGAGACAGGGGAAGGAGGTTATTAGTTTAAATAACACTTGGCATCTAGTATCCATTCTAGCATTAAATAGAGACTACTTTATGTTTTCACCTTCTGATGCTGTGACTCTGACAGGTTGGAAAGTTATAATTTACAAAGCTTAAAAGTCCATTCTCTCTTAACTTCTGAGTGTGGTGATGATGGTTCCTCTTCTAGTTGAGTTCCAATAGGACCAAAATATCATGAATTTATGTAGCCTCATATAGAGCTAACAAAAACGCAATCCAAACAACCTCTGACCTTCACTCAGTGTGCAATTGATTATACCAGATGCACTTACTTGCTTCTACAAAAGCTTTCAAAGCTTCAAGTTGTTCTACACCCGACAGCTGAATGGCTTTTTCCAATATTTGACGGTATCTGTCCACAGATTAAAAAAGAAAATTAAAAAAATCACTCATAGTGAACATTCTTTCATTAACAAGTTCTGTTTCTCTGCCTACTTTCTACGTCAGAGCCCTACTTTTGCTTATATTTTGTATACCTTTGAGGTGACAATCTTCCAAAGTGTTTATGCTCAAATGTCAGGAACATTCACCTGGAATTGGTATCTGGATCTTTTTTAATCCCAGGACTAGATTTTCACATAGCACAGCTCATCATTTTGTTATCTGCAAATATATTTGCAATTTTGAAGGCTAAAAAAATCATGTCCCTAGGATAGTGCACAGAAAAAGTAATAAAAGTAATAAAAACCGTATTACTTACAGATTAAGATTAATAAAGTTACTCAAATTTTCAAAACGCCATGTTCAATGAGAATGAGGAACAGCATTGGGAATAAATAGTATGTTATGGCCACTTGGCATGAGCACAGTGTGTGTTTATTCCTGCAAAAACAGCAACTCCAGTTTTCAAGCCTCATAAGGCAAATTAATTAAATTTTGCCTGGGCCATAACCTCAGAAGTACTACATTTGCATCGAAGCCACACTTTGAGTGAAACATTTCCAAGTTTTAACATGAAACTCTTAAAAGTGAAGCAATTTCTCTAGTAAATAAGCAACTGGATTGGGAGTCGAAAAATTTCTATTGACCAATCGACATCTGACTGAACCCCCGTGGGAGAGAAAAATCCACGTGTCACGTCGGACTGTGAGTTGCTCAAACCCAAATGTTTGCCATCCAAAATACCCACCTAACGAAAATAATGATAGAGTTACTGACATATCTACAGCAGTCGAGGAAAATAAATCCCCTGACCTAACAATTTCGTGCAGCCGACGGGCAGGCAGCCGAACTCTGAGGGGCTGCGGGCAGAAGGGCTAAGGCCTGCGCTAGGGCACCACCATCGCAGAGCAAGCCATCGTCAGAAACGAAAAATAAATAAATGACAGAATTACGATACGAAATCTTTCTTCCGCTTGGCAAGAGCCGCCTCGCCGGCCGAGGGCCCAGCCAACCCCTAACCAGCCCCCCACAGCAGCTGTAACCCCAACGGCCGCTCACCCGCCTCGCCCCGTCATGGGGAGGCCAGCGCCGGCACTCACTTGCCCGCCAGGTCCTTGTGAGAGCCGCTGGAGTTCATCAGCTGCGCCAGATCCTGCCTCACCGCGGCCGCCATCTTCGCCGACCAGCCGCCGTACCCCTCGCGCGCCGCAAACCTCCTCCTACCATAGAGTCACGCCATAGGCAGGCTAGAGTGGCCGCCGCGCGACGGGGTCACGTGGCGTGGAGCGTTCGCGCAGGCAGAGCTCGGCCGTGAGGATAAAGCTCGAGCAGGCCTCCCACACGCTTTCCTCCGGGGCCGCACGTATAGCAATATATACTTATATAATCGCGCGTGGGTGTGTGCGTGTATCGGCGACCTCAACGCAGGCCAAAGCTGGTTCCTCTCCGAGCGGCGCGCACAGCCCCGGAAGCGGGCGGCCTCGCGCGGGTGGGGTGGGCCCGGAAGCGCAGGGCGGGGCGGTGCGCTCTACGCCGGCGGTTGCCAGGGCTGCGCGGCGCGATATTATGGGATGCGGCGGGCAAATGGCGCGGGGCGCGTGATTTTGAACAAATACGGAGTCTTCGTCGTGGGTGTTGCCGTGGCCGCCAGGCGCGGTAGTGGAGGGGAGCGGCGGCGGTGCGAGGCGCGGTGGGTGTGCTGAGGAGGAAGAGCAAGAGTGCCCGTCCGGTGAGTACGAGGGGCGGGAAAGCGACGGCGGGAGGACGAAGAAGGGGGTGCGGGGAACGGCCCCACTGGCGGGGAGGGAGCGGCGGAACGCTGACAGCCGCTTCCTGCCGGGAAAGTATAGGTCTGGCCCCGCTGGGCGCGCTCCCCGCGGCGGATGGAGCTACTGGGCGGCTCCGCTAACCTCTCCGGGCCCGTCATGGTCGCCCCTGT
>VYZX01019493.1:19451-48359 GCA_013401335.1 Brachypteracias leptosomus
TGACGGGGTGAAAATGGCGGATCTTTCGAAATACGGTGGCGGCCACTGACCAAGCCTGGCGGCTCCCGGCCGCCCCCACGCCGCTCACCGAGGAGGTGAGGCACCGGGGAGCGCGCGGGGATAACGGCCGCGGTGGGGATGCGGCCGTTCCCGGTGTCGCCGGATGCCAACGGTCGCGGCCGCTGAGGCTCGCGCCGCTGGGCCTGGAGTAGGCGAGGCCCGGCTCCTGTGGCCCACGGGACACTGCATCGGGCGGTCTCGGGCCTCTGCTGTGGCGGCGAGGGGACGTGGTGGCGGCTGGCTTAGGCCCGGAAACGCTCCTCTCGCCAAATTTGCCGGCGTGGGCCGTCAGAGGAGACCGGGCTGTCCCCTGAGGACCTGCTGTTGGCCGCGCTGGACTTGGTCCGGGGTGAGAACATCCTGCCTTTGTCTGCGGGGATGCTCGCTCGGGCTGTGCCCTGCAGAGAAGGGTGAGGTGAAAACGGCATAAGGAGTTTTCCACGCTTCCTTAACTCACCCAAGTGGGAGGGCGAACCCGTGCCTTCAGCGTGCTGCTGCACGGCCGTGGACAGCTTCCGAGTTCGAAGTGAATTTAGCTGGACCATCTTTTGGGACAGTCTCAGCTTCTCTATTAATTGTCTTTGCTCGTTGTGAGGTATATTGTCGGTCAGAATATGTTATTAATTATTTGTGCCCTTGACTTTGAAGCACATAGTTTACTAATTACGTAATGTTTGGTATGGAAGTTTTGTCTTCTGGAAAGCACTGCAGCACTGAGAAATTATGAAATTGTCCACTGGTTTGTTACAGGAGGAGAGTCTATAGTCTGAACAGGAGGAAAGCTCTCAGGCTTCACATTAAGAAAGAACAGATATTTAAATGATCTTTCATTAGGTTCATCCTTCTGAACAGTTTCTTGGAATGTATTACAGTTATTGTAGAAAATACTGAATATGGAAAAATAATTTGGAATATTCTTTGCAATGTTTACATAAATCTGGCAGTAACAAGCAATGCCTTGTGTGTGTGGTTAGGTTATTCACAGTAGCTTTTTGGCAGGAAGAACAACAGTGGGTTATCAGCTGAGAATATTTCTTCTGTTAGGGGAATCCTTTTGTTAAATGAAATGCATTAGACTTGTTATTTTGTTGTTCCTCGTGACATGCAGTTTACATATGTGTCAGCAAGTGCTAACTGTTGGTTACATGCCTTGTACAGACTTGTATCAACCTACAGAGAGATGTATAGCTGTATTGCTCTGTAGGCCAAGCACTCTTGGAGAGTATGTTAGAAGCTGGGCTGTTTTCTCTAACATGTTAAAAAGGTATTTCATACTTTCTGTAATGCAGTGTGTTTCAAAAGTGTGTTATGTGAAGTTGATAGTTATTTGTACATAATCTGTTGTTGTTTGGTTTGCTTATACTTCTGTAATGTCCAAGCTCAGACAGTTTGTAATTGAATGTTCTGAATGAATTCAGCTAGAATTCTCAAACAGCTTTAGCTGGTTTCAGATTAAGTATCTGCTAACCACAGGTAAATTTGAAATGTGGCAATGAAGAGTGCTGTCAGATTTCAGCCTTAGAGGCATCATTATACATTGGGATATATTTTATTTTATTTTTTGAAAAGCAGTGAAAGCCCCTTAGATTCTTTTCCCTTATTGTTTGAAAAATATTTTGGGGGAGGGGGAAGAAAGGTAGATGGAGGTGTATGTTTTGATTTCTGTTTCTGCAACAAACTGTGCTTTCTCATCTGTCAGTTGGTCTGCTTGTGCTTCCCTTCCTGTGCTACAGAGGTAGTGCTTTCTTACTTCGCATGCAGGTAGAAGTACATCTTGCTATCCTACAGAATTCATATGCTACAATGGTGAGATTTGTAACAGTTAACTAGGAGATAGTCATGCTTGTTTGGGTTTTTTTATTCTTCGCTGCAGGAGCTCCCAGTAAGAAGTGGAAAACATTTCCTGAAGTCTTGATTCAAGGGTTTGTATTTTATCAAGCCTTAAATTTAAGTAGCTTGGTTTCCTCAGTCACTTGGAAAGCCAGTAAGCAGCATGAGGCTGTCAGTACAGCCTGTGACTAGGCTTGTTCACTTGACAACATTAGAAAACATAAAAGTTTTCTTTGCATGAGAAATAATTAGACTGCTGGAATAATCCCTTGATCCATGATGAGGGTGTATAGCTACATGATGCAAGAGATCCAGGTTTCTAATGTTCCAGTTCTGGATGTAGATTAGTGGCTCTATCTCTTCCAACTTGGGTGTCATTCACTTGTGTGTCAGTGTTACCCTCACATTTATTTGGGACATATGGCTATGTACTGCTATAACTTCATGAGTGCATGTTGCTGTTTTGCTGAGGAAGATGGCTCTGCTCTTGTCTGGCAATTTCACTATTTAATGGTTTCCCTCTCTCTTCTACTTTGTGAGCACTTAAGAAGCTACATGTAGACCACAGTTAAAGACTGATCTGCATTAACACTAACTTGGCTTTTATTCTAGGTTGGAGTGAATCTACACAAAATGGCCTGACACCACTGAAAGAGTTGGTTGTACTCTTCCCCTTTCCCTCTGTGCAGGAAGTGTAAATGCCAAGCTGGGAGGGAAGTTACTGGTTTCTTCAGCTCCCCTGACCTGTCTTGGTTGTCAGCTGTGTTGTGATTTCTTGGTGCTGTTCTGGTGCTCATAGCCTTTGAGCTATCTCAGCACACTGACCAACAAGAATTTGCTCACTGCTTTGTGGAGTAGCTTTCTTTCTGGGTTGCGTACCGGCATCAGCAATGTGGAAAAAGCAAGGCTGTGACAGCTCACATTTTGGTTTGGATGGCTAGTTTTAACTCACTTGGGTGTTTCCTCATCTGGGCTGTCCTTGCAGAGCAGCAAGTGTTTGCTAGCACAAGGAGGAATGTTCGGAAACAAATAGGCAGATGCCAAAGGAGGACAGGAGAGCTTTAACAATAATGCTGGTTTATTACAGGGAACTGGAATATAAGGAAGATAATGCTGCTGATCATGCATGCACAATAGTCAAAGTAGCAAAGGATTCAACTTGAAATAACAGTGCAATAAAGATATTGATTGGATGATTTTCCATGGTAAATTCTAAAAAATTGTAGCAGGTTCTTGTTTTACTAGTATGTATTACCAACTTGTTGACAAGAAAGGGGTTTTTTTGGTGTTGGTTTTCCTTTTAAAATTATAATGGAAGCTTAAATTACCCAGAACTTGCCAAGAGAAGAAGGATCTCCTCATAACTGGTATGTGGGCAAGCAGTTGGTTTGGGGTTTTTTCCTCCGGTCATTCTTAAAAAGAAAACAGTTAGCACCTTTATTATAAACATTGCAATAATGACATGAGCTTAATCTTTCTTCCCATGGAAAAAAAGAAGAAACCAATCCAAAACCGTAACTGTAGTATAAAACTCTTGTGTCCATATCACTTGATAACTGCTACTTCAAACACATGAGAGTTTCTAATTTGCTCATCTTGCCCATTCCTCTAATGTGCTGCACACGGTTGTATGTATGGTGTGTCACACAGGGAGTGCTCGCTTAACAGAATGTAGAGTAATGGGAAGGTAATGGTGGTTGAGTGAATTATGGTTGCCTTGGGAACTATTATTCTGAATTTTGCTATTATAGATAGTTAAATTTGTGGTGAAAAACACCTGATATTTTCTTAGCGTTCTTTGTAACTAAAAAGACTGGATACTTAGACTGGTTACGTATTCAGCATTTGATAAGGAGTAAGGTTGGGATTTTTTTCTTACTCTAGTTTGCCATTGGTATAGTTATATCATAAATCTAGAATTATGATCCTCTGGATAGTGTGCAAATTACCTCCATTGTTTTGTCTTCTATAGAGAATGGGAAAGAGAATGGAAGTTTTGTCTGTTCCAAATGCATATTTTGTTATTGTACTAAAATGATTTGCTTTCACCCTGCTGTTGTATATGTAAACGTACTGAGTTTGCAGTCTTAGATGATTTATTTTTCCACTTACCTTTGTTAATCGTAGTTTTTGTACGTATTAATCTTTTTTTTTTGTTTCATGGTATGTATTTTTTAAGGCAATCTCTAGCTCTGTAATATTAGGCAAAAGACTGTTGGAAAAAAAATGCAATGCTGAGTGATTTTGTAATTCTTTGCTTTACAACAAAACAAACCTTTCCAGTTTAGAGACAAAACGTAGTGTCAGAGAGAGTAAGAAAACAGGGAATGCATAAAATGAATGACACTATTTTACCCATTATTGAAATGGTAGCAAAATTGAAGGATGGCAATTAGTTAGGAGAATTGTAGTACAGTAATATCACACATATGCAGTTGTGGTCTCTCATTTGATAATGTGCCAGCAGTATGGGATGAATCTTGGGTAATAAATGCTTCTGTGAGGGCTTTTCTAGCAGATGAGAGAAAACATATCCAGTGTCAAGAGTTACTTAAGCACTACATTTCCTATCCTTCTGTGTCATTGATCTTTGTGAATTTCAGTTGCCTGGAATAATCTGTGTGCTTGTACTTGGCAAAAAGGGATGGGAAAACACAGCAAACAAGAAAATGAACTACCATGTTCTTTATTTAGTTTTGGTTATAAAGTGATTCAGTAAAATTATTTGTTTTTCTAAGATTATATTTTTTTCCTTTGGATCAACTTATACAAACAAGTGACCTTCACTTTCTTAACTGTAGCTTGTTTCTACTTTGCATAGGTAGGTGTTTGATGTCACTTGTAGTAGCAAGCAGTCAAGAATCTGTGGGAACCATGAACTTTGTGTTATGTAGAGTATTCAATCTTTTATTGAACTAAGTTTCTTCCGTCTTCTGAGTTAACGTATGGAACATGAAATGAAGAGTGGATATTTTCCACTTGCAAATAATACTTTGGTGCTAGTGCTGTGAACTGGCCACAGCAGAAGGACCAACAAGGCTGTAGTCAATTTAGCATCTACAATAATATTAGCAAAGGTTGTCACTTCTGTTTTCTGTGAAGAAAAAGAAAATGCATATTAGCTATGGATTCTCCCAGGAGAGAAGCAGAAAACATGAAAGAAGGAGGCTACTTGTGAATTTTTACCTTTGATACTGGAATAACTGGGGAAAAATAAGAGCTCATTCTGTCTGTTGAACAGGAAGGTGAGTTTTGGTGTTATATCAGCAAAAAGGCATAGGCTGAATAAAAAGCTTTGACAAGTTGATTGTCGTGGATTCTTAACAAATTCTTAATGACACTGTTACCACGAGTTGTTTCATTGCCTTCTGCTTATGCTTCTATATTTTTTTAATTTTTTTTTTTTATGGCTGCAAAATAATCTTTGTCATTGGAAAAGAGTTACCTCTTATTTGTCCAGATAATAGGAACCTAGAGTACCCTCAGCAATGCAGATGCTATACAGTTTTGCACAAATTCATCCCATAGTCACTTTTAAGTTACATTGCTGCTGCTCAGTTAGTTTTGATAGACTGTACAGTTTGACATGGAGCTGTTTGGGCGCATGTCCTGAGCTGGATTCTGGGGGAATTTAACTGAAGTACTAAGACACCTTTTGATTCAGGTGCTTCTGGCTCATTGTGGGTATATGATGCATAGTGGAGTGATTGACTAGGGCAGCTGAGTCACAAGCAGGTAACCTGCCAAGGCTACAGGTCAGCTTCAATGTCACATCATATAACACTGTTAATCTCCAATCCCCAAAATTATAAATTGACAGTTGACAAAAGCTGCTTTTGTGTATACAAAGTTGTCTGAGACGTAGTAAACAGAGAAGCTATGAGCTAGGTGACTTTTACAATTGGTGGTAGAGCATGTATACCGTGAAAGTCAAATTAGGAAGAGTATCCTGTAAGCGATAGAGAAAGTCAGATATACCGAGCAGCACAGATGGTGCATGCAAAGAACTCTTCCTTCCAGGTGGCCTTGGTATGCTGTCTGGAATAAAGCATCTTCAGGCATAGATGAAGATACAGTAAATATTTCTCTGTGTCACTTTCAGGATATTGAAAACCTTGTAAGAGACAATGTGTGGTCCTAGTCAACTGAAATGCTTCTCTCTAGCTAGTCCTGTGTGTAAGATTTTTTTTTTTAATTTTTTTTTTTTTGAAGTGTTTATCCAAAAGCTTTATTGTTGGTTTTCTTATGTACACCTAATGAAACTTACTGGTTTATGTTTCAGAAGCTCTTCAACCTTTTGTGTGATGATAAATGAGACTTCAGAGGTCTGAGAGGCCTGCATTTGGAGTGGCCAGTGTGATCTGAAGCAGAGATGAAGATTTCAGTGAAATTCCCATTTCTCCTATTGAATTAATCTCTTGACTCAAAATCTTAACGTGGAAAGAAGATTGCAAGCCAACTTAGATTTCTAGTTAAGTATTAGTGGCCATAACAGCTTTCACTGCTGTCCAAATCTTGACAGCACTACCCTGAAAGCATTGCAGTTTATAGTCTTAGATTTTTATCTGGTTTTCATCTCTACATTCTGCTAACTTTGAAAAGAAATAATACAATTGCATAAGACACACAAGGAATTAAGTTCTGGGTACAAAATACTTCTGTGTCATGTTAGCGCATTTTTGGAAGTGAAATACCCCCTGAAATCAGTGTTGTGTATGGTTTTCTTTGTATTAGAATGGAGCATACATGCAATGCACAGCATAATCATTGTGCTACTTGATTTGCAAAGTCTGAATCAGATTGGTAGGTTACAATTCCATCATGAGCCTTTGCTCATAAATACAGCGCTAATATGTACTCTTGCTGAAATTGCTGGCAGCAAGCCTAATCTTAAAAGGTGCCCAATATGATAACACCTGTTAAGAGTCTGTGGGGAACTCAGTATCAAGCCTATGAGAGCAGTTTTCATGCTGCTTGTTTTTAAGAATGTTCTTGGCGTGATACCACTGTGTGTTCTGAATTCTCTTGTAGCCCCACATTTAAGAGGTATCCAGAATTTGGTAAGCAAGACCTTTATTTCAAGCTATACTTAAAAGATCAAACCCTGTGTTTCTTGGGCCTAGTCATAAGTACTCCTCACATGTAGGTTGTTTTGTTTTCAGTCAAGCTAAATTCATTGTATGGATGTTCTTTATAACTGCAGATTTCTAATGCTTTAATTTTGACCTCCTAAACACTACAGGGCGGGGGGGGTATTTTAGGGGTTATTTCATTTGGTCTCACTGCAAAGTCTGCATAGAACATAAGCTCAGAAATGCTTCATTAAATGTAAAGGCCCTGGAATCTACAAACACAAATATTGGATTGTTCATGGCAATGAACACCTTCAGAATGTGTTTAATGATACTGAGAACACCTGTGCAGTTCTATTTTTCAGCTTCTATGCTTCTGTATGTTGTGAAAATGGTTGAAATTGGCACACAAGCCAAGGGGAGGTTGAAGGAAAATGTTCTGATTTTTTGGTTTCTATTTTATCTCCAGTTCACATAAAACTCTGCTTGAAAGTAGAATGTTGTTTTCAGTTACAGAAAGTAAACCAAACTGCTGCAATGAATGTTATTTCCAGTTGTTTCCTGGGAAGTTGGTATGACTAAGGTGTATACTAAACAAGCAATGTTTAAGACTTAAACCTTACCATGATAAAACAGCCTTCAACACTCCTTTTTAAGAGAAAAGGAGCATATACAGATGTGTATGGAATTTCCTTCTGTGGTCAATAGCATGCATTTGTTAGTAATCAGAGCATGAATACTAATTACTTCTCTATTTCTGCCTTCTTACCCCGGACATGCCAGTCATTTGAAAAAAGTACATGTATCGATATTCTTACACTTCTGCAGAACATTGCACTGTTAGATCAGTGAGCAGTGTTCACATAATAGTAATGCCTTTGCTCTTCAGTAGTAGTTCTCGAGAAGCAGATTTATCATCAGCTTTCTGAACCTGGTCCATCTTCAGAACAACATGGAAGTCTTAAATTTTTGGCTTGCTGTGGGCCACAAATAGTAAATGCTGAAAGTGTTGACTGATGACTACGAGATTGATATCTATGCAAATTTGAAATGTAGACATGGCTTGAAATGTGGACTAATATTAGTAAAATGGTGTGGTTTTGCTCCCTTCTTAACAGACATTTAGCTACCATGTCAGAGCTAAGTAATGGCTGTGAGCCATGCTTGGCAGGTAGTTTGACCTTTAAGTGGTTTAGTTTTCTAGATACTAATGATTCTGGACAAGTGCTTGGAGTTTTGGTGCATATTTTTTTCAGTAATACCACTCAATACCTCACAATGACTAGAACATTCTTCCTCACTTATCTTATTTTGTAACTGGTGATACGTTTGGGGTATGTAATATTTTCTTCTTTTGGTGAAAAGAGGTTGTCCAGTGTGGAGCTAGCTACCTGAGTATTTTAAAATGCTGGTTTTCTAGCAAGCAATGTACTCACATGTAATTCAGCCATTTACAATTTGTATGACATGGTGCTTTCATCAAAAAATTAGTTGTGGCTTTTTCCCCTCTTTCTCTTTAGTTTGTTTTGCCTGAAAGATTGTCTTTGACTCATGGAGATTTTGGGTTGTGTACTGTATCTAAGTTCTCTGTTAGTTTGATTGTAAACATTACTTTTATACTTGGTGTGTGTAATCTAATTTCTGTGGTAGAAGGCTGTGATTCCTTGCATGTGAGAATTAATTTTGATGTGAAGAAAACAGCTACAGATCACGGGATAGCTGAGGCTTAAAGTATATTTGTAACAGCCATTGTGGTGAAGGAAGAAGATGTGGTTGTTGCATGCATTGCTGTTGCAGCTTTGGATATGATCACCTCAAGATTTTTGTGGTGAAGGCAGTGTATTTCATACCAATATTTTGGTAAAACATTCCTGTTTTGTAGACAATAGGACACAAATTTTTGAACAGTTTTTTGTTTCTTTGCTTTAGCACGTCTGCAAAGAACATCTTCTGTTTGTTCCTCTGTGTCTTTTTGGCTCATTGTGTTTTAACTGTCTTTGTCAATATTTTGTCATGTTATGTCAATGGAGAGCTTAGTAACTTTTCCATGGCTTAATAATTGCAAGATGCCTTCCCCCCTCCCAAGGGGTGAAGATCACAAGAGCTGGAAGATAAGGAGGGGGAATAGGAGCAATCAAATGAATTGTTACTGCAGTGTTCCCACTGGATCGTATTTGGATCTCTGTTTTGTGGCAGCTTCCAATTACTCGAGGCCTGGTATTTTTAAACAGCTTAATCTCCAAGTATCAAGACCGAAAAAAAAGGTTGGTTGGTTTGGTTTTTTTCAGCTCAGCAGCCTTCTAGAGTTTACATATTGCTGTTATTGGAGAAAGCAGATAAGTAGAAGCTGAGAAACTTGGAAAGCATTTAAGCATTTAAATGTTGATTGCGTGTGGCTGACAGCATCTCATGCTTCTCAGATCTAGGATCCATTCAGTATTTCCCCTGCTTCCTCCAGGGGAGGAAGACTTTGTTCTAATGAATGGATTTAAGAAATAAATGATGTTTTTAAACCTTGACTTGGTAAGAGAAGTATGAGAATTTTGTGAATATAACTTCATAGTAATATTGTGGGAGTTTTGAGTTTTAAAATTCTTGAATCTGTGCCATAGCCGGCCAAGAGTCCTCCACTCTGCTCCTATTTAAGAAATTGATGGTGTTTTCACATTTTTGTCTGGGCAAAGGAAATGACACATATTGCCCCTTTTGTATTGGCTAACTGGTGATACTGTATTCTTTTGGGTTTTTTTCCCTACATTTGTGTTTAGAGTCCATTGTACTTGCAGTGAACCATTCCTTGTTTGGCAGAATAGTAATAGTGGATAACCTTACTTCTAACCCTAGTTTCTAGCCTCATTTCCCCTCACCTGGCTTAGTAAATTCTTTGAGAGATACTGCAACTATTGGTGGTCTCCCTTACACTTCACAACTTACACAATGTGCTGCTTGATTCTTTCAGAAGCTAATAATGTCGTCTTAACTTTATTGATTTTTGGAAAAGACTTGACCTTTTGTTGCACCAAGGGTGTGTGAAGATGCTCCCAAGTCCCTTATTGCAAGAATTCTGTTTCTGATTTTCGGGAGCTGCAAAATTGTATCCTGTGTTACATGAAGCTTTTGATTTTTGGGGTGGGTTTTTTGCACATACAAAAGCTGTTACTGATTTAATTTCAGAAAAATGACACTTCAGAATGTAGTGACAATTAACCTTGTCAATGACTTAAGGCAGATCTGACTAATGTTCTTAAACCTGTCAAGTTATGCCAGATTCTTCCCATGGTTGAGTGCCACCAGGCCTGTACTGTGTACTCAGAAGAGAATGTGAAGGGGACTGCTAATGGTCACAAATGGTAGTAAGTCCCTTAGTCTGATGCTTCATTGTGATGACCTTGCTAACATGCAGCACCATCCCAGGACATCCTGTAAAGTTGGTCTAAACAGCTTTAGTTCTGAGTAATTTGAATGCTGGAACAGTCTTCCTTGCAGTACATAGCCTTGCTGATGATTTTGTAACATATCCTCATGTAAGTGCTGCACTCAAACTGCTTGTTAGGTTATCTATTCTTAGTGAAATGGAAGCACTTCTGGAGATCCAATAAGAGGCAGTTAGTTACTGTAAAATACAAACATTGTTATATCTTGCATTTCACTTACTTGTTTGCAAATCAGTGTGCTTTATTCTGTTGATTCTTTTTATTTTACTGTTTAGTGTGGCTGCTTTGCATGTTTTACCGACAAAGGTGTTTATATAATGGATCTCAACATGTTAACAGTATTAGTTTCTTAAAGATTCTGCACCAACATATTAGTGACAGAAAAGGAAAAAACAGATCAAATTTCACAGGTACCTGACAGACATCATTCTGTATTTTTTTCCAATAGTGATGAAATTCTTTACCCTTTTGCTTATAAATTCCCTTTACCGTTTATGACATTGTATATATGTATATATTATTCTTTGAGTATCAAGTGTAGAGATCTGTGCTTCAGCACAGCCTCCTGACCTTAGCATGGAAACTATGTAGGTTATGTCAGGGATTTTTCCCCAACCTTCTACCTTGTGGGTGAAATGCAGCTGTTCTGTGCAAAATGGAATCACAGTGACTCTGGAGGAACCAGTGTCACATGATCATTTGGTCAGTTTTTTAATGGCACAGTTCCTCAGTTATGAGTGTTGCTTAGTATGAATAACTCAGGTCTGTTTTTCTGAGCAAGTAGGGAACTGAATTTGCAAGTCTTCTTGAGCTTATGATGAGGGCTCAAGAGTGTGTATGCCTACCCATACAGTGTACTTATTCATCCATGGCCCAGACATGCTGATGGGGTCAGCAAGTGGGGAGAAAATGTGTTATTAAGCTGATTTGTTTTCAGCTTCTGACAGTGATACAGTGTTAGAGGGGATGGTAGACCATTTCCAGCAATGTCTTTAAGATATCTCAAGTGGGAAGTGACTCTGGCTTTGAATCTCAATGTAGATTTTCTAATATAAATAGGTCGTTCTTACTAGTCAGCTTAACAAACTTTTTCTTTCAGATGAGGTGTTCCTTGTTTTGTGTGTTCAACATGTTTCAAATTTAATCATTAATTTGAGCATTCTATTTTCTTGTGAGTATTGAGATAAAAATGCTAAGCTGCTCTTTTCACGGACACCATAGAGGAATTATCTGTTCATCTTGGAAGTTCAGGGCCTTGGCTCAGTCCTGGCATAGGTGGGCTGTTGATGGAGCTTGTGGTGTTGTTTAAAGCTTGTCATTAGACAGCTGTTTGTTTTTCTGAGATTTCCAAAATGTGGACTGGGCAAAAATGAGTCCTTGCTACATCTGGTATGGATAACAAGTTTTTTCAGGCAAGATAATTTGCTAATCAATGTTGACATGTATGAGAAAAGCTATTATCTGTTGAATTTTT
Source organism: Brachypteracias leptosomus (assembly GCA_013401335.1). Lineage (NCBI taxonomy): Eukaryota > Metazoa > Chordata > Aves > Coraciiformes > Brachypteraciidae > Brachypteracias > Brachypteracias leptosomus. The sequence continues at coordinate 31,322 of VYZX01019493.1, forward strand.
AAAGCAATTTAACTCTTGCTTTGTATTTCAGTAAATTTGCATGTCTGTGAACAAGGTGCCTGTATCTTGGGGGGGAACGTTACTTTGTTGTGCACTGTATTGTCAAGACTGAACTCATAATCCACAGCCAGTCAGTGCCTTGATTTGACTTCATTGGATGATGTTGAAGAGGTTTGATATAAATTCTTACTGAGACTAAATTCAGCTTAATGTGTTACATGTTTAACTTTTTTTTGTTATATCCCTCCTGTGCATGCACAATACCTTCAGTCTTAAAAAAATTCTGCTACTATATCTTCTTCTTTGGTAATATTAATAAAGCCTTGAAAATGTATATTTTCTGGAAGCCAATAACTTTTTAAAATATTATTGCAGTACTTGCTTCAGTCATCACTGCCACAACTGCTAAAATGGAGGTGGTTTCAGCAGAAGTCAACAACTTGCTCCCTGAGGAAATAATGGACACCGGTATAACTCTGGTGGAAGATGACAGCATCGAGGCAGTTATCGTGTCGTCACCAATGGGAGATTCTATTCCCATGGAAACAGAACTGGAAGAAATAGTGAACATAAACTCCACCAGCAATTCTTCAGCTACAGCTACGGCCACAGTCACCACAGAATCAATTACTGTGCCCAGCAATCACTTGGACGATGTGACAGCAAACACCACAACCCCAAAAACTGATGTGAATGCAGTAGTAAAGTCTACCTTTCCAGGTGGCCTCCATAAACTTGGTGTTCAGACCCCTGTCACTATATCAGCCAATCAAATTATTCTGAACAAGACTGCTGATATTAAGATAGGCAATCAGAGTGTTAAACCAGATGGGCAAAAGCTAATTGTAACAACTTTGGGCAAATCTGGCCAACCTATTGTTTTAGCATTACCCCACAGCCAGCTTCCACAGGCACAGAAGGCCACATCCCAAGCCCAGAGTGGAGACTCCAAGGTACAAGGCCAGCAGATCAAAGTTGTTATTGGAGGTCGATCAGAAGTGAAACCTGTTCTTGGTGTCTCAGCTTTGACGCAAGGAAGTCAACTGATAAACACTGCGGCCCAGCCTTCTGTTTTGCAGACCCAGCAATTCAAAACAGTACAGGTAAAGTGAGTTATGCTGATGAAGCATCTTAAAAACAATTTTGTTGTTGCAGCTGTTGTACATTTTCTTCACTGATTCACACACAATTGCTTTCAGCCTTTGCATTTATTCCTTGTGTTAAGAAATACAATGAGTTGCTCTTAGCCCATGCTTTCATCTGTGGATGGATTTACCATTTTATGCTCTTTAGCTACTGTCTAGAAACTTAGGATTTGCCTCATAGAAAGTGACCTATTAAAATTCAGTAAATTGAAGAGAATTTTCCCATTGCTTTCATTTTATAAAAATAAATTCTACATGCTTTCAGGAAAGCTGAATTGAACTCTATATTGAAAGCACTTTTGTTCTTTATTCAAAGTGTACACTGCTTTAATGCTTTATGAAAGAGTAGCATCTGCCTTTTAGGTTTTTTTCCAGAGAGTTTATTTAAACAACTTCAGCATTTGAAAAGAACAGAAGGTATATCAGCCTGAAATATAGTTAAGCTTGTTAATAGATACTGATTAGACGCTATCATGAGCTGGACATTTCAAGGTCTTGTTCCCAATCTCTTGCATGGATCTTGAGATACTTGAAACCACAGATAATCTGCTAGGATCTGAAAATGTTCTGAAAAGATTTGGGTTATGACCCAAAGGGTCTGACTTTCATCTGGCATATGACAGAACTAAATGTGAGTGACTTTGTTCTAGTTGGCAGTGAGGCAGAGACTTCAGTGAGTAAAGACTTCGAGAAAGTGAAAGAAAGGTAAAACTCAATGTAGGTTATGATGGAAAAATCTTTTATAGTCTAAATGAAAAGAGAAAATAAACTCTAAGTATGCTAATAGAAACTAATTTACTGTACGTGAAAAATGACAAACTTTAAAGCATTTTATTAACCAAAGTGTAGGTTTTCCAACTATTATTTCATGTCAAGCAAATGTGCACAACTATCTAGATGGTTTGTTTTAAAGCTGCAGGTGATCCCTGTACCTTATTTCCTCTTTTTTGTTGCTACATCATACCCGTGGAAAACATGTTTATTAATGACTGTTTGAAACATACAAATTTTCTGGAGTGACTTTTATTTTTCTACCTTTATCATTAATAATATGGTTGTTGCCATAGCTTTCAAAAAAGCCTCTGCTCTTGACTCAGCATAGGAATATTTTAATAGTGAATCAGTTCCTGTTGCTTGGCTTCAGTTATTACCAAGTGACAGATACAAAAAACTGAGGACAGTGACTTAGCTGTGATGTGCTTTTGCTTGCATGAGATGACTTGTGCCATCAGTGACTTAAATACAGTGACTTAGCAACTACAGGTTCCTTAATAGAAGCTGTTATAAATGGACTTTCATGCATTTGTAGATCTAGTTAATTGCAGTTTGAGTAAACTTGTTTTGTGGTCTCTTTGTTAAACCTTCACTTCCATTTGCAAAACAGATTGAATTGTTAACACCTGCCATTATCATAGAATCATATCATAGAATGGTTTGGGTTGGAAGGGACCTTAAAAGTCATCTTGTTCCAATCCCCTGCCATAAGCAGGGACACTTTCCACTAGATGGGGTTGCACAAAGCCTCATCCAACCTGGCCTTAAACATTTCCAGGGAGGGGGCAACCACGGCTGATCTGGACAACCTGTTCCAGTGTCTCACCACCCTCACAGTAAAGAATTTCTTCCTAATACCTAATTTAGATCTACTTTTTTTCAGTTTGAAACTGTTACCCCTTGTCTTATCACTACACTCCCTGGTAAAAGAGTTCCTCCCCCTCTTTCCTATAAGCCCTCTAAGTACTGGAAGGCTGCTGTAAGGTCTCCCTGGAGCCTTCTCTTCTCCAGGCCAGACAATCCCAACTCTCTCAAGCTTTCCTCATAGGGTAGGTGCTCCAGCCCCATGATTGTCTTCATGGCCCTCTGAATCTCTTGAGCAGGTCCATGAGATCCCCAGAGCTGAACACAGTATTGAAGTTGGGGTCTCACAGGAGCAGAGGGGCGGAATCACCTCCCTTGACCTGCTGGCTAGGCTTCTTTTGATGCAGCCCCAGGATACGACTGGTTTTTCTGGGCTGTGAGTGCACACTGCCGACTCATGTACAGTTTTTCATCAACCAGTATTCTTAAGTCCTTCTCCCACAGGGCTGCTCTCAATCCACTCATCACCCAGCCTGTATTTGTGCTTGGGATTACCTTGAACCAGGGACAGGGCTGTGCACTTAGACTTGTTGAACTTCATGAGGCTTGTACAGGCCCACCTTCTCAAGCCTGTCAAAGTCCTTCTGGGTGGCATCCTTTTCTGTCCAGCGTGTCAACCACATCTCACAGTTTGGTGTTGTCTGCAAACTTGCAGACCTACTTGCAATCCTGCTGTCCATGTTGCCAACAAAGATGTTAAACAGCACTGGTCTCAATACCAACTGCTGAGGAATGCCATTGTCACTCATCTCTACTTGGACATCGAGCTATTGACTGCAGCTCTTTGACTGCAACCATGCAGCGAATTCCTTATCCACTAAATGGTCCATCTGTTTGAATTCATGTTTTTCCAATTTAGGGACAAGGATGTTATGTGGGACAGTATTGAATGCTTTGCAGAAGTCCAAGTAAATTATGTCAGTTGGTCTTCCCTTATCCACCATTTGGCACCGTAACCCTATCATAGAAGGCCACTAAATATGAGTCATGATTTGCCCTTAGTGAAGCCATGTTGGCTGTCACTAATCACCTCCTTATTTTCCACGTGTCCTAGCATAGTTTCCAGGAGAATCAGCTCCGTGATCTTGCTGGGCACAGAGGTGAGAGTGGCTGGCCTGTAGTTCCCTGGATCTTCCTTTTTTCCTATAAGGAGAGGATTAAGTAGAAATGAAAAGCAAGAAGGCAATGTTCTGTTGGTTTTAAGTACCTGATACTGCTGAGAAGATGATTGCATTAGCACTTCCCAGACAGTGCTTTTCATGTAGGAAAATACTTAACTATCAGAGGAATACATGAGGCTAGGTGAGAGATTCATGGTCTATCCTATCATGAATGACAGGGAAGGTAACCCACACTTTTGAGTCCCTGGATTAGAAAATGAAGTAATGCATTTACGTCTTAAACCTTTCATTGAGTGGAAAAGGAGGCTGTGAATGCCTCCCAAGGGTCTTGTGTAACATATTTCTTGTTGCGTTGTGAATTAGGTATTTCAGATGCAAGGCGGCACAGCAGTTTGACTTGGTGCTGAAAAGTGAATTGGTAAAAGATTAAATGACAAAGAGCTGTCTTCGGTTCCCCTTACATCCTCACTGATGTAGGGGCTTTGCAGGTTATTAGAGAAACTCAATTTGCCTTGCTGTCATCAAATCGTGACGTTTGAAATCTCAGCACATGAGAAAAGGCATAATTGATAGAGTTAAGCAAAATGTTCCTTGGAATCTGAATCCCTCTCTGATTACAATTTTAGAGGTATGAGGCTTTGGTGTGTAAAATGTGGCAGGACCTTGGGCTTCATCTATATCCAGACGTCTGTCCCTTGGTGGCTTGTCCTGATTTAGTTGAAACCACTACCCTGGATGTGTGGGCAAAACTACTGGGCAAGTGCATCTGCTTTGAGCCTACATACAGGCTTAAAAACAATTATGTGCTTGCTAGTGTCCAAGTGCATTAAGCAGGCGTTTGGTCTTGCAGATGACTCTCAACCAGATGTCCAGACCCATCACCATTGCTGTCACTAAGCTAGTCTAACTTGAACTTGTCTTGTGGTAACTGGCTCTGCATTTCAGCAGTTAAACTTTGTGTCCATAGCATCATTGTTACCAAGGCAAGACAACTGCTAAGCCATAATTGCAGCTTCAACTCATAATGGAAAAATGATTGTGCGCTCCCTAACTTCAGAACAAACTCCCATTTCTAGCTCAGTTTCTTCATCTTCTAAGTACATTGTTCTCATCTTCTATTTCTGGAGTCCCTGATTTTTCATGTTATGTTAAATATAAATTACATAGGACATGGTCAGATGGATAAGCTCCCATGAGGTCGTCTAGGGAGTGGATTTATAGTATTTTAGCTCCTTAGCTGACTGTGTGGATCTTAAATCCAACAGTAAATGTGAGGTAGGCACACGCCTCTTTCTGTACAAATAGAATACAGTTTGACAGCTGAAAACAAACTCCATCTGTAGAAACTTGGTCATTCATCTTGTTCAGGGGAGAGTACTTAGGAAGACAGATTGACCCTTTAAATAAAAGATGCTTGCATGTAAATCTGTTCTCTAGGAGGAAGAAGGTTGGTGCGTGTGTCTAAATATAATGATTTTCTTATGGAAGAGCTTGTTGCCCCAGGAAATATTTTTGCAGTCTGATTCAAAGTAACTTGCAGAGAGCATGCTTAGCTTACATAGGCAAAGGAATAATCTTAAGGTTCTTGTGATTAGTACAGACAATGGCAGAGGGCTCCTGAGAGCTTGCTCTTTCTGAAGCATCAAAGGGGCAGTCTGTTACCTTGATTATTTCCTATGGCTTCTTTGATCTCTACTGAAATGGGTAGCAAGTTTCCCACTGATGCCTGGAAGGCTCTCATAGGTGGCTGGGGTTATTGACTCCAGTGGCAAAAACCTCAGGAAGGCTCACTTGACAGCAAGTAAGAGCAGGAGCCCACTTGAGGACCATGAGCTGTTCCTCACCAATAACCAACCATGTTTGAGTTTTGCCATGTTTCCTATACCCTGAGGGGATTCACTCATTTGATAGACCTCCTTCTTTGTAAACAAACAGTTCATCTAAAAAGTAGGGAGGAATTTATCTGAGGATGATATTGCAAGTTGAGTCTGGGAAGCAGGGCTACTTGTGTTGACAGCTATTGGTTTGGGATTTTTACATTTTTTTCTGAAAATACTTAATGTTAGCAAGTAGCTAGTATTTATGTAAGTAATTTAAGCACATTTATTGACTGTTACTGGGAAACAACTGTTTGTCTAGAGCTGGATGTTCCTACTGGATGTTGATCGTGTTCTTACCCAGACTTTGCCCTCACTTCAGAGAGTAAAAGAAGCAACAGTCTAGTTACAGTAGTACTTTATGGCAGGTTAAGATTAGTTTCAACAGGATAGAATTCACAAATCAAACATGAAATGTGGGGGAACTATCAGAAATTAAAATGTGTGCAAATTTACAAAAAGAATACTGATAAAGTGCCTGCTCATTTGTCAACTGTGTATGTGCTAAGAGAACTGAATCCTTAAAAAGGCTTTGAGTTAAATTGTAAACTGGGCTATGAATGAAGCTTCCTTCTTCGAACAACTTACATTTCAAGGTTTTAGTTAAAATATCTCCAAGAGCAGCAGGGTTTTTTCTTCTCTGCTTCATTTTAAGCCTTGATTATTGTATGCTACCTAAGCAGCTAATGTGGCCTTGGTATAGCATATTTGGGCAAATGACATTCTCCTGAAAATGATCTGAGGTGGAGGTTTCCTCTGGGGAACACTTATACTGTAACTTTGAAGTAGCACATGTCTTCCTTTAAATGAGATCTGTTTTCTGGCTCTGCCCAGTGTCAGAGCTGCTTATTGCTGGCTTCCCTTGGCTGGGCGCAGCTCAGGTACCCAGAGATGGCATTTGCTTTTCATGGGAGGCTGGAAGTCTCCAGTGTCATAGCAGGTGGAGCACTGGCTTCCCCAGTCATGCCATGAGCGTGCTGCTTTTTGTGGGGCACCTGGGGAATTTGTTTTGTCCTACTTAATGTGTCAAATGTTTTGGCATTGCTCTACTGTAAAGGAGATGTTTTCAGTCAGCAAATTCTATAAATAGTGTTTCGTGTAGGAAAACGTAACATCTAGTCTACTCAATGCTTCATTTAAGCACTCACAACTTTCACAGGCTGTTAAAAGTAGCTGTCATTTCTGTATCTTTGCATGTCAGTGAGATTTCTCGTTAGCTACTTGAGTGATAAAGGTGGTTCTGCACCTTTGAGAGGTGGCTCCCCATAAGGATGCCAGCGTCGTGCCTCTCTGATATTGCAGAGTTGGTGGCTGGTGCTCATGGGATGTGGCTGGGTTAAAATAGTCTTTGAAATAAGTCAACCTCTTAATTGAACTATTCACCAGCTGGATATCAGTGTATAGAAAAAGCTATTAGAATAAATGCATCTGGTAGTTCATTTCTGTCAGTGAAGAAAAGACAAAAAAGTCTTGTTTAAGACTTTTTAAGACTATAAACCTGAGCTTAGAAAGATTTCAAGTTGAAGTGATTTCTCGTCAAATTTCACATACATGTCCCTGGTCCAGCTGTGTTTTGGAAAAAAGACCCCGTTGTACCTCGATGATTTGTTCTTGGCTAGTGAGTACCCAAAACTTTCAGGGACTGAGAATACATGCCCTTTTTGAGAACTGTTGTAGAAGGCTGTTTCTCCAATTGCAGAATAAAAGTGTGCTACTATGTCAGAATAGGTCAAGAGAGCAGTAGTTGTTATATTTAAATCACTTGAGGAACAAGTTTTGTCCTGGTTGGCCAAAAAAGAAGGAACTTTTTTAAAGCTTCAAATACTGAGAGTTGTGCATTTAAGATTAACACTTTTATATTGATCAACAACACGTAAGGAATAATTTCATTATTTTGAAGACAAGGTATGTTTGCATAGAGAGAGATCTTACAAAAAAGCTGTAGGGGATTTGGCCATCCTACTTTGGTGGCTGGTTTTCTAAAGTGGCATGGATGATATCCTAGTTCTCTCCATAGTGGGAAACTGAGGTGAAATGTGAGATAAGCAATTATTCTTCTATTTGTGTGCAAGCATTGACCTTTTTATTTTCTAATGTACTTAACAGTACAATAGTATAGATCCAAAATGCTCAAGTTATATTAGATCTTTTTTCCTCCATCTTTCAGATTGCAAAGAAGACCCGAACCCCAACTTCTGGCCCAGTGATCACCAAGCTGATCTTTGCAAAACCAATCAATAGCAAAGCTGTTACAGGGCAGACCACCCAAGTGTCACCAGTCATTGCAGGTTGTACTACTTTGATTTGGTTTCTTTTACCATTTTTTAAAGGTTGTTCAAAGGGAGAGTGATTGTAGAAATTTTTCTGTCTCAATGATTTTACTGTGGTTTCTGTTGAAGTACCTCAAGCAACTGAAAAAAAAAATCAGAGTTCTGTTGGTAGCAGATAAATGCAGTCATTGGTACCTTTACACTTCGCTCATTTAGAATTGACTTTGTGATCATTTTGCTTTTACTGCAAGATGATTTTACTTTCTGGATTTTGTTAAGGAGAAAAAAATATCTCACAGAGAAAAGGCTACTTGATAAACAAAGCATTTGTAGATGCATAAATACCCAACGGGGAGGAGGAGACATGCTATCATTACTTTCATTTGCTTATAGTTGGACTTAAATGTAGTACATGCAGGAAAAATGCTTGAGCGAAAAAAGTGAATAAAGCGATGTTGTTTCTGATAAGTTGCTCGCCTACTTCAAAAATAAACATCACAGAAGAGTATGAGAATGTAATTAAGACAGATAAGAAATGATTTGTCTTTTTAGAAAACAAATCTACATCTTTGTCCTTTAAAAAAAAAATATATATAAAGGAAAAAACCCCACAGTGTAGTCAATTGTTTCTTATGGCAGTGGGACTAATGTGTCCCTTGCTAAATGCATCATTGCATGTATGTAAGTAACATCTGACCCATGTAGATTATCTCAAAGCGACAAATATAGAAAGCCAGACCTTTGAAGGATGTCTTCAACTGCTTCCAGATCGACCAACCCAAGTAGGCCTACAATCCTTTCCACATATTTAAACAAATTTGTTAAGCAGAACTGGGACTTGAACTGGTTTTAAAAAGAATGCAACTCTTTCCTTTATTCTAAACTTTGATAGATACAAGCAAACGGCACATAGCTAAAACGTAATCTTTTCCTTGAGTTGTCAGGCTGCCTGCACCCTGAAGCCTGACACAAGTTTCAGGTGAAAGAGGGATTCCTCATCCCACTCACCAGTTTTTCCCCTTTCTCAAAAAATTCTATACCAAATGTACAGACCTGTAAATAAGAAGATTACTTCACTATGTTTATAAATATTTGAATTAAGCTGTGTGTTTAAAAACAAATAAAGAAAATCCCCCACAACTAAAACCAACTAAACAAAAAACCTGTCCCGAAAGCATTGTAAACCCCAAGATGAGCCACTTGAAGCTGCATTACATTTTCTTCTGGCAATACAGGAAAATTGGTAAACAGTAAGGAACTAAAACGAACTTCCAGCTTTTAACTCAGTATGTTGGAATCAAGAGTACCCAACCCTGAGCCTGTGAGAGAAACATCACTGTAAGGTGAAGATACTTCTCTAGTTCAGAAGGAAATATTTTTAAACATCTATCGTTCCTTTTGCCCTCCTAAACAGCACAACTTGCCAGCTTTGAGAGGCTGGCATCATTTTGGGGAAGTTGTAACATTTATGTGTTGTGTTTTGACTTGGTATGCATGTTTTTATGAATCTGGTAAATATTTTTAATTGCCTGGGAATTTCTGTAACCTGAGGCGGTGGTTGTAAATTTGAAAGACTTGTCAGTATAAGCAGCCAGATTCTGTTTAGGAAGCAGAAGCCAAGGGGTGTAGAGGGGTATTGTGATGAAGGGAAAGCTTCCACCAGGAGAAAACAATCTCAAAACATTTAATACTGTAGATGGTAAAATTCCCCCAGACTCGTGACATTTTTCAGGTTGCACATGGCTTTAGCAGCTGCTGGCAACTATCTGCGCTGTTACTTGGACTGCACAAAAGTGAAGCTAATTTTAGAGTATGTAGTCCTAAGAGGAAGGCAGCTTTCCACAAGGATGATGCTTTTTCTTGTTAGCTCCAGTTGTCATGCCACTGGTTGGTTTTGGATGGAAAAGTTATGCTGGTGTGTGTCTGTTTCTTTCTTATTTTGAAGGAGCACTCAGTAGTCAAGTACTCTTAAGGAAAGAAACAGAAGTGTGGAAAAAAAAAAAAAAAAAAAAAAAATTCCGTTTTCCAGTCTGGGAGTTTTACAATATTCCAAAGACTGATTTTGTTATTTGGAGCTACTGGTTCTGATGTTTAACCTTTTTTGCCATTGTAAAAGAAGATAGTTTGTAGAGTTTCACCACCACCCATGTTTTCACAAGTGTGTCATGTATTTTGTTATCACCACCAATACAGAAAAGAACAAACCTTAGAATTGAGTGTAGACATACCAAACATCTTTTTCTTGGTCACTGTAATACAGCTCATTTCTGATGGCTGAGGTTTTGAAAGGAAGTGCCCACCCCCTGGGTGATGAGTTTCTCCGTGCATTGGCAGCAGCCCAGGGATTTCCTAGGAAACAGACAGCTGGTTGAGGGTTTGTGCACAACACAGGTGTATTGGAGTGCTGCACACCTCAGGATGCTGTCCCAGCTTTAAAGAATTTTCAGCCAATTGTCACTCAAAAAGCTTAAATGTACATTTCAATTTTTTTAAGCCTGAATAAATTGTCTTTTTATTTGCAATAATGCTAGTTTTCTTCTTTGTTGCTAAATCTAACTTAAAGAATGTGAGTGTCTTTCCTACAAGGTAATGCACTCTCAGAAGTAGGAATCAACTGCATGATGTACAGAGAAAAATTTGCTTTAAAACTTGATGTAAACAGGGATAGCTTGAGCTGATGGTATCTTCATTGTTTACAGGTAGGGTTCTTTCACAGTCTGCTCCAGGAACACCACCAAAGACAATAACAATCTCTGAGAGTGGAGTCATTGGATCATCGCTGAGTACAACAACACAACAGACACCAAATAAAATAGCTATCTCACCACTCAAATCCCCTAATAAGGTAAGGGCCTAATTCAGGCTGCAGCTTTCTATCCCTTCTGCACAGTGGTCTGAATGGAGCTCTCTCTGTCTTTGCTACAAGCTGTTTATGATCCCACCATTCCAGAGTCTCCATTGTGCATCATGGTGCCCTGCTATAATGGCCTAAGCTAGATTTTTAGAAATTGGCTTCCTTTCCAGGATTTTAAGTAAATATGCATTCCTGCATTAGTTTCCCATTTCTTGCCATTCCCATTCTGAGAGCCACTATTCTCTCTTAGCCAAGTGCTCAAACAGTATAACCTCAATGATGTTAATAGGCCAACACTTATTAACAATTGCGTACTACTGCACAAGTAAGTCTTCCCTAATCATATCTGAAGTAAATGAAACTTATGATAGTCCTTGACATATACAGAGCTGGAGATTGGCACAGGTGGGCAATGGATAGAAAAGGTAGCTCATCCATCATACCCTGCATTACAGATGAGTGTCATGGTGATGTTTGTATTTTAGGCTTGATAAAATTGTCTTGATAAGAGGAATATTGCTGAAGAAAGGAAGAGTTGGGGGAGGACAAAGTGCATAGTGTATGCAAACTAAATATCATGTATAAAAAATAGTTTCAGGTTAAAGAATTATCTTAGTTTGGCTGTGCTTTTGCTATGTAATGTTATACAAATGGAGTGAAGGACTTGTGTTTGAGAATTTAGTGAAAAAGCAACATGAGGAAGAAGTAAAACTCGAATCAAAATTAATAATTGGGCTGAAAAGACTCTTTAGAGTTAAATCTTGAATTTACTGTACATAAGTAATTTTAAGTATCTTTTGAAAGCAAATGGTTTCTAAGTTTGGGAGTTTTCCTATAAAGAACAAAAAGTAGAAAAACAACCCTGAAAGGGATGTGGCTACATAGAATACAGAGTTCAAACACTGCACTCTGCAGTAATGCAGTCACAAGACTGGATTTCTGTGAGAATCTGTAAGAACATCAGTACTTTAAAATATTTGTAATTTAGCTGAATCAATAGTGTAAGGTGAGACTTTTTTTTTTTTTTACAGCTCTCCTTTAAAATTTCCATTTATGATTAATTAATCTTGGTACTGATTACAAAGCTGTTTTATTCAGAAAATCCACCCTGACGATGCTCAAGCTTCAGTGGGCTACTTTCCTTAAAAAAAGCAACCAATAACAAAAAACCCCACCAAAACCAAGGAAAACTTAAAAAAACCCTACCCCACAAACAAAGAAACAAACTCAAAAAGAAGCCTAAAACAAAGTCCTACAAAACAAAAAAGAACAGAAGCTGTGCTAGCTTTCTGCAGGAGCCTTTTGGTGTTGGAAACCATCAATGTCTTGAAGTTTCCAATGTGTCTGTATGCTGTTGCACAGTTGGACTGGTGTGAGTTGAGATTAAATACAGTACCCTTGTTCACAGAAAGAACTCTATTTTCATGAGGAGGGGAACATATATCTACAGGGTCTTGTGTCCTGCACAGAGATTTAAACTGCTTCTTTGTTTGGCCAAGCAGCTAACAGTGGTGTCAGTGGCCTCCCAGCCTCCCAACTCCCCCCAGAAGACGGTGGGCGTCCCACTGAATGTAGCGTTAGGACAGCAGATCCTCACAATGCAGCAGTCAGCACCCTCCTCCCCTGGGAAGGCTTTAGTCAACCACACAACCAGCCAGGTACAGACTAACTTTCTTTTGTCTTCTATCATGTTTCTCTCTCATCACTTGCGGGGAAACTGGAGTGTTGAACTGCAAGCTGGCAGTCCCAAGGTGTTCATGTAATGGTGTTTGCTTAAGAATTGGCAAAAGCATTGCCCTGAGGTGCATGTGCTGCTTCAGTCAAGGGGTGCAAACCATTGCAAGCCCATACAAGGATATGCTTTTAGAAAGCAGCTTTCCAACTTGGAAAGCCCCACTTGGGCAAGTTCTCATCTCTGTATACTGAATCTTCCAAGTCATCTCAAAGGATCCCTATGACACAAGGAAGATTCTTTGGGTGATTCTATCTCTTCTACCAGTGTGTATGTGCCTCTGACTAGGGCCGCTTTCCAGGTGTTTCCAAGGTTTACAAAAATGGAGTTCATATTCTTGTGGTAGAGGTCTGCCTAAGCAAGACACCACGGTCTGAGACCTACAGAATTAGAAATTATAAATTTCTTTTGTCTTATTTCTAGGAAAATATCAAGGTTTTCCATAATAGTTTTGATAAGTTGATTTGCATTAATATCCAGTGGAATGTGTGCAAATTGAGATTTCATTCATGTAGCTGCTCAAAGGTGGAGAGCTAGGAAAATGTTCTAATAAGAAGTCACATCAGACTGTCAATCAAATTTAATACTAAAATTTAAAGGACAGCTATACACTTCACAATATTAAAAGATACTGAGAATAAAAAGCTGAGCTCCAAAAGAGCTTAGATGGAAGGAGAAAAAGGAGGAATAAACCAAAGTTTGAGGTTGTCGACAAGGCTGGAAAAAGATGCCATTATCAAACCGGTAGACTTATGAATACATGTAACAAAATAATCACTTACTTGTTATCAGTTTGTAATTTGAGAGAAATTGGAAAGATGAAGTCGTGCAAATTCCATCTGTGAGATAGCATGGGTCTGCCAAACTCTTTCCTTCCCCTTTCTGCTTTTTTTTTAATTAATTTGTTTTGCTACTCTTCATTGTTCTTGCTTCTTTCACTTCCCAGATTGTTCCCTCTTTCTGATGTCTTCACCTATCAGTTTATGGACTCCGTTCCATTTCCTTCTCGAGGACTGCACATTGATTTCTGTGTATTAATTGCAAACTGTCTTAACAGGATGTATCTGTGCACACAGAGATAAATCATGCCATAGTCCAGCACAAACAGTTCTGCAAGTTCTTATCGTGTGTTTTTATTAGTTAGGAGTATTTCTAGGTTTCTTTGTTGCTTGATTTTGTATACAAAGTGAGCAACATTCTCTGTAGTCACCTGAAGTGATTTTGGCAGGCAGCATATCTAGGGAAGTGAACTGAGTCACCACACTCATGTAAATACTAATTTACTTTGGTGTAAAGCATTGAAAATGGAACTGAGTTTGCTCTGAGCTATTGAGAGGCATTTAATCTCTTCGCATCTGTTTTACTTTTGAAAGCAAAAATGGGGATAACTGGCTTGTTTCTCAAGGATACGAATGGATTAAAGAGATGCTTACTAACAAACTGAGGAATAAGCATGCTGTTCTTTCTGCTTTTGTACAAGTAACTTTGTGCTCTGTTGGGTTAACAGGCTGTGAAATCAGCAGTGCAGACCATTACTGTAGGAGGAGTGGGTACATCTCAATTTAAGACAATTATTCCTTTGGCAACTGCACCCAACGTTCAGCAGATTCAGGTACCTGGAAGCAAGTTCCATTACGTCAGACTCGTTACTGCCACAACAGCCAATGGTTCAACCCAATCAGCCAGTCAAAATCCCAGTACAAATACACAACCTCTTCAACAGGGTAAGTATGGGTGCTAATGTATTGTCTTTAGTAAGTTCTTCTCGGGTTTGTTTTTTTTTTCATATTTGTTTTCTGGAGGACTGAACTGTGAACCTTGACTGAATAATGTGTGTTAATGTGATGCTGTTTCTTGATACTAGCGAAGCCAGTAGTGGTGAACGCGACCCCAGTGCGGATGTCTGTTCCCATAGTGCCAGCACAGACTGTGAAACAGGTAAGCCTAAATGTAAAAAGAATACTCCTGACTTACTTTGGCTGGATGGAAAAAAATGTCCCGTTTCAGCACTGTAATGAAATGTTCTATTAATAGAGTACATTCTGAATCAACAAAAAAATGATTTCATAAAGACCTCTTTTCTCTCCAGGTGGTACCCAAATCAATCAACCCAACTTCCCAGATAGTTACTACTAGTCAACCCCAACAGAGACTTATTATGCCAGCCACTCCACTGCCACAGATACAGCCCAACCTTACTAACCTCCCACCAGGCACTGTACTGGCACCAGCACCTGGCACAGGAAACGTTGGATATGCAGTCCTTCCAGCTCAGTATGTCACACAGGTATGGTGTCAACACAGAGATAGAATAAGGAAATAGTACTGTTGTGGAACATACTGCCTTTCTCTTAAAGGTTCTTGCTCCTCTTCTGTCACCTGACACTAAGGGGACAGACAGTTTCTTTTAGAGACCCTTGGAAGAATGACAACAGCACTAAACTGTAGTTACAATTAAAGCTTTATTTTCTAAACAAGATTTTTTTGGTAACATAGCATAGAATTTATAATGAGAATAACACTGGATTTCTATAAACAGAATTGGTGTAGTACAATTTTATAAGTAGCATAGTGTAGAATTTATAATGCAACTTAACTTATAATTTCTAATCACTTAGACCTGTGCAGATCAGATCACATCTTGTCAATGTAACAATCATAATCTAGACTCAAAAACCATATAGAAGAATACAAATCATTCACTCAGTCTTTGGAGGAAGCAGATGATGGTGGAGGTATCCCTGCTCATGAGTCTCGCACTCCAGCAGCAGTTCTGGTCCACGTTCCTCACTTAGGACTTGTAGCTGCTTGATTTCATAGACAGTGCTCTGTGTGCTGTTATGCTTCCCTGTTCTGTGACAGGGTCGTCATTACCACCACCTTGTTGTCCAGGTGCCCAAGACCTTCAAGGCCAGTAAGAGAGGGAGAAATCAGCCTGGTGCCCAGGAATCTTGAGGCTAGTAGTGAAGGGAAGAAGAAGTGTTTGGTTTGTCTGCTTGGTTCGCAGGACCTTCAGGACCTGATAATGAGGAGAAAGGGAACAAATATGTGACCCATTCAATCACAGAGAATGACTGCATGGATTATAAAATGGTGTTAGTTATGCTAACCACATGAGCAGGGAGTACCAGGCACACCAAACCAGGTCTAGGGATTTTTATTTTTTTTTTCTCTTTGCCAAGATCTGGTCAACATTCAGAATGAAAAGAAGAATCTGCTGTGACAACCCTGTGCAAACAAAGCCTGTGTAAGATCATGACATTACTGGTACCAGATTCATTTCTGCTTCTCTTCTGGTTCTGTCACAGCTGCAGTTTGACCCTGGAGACTTACTGTGTCCTTTCAGTCCACTTCCACAAATCTTACCTTAAACTAAGTAACACCATTTGTTGGACCTCTCCTCAGAGGCTTTGTGTTCTGGACACAATCTGTCCCCTTTTGCCTGGGCCTAGTAGATCTATACCCTGTTATGTGCCAATCTGTCTTTAGAACCTGTCCCAGCTGGAGAAAATGGCTGTATGTAGATAATACAAAAGAAGATAGCCCAAAACCTTGCCATTGCAGGCTCTTATGAGTTTTTGTTTTTTTAATGTGAAAAACTCTGAGTCCAGGCATGCAGAGAAGATGGAATGTAAATAATTTTATTTGCTTTTATTTAATTCTGTAGTAAGTGGCTTGTATATTAAAGCAACTAAAATAATATGTGCAAGAAGCTGTCCTGCTCCATTAAAGGCAGGGTTGCTTAGGAAAAAAAAGGGAAAAATGGACATGTTTTTAAGGAGCTGGAACTGTTTGTAGTCTGAACATTCCTGTGTGTAGTTTCTGTTATCTGTATAGCTGTAGATACTGTAATAGAGAACAAAAATATAATCTAATGTTTTTATACTAAGTATAGAGGCAAAAGATTGCTGCATGGTCCAAGCTCTACAAATGTCTAAAACTGTGCCTACAAGCATGTTATTTTTATAACAAGATCTGGAAAGCTAATTAAAAGACTAGCTACACATCCTCCTGTGTATAATTTAATTTATGTATTAACCTTTTTGTTTTGTTAGCTACAACAGTCATCATATGTATCTATAGCAAGCAACACTGGCTTTACAGGGACATCTAGTATCCAGTCCCAAGCACGGCTACCATTCAATGGGTGAGTGTTTTGCAAAACCAAACCAAATCTGCAGTATAGGCTGCTGAATGAGCATCTTCTTTCAGTTCGATTATAAGGAAGGGTGGGAGCTGGGGTATTGGAGTTTGTTTTGTAGGATTTTCCAAGAAAATAAAATATACTGTGTGTGATTATTACCTCTAACTGAAGGACATGTATCTGTCTGCCAGTTAGGCGAGCCAGTCTCTTGATCAAAACTGTATTTCCCTTTCTGTGTTTTTCTTTTTTTTTTTTTT
>VYZX01019493.1:48371-133273 GCA_013401335.1 Brachypteracias leptosomus
TTTTTTTTTTTTTTTTTTTTTTTAATTCATGTAAGCAGGAAGTTGACTTGAAAGCTCCCTATTGCTCACTCTTTTGCATCAGCACCTGGGAGCTACAGGACTCAACTATTTCTTGACATTACTAGAAAGAGTTGCTGCATGATACAAGAGCTAAATGCTTAGCACAAGCAGAAATCCAGCCAAAGAGCAAAATGGAACTAAAGCCTAAAATAGATCCTGATAGGAGGCTTTAGGGGTTTTTTTTCAGTCTTGTATTATTTTTCCTCTAAGGACAAAAATAATGTCTAGCACTTGTTATTGTCCCTTTGCCAATCCAGCAGGCTTAGCTGTTCTGCACAGTCCTTTTGTGTTATTGTTTGCTAGAAATTGTAACCACCAAGGTGCTTTTTGTTGCTGCAACCTCAACTGATGCAAACTAATCCTAAATCCAGATGCAGCTATTCAAACAAATGAATTTGATTTAATCTCCTTGGTATTACATGCAGAAATGGCTGGATAGGGATGGAACGAATCTCACAAAATCCAAGTTTTAAGAGCAGTTAAAGACTGTGTGATATGAAATTTATTTATAAACTGATCATGTTTTGGCTTGCTTTCCCCCTGCTGCTTTTTTTTTTTTTTTTTTTAATTCCAACTAGAAAACACACAATCATATTGTGTGAACCTTGGTTGAGTCTAGTCCCCCTGCATGTAGAGGGGTTATGGGGAAGTTTTCCCTGGTTCCAGCTTTCAGTTGTGATGCTGCCTCTAGCTTTAAGCCTCATTTCCACTTTAGGCATGCAGACAGATTTGCAAATAACCCAACTCTTTCTGGGTTGGAAAGGCTCTCTATATAATAGTTACTTAAATGCAGTCAGGCAAAAACCTAATGCAAGGGGAATACTTAATAATAACTTTTATTATTATGAGCTATTTACTTGAGTTTAAAATAGGAAGAAACTGATAAAACAGTATGTGTGTTTATATAAATGTACTCTTTTCCCTCCATAGAATAATTCCTTCTGAAACTGCAAACCGCCCCAGGAAGCCTTGCAATTGTACTAAGTCTCTATGTTTGAAATTGTAAGTATACCTTGTTTTGGTTGGGTTTGTTGTGGTTTTTTTCGGTTTTTTAAGCCTTATTTTTGACATCACAAATTTAGGCCATTTTAAAGTATGTCAGAAACGTTGTGTCTAGATGCTAATTTAGGGTTGCTGTTGATATTGGTGGAGATGTTGCAGTGCATATGTAATTTTGCAACTCCTGTGAGCTATATGGTCCTTAACTTTTTATAAATTTCTAACTGGGCAGCCTTGTTGCATGGTGGAGCGAATTCCATTCAGCAGCTTTAGTTGTGTTGTTGCTTTGAGTGAAATGACATCCCATGGTATCATCAGTGGGCATTTACTGTACTTTTGGCGAAATGCATCAGTAATACTTCAGAAAAATTGGGCTGTGTATCTTTTCTTAAATGACTGAATAGACAAGTAATTCTTCACTGATAGGTCTGAGTCTTGCTCATCCTCGTGAGATATTTTGTTATTCCATTCAGCGTCTTTGTAAGAATTTGACGTAAAAGCATTTTAAGCTGAGGAGATGCTAAGTTTCTTTAACTTGAGGCAAAGTCAGTTTACCGATTTTTGGGACAATAACAGGAGGGGATACTGAAATGAAACTGTGGTTCTCTGAATCCTAAACAATGAAGAGGAAATCGGTGGTATGCTACTCAAAGGGAAAGTGATGCAACAGTATCTGAACCCAAGTTAAGAAGTGTTTAAACTTTTCAGCTTGGGTTTTCTTTTCATGTAATGCGCCTCACCTCTATGTGGAGAGATGTGTTCTGTGCTTCCTAGCCTCAAAATTGTCTGTTGCACAGAAGACATAGTAAATCGGAAGATGTGTAGCTGTTTTTTCAGATGTTTTACAACATATATTACTGACTTCATAGTGCCAAATGTATGTTAGATGCTTAGGGGTTTCCATTTATTTTAGTCTGTGACTGAATGCTCTAGAAATTCTGTGAGAATAGTGGCATCGCTGGTGATGCCTTGCACTGTCAGAATGCTGTTTGGAAACAAACTTTTTTTGTAAATTATTGTAGTTGTATCTTAAAGTGACCAGGCATTGGTGCAGAGCAAATGGCTCATTCACTCTGGCAAAGGTTCTTTCTCACTACTAAAACTTTGTCCTGTCTGGAAGGGGAGTTGCTTTTTCCCAAATGAATGTTGAAGGCAGGCACATAGCCTATTCTGCAAAGAGAACTTGGAGAAGTTATTTGCTCATTGATGGTCTGGGTTGATGCTGGTGCTGTTTGCTTTGGAAACCAAGACCATTGCACTACTGAATTGTAAACAGGCAGAAAGAAGAGCTATTACAGGTTGTAAAAAGTCTTGACATAGTTTATCCCTGAGACCATTCAGGACACTAAAAATTACCAAAATTCAGTTCAACCAGGTGAAGGGTTGTAGAGGACTCCAGAGCAACCCTAATCTAGTTCTTGTAGTGTTACCCTGGGCAAGCCACAGGAAGCCAGTTTTGCTAGGTGTTTAGGCTCCTAAAAATGAACATACACTCTCAGTAGGATTTGAAAAGCAACTGAAGAGGATCAGCAGTTTCCATCAGCTACTAGACCTGTGCTAGTGAATTTAGGCCTTGCGATGAGGCTGATACCACTTGTACACACGGAGTTGAACATAGGGTGACCCTTAAGCTTATTGGAACATGTTCATATTGCTAGACGATGAACTGCCATCGGTACTAACACCAATGTAACAGTCATGTTTATAAATGCCTTCTACATCTTCTGTTTCAGGTACTGTGATTGTTTTGCAAATGGTGAATTCTGTAATAACTGCAACTGTACAAATTGTTATAACAACCTGGACCATGAAAATGATAGGCAAAAAGCAATAAAGGTGAGTGGCCTCTTCCCTCAGGGTGAAAGCTGTTTATCTTGTCTCTTCTGAAGTTACAGCATGAGGCAGAGTGGGTGTATAATGGCCTGATCTCCTCCCACATGTGCGAGGCTTAAGTAATTTTATTACACCTCTAAATTCTGCTCACAGCATGCAGTGACTGACCCTTTGTGTCTGCATTGTCAGGCCTGCCTTGACAGAAACCCTGAAGCCTTCAAGCCCAAAATAGGCAAAGGAAAAGAAGGAGAATCGGATCGGAGACACAGCAAAGGATGTAACTGTAAACGTTCAGGATGTCTCAAAAACTACTGTGAATGTTATGAGGTATGAAGCATCTCATCTTAAAGATACTATCTTTTTCCCTGTAGTGCTGCAACTTCTCTGATTTGCTTTGTCTCTTCTTTGTATTGCTATATCATCTTTTCATCCAGCAGTTTGCATGTAGAAAAACATGTATAAGCAAAATTGATCACTTCTGTTGTATAAGTTTAATTTTAAATGATGTTGCAACTTTGAATTCAGGCTTGAATTTGTCCTTTACTAAGAAGCAGTAAAGTAATCTACTGCACCAAGTCCCTAGAAGCTGAAGCAGCATCCCACAGATGCTCTGGGATAGAACATATCTCTGAAAGATAAAAGCAAAAGTTGTTTTGCGTCAGCTAACTGATCAGTTTGTGGATGTAGAAACAGTGGCAGACTGACATCTCTCATAGCTCAATCACCAAAATTCCACCAGAAACAGTAGGTTGGTGAAGGAAGTGATGAGGGGGAAACCATTGATTGGCAAGTATACATTCTGGAAAGGCATCTCAATTCAGGTGAGAATTTAAAGAGAAAACTACTTGAGGGTTTCTTCAAGTGGCTAAGAGATTAAAACAAGATCTCCTTTTTGTTGTGGCTTATCTTAAGGGGGGTCAAGGTTGCAGCAGGTTTCTCATGTTTTGTTTTTCTTTCAGGCAAAAATCATGTGTTCTTCCATATGCAAATGCATCGGCTGTAAAAATTTTGAAGAAAGTCCAGAGCGAAAGACATTGATGCATTTAGCAGACGCTGCAGAAGTTAGGGTCCAGCAGCAGACAGCTGCAAAGACCAAATTATCTTCCCAGATCTCAGATCTGCTGACAAGGCCAACACCAGCACTCAACAGTGGTGGTGGGAAGTAAGTTAATGAAGCATTCTGTTTCAGTTGCTTCTAAAGTGTTTTTTCTGATGTGATAAATATGTCCCTCTCATCTTAGAATGTTACCTGTGTAAGCTGTAGAAGCAGGAACATTCAGGTGAACTGAGATTTTTTTTGTTCATGCAGCCATGCTTTCTGTGGAACCTAGGGTATGCCAAGCTAAGCTGTGTTCAAGCATGTAATTAAGTGTTGTTTTCTCATGGCAGCCCATGTGCTCACAGAAAGCATGAAGTACAAGTGTCCCATTTACTGAGAGGATGTAATCCTTGAGCTACCTTTATAGTAAAAGCTGGAGAATTGTTCTATGTACCTGGGCATTTCAAAGTCCTACTTCAAAATGTACATTAATGGAGGCAGGCATCAAAGCACAATGGCCCACTAGTTCATTTCACTGTAACTGTGGCTTATTCACTTCTTGTTGCTTGTCTAAAGGCTCTTAGAAGCAACGGAACAGGTTAAATCTCATCAGTCGTTGTACTAAAATATCCATCCCTAAAGTTAGGTGCATTGTGTGTTTTTGCTGAGAGTGAGTGGATCTTCCTTTATTTCAGGCTGCCCTTTACATTCATAACCAAGGAGGTAGCTGATGCAACCTGTGAATGCCTTCTTGCACAGGCAGAGCAAGCAGAGAAGATGGGCAAGTCAAAAGCTGCAGCAGAACGCGTGATCCTGGAGGAGTTTGGACGCTGTTTGATGAGAGTTATTAACTCTGCAGGAAAGTCCAAAAGTGACCCTTGTGCCATGAACTGCTGACTCATGCACATGAGCCACAACAAAGCAGACTGAACAGAACACTTAAGGCACAGGGACACTTTGCTTTGGCCTAGAGGATTTAATAATATTTGTTAATTTGGTGCTTGTTGTAAATTGGCGTGCATAAGATTGAAATAAGAAAATCTTTTCTAACAAGATGTAGAGCGTTTTAAATCTTAGCTATATCCTCTTCTACTTAAGACAATGCCTAAAGGTCGGTTCTTCTTTCTAATGTATGGCTTTTACCTTAGGTTTCTTAAAAATGACATGTGTTCTCCCTTTTCCCCCAGAATAATTGCCTGAAGGGAATATATAAATTATTATAATATATACTATTTACAGTGTATGGAGTTGCGTCACTTTGTGCATATAGGAAAACACAGGTGATGTCAACAGCCAGGTGACACTTTTGGTGACTGGTCCATAATAAGGTGGTATCAGTGCATCCAAGATAGTTCTGAGAGGAAGTGTGTAAAAATGCGCAGGTAGTACTTCTATTTAGGACCTGACATTGCACATTCCTTTAGTGCACGGAGCACTGTGAAATACACAGACAATAATACAAAGGGGTTGCTTGCAGATTTAGCTATGGGCAAGGGGTAGAGAATCTCACTGGAATGTGGCCTGAGTTTAGAGGCAAATTGAATTAATGGGAATTTTTTAGTAGGAATGTGGGTGAGAGCTCAGATGTTTCTTAAGCTGGAACTTGAAGGCTAAGACAGTGGCCTGTCCTCAGAAGTGAGGAAGAACAGCTGTGCCATAATGCTGGACTGCCTGCCCAGTGTACAGTGTTACCTAAGTGTGCAGCAGATGGATGCTGTTGCTTAAGTGAAGCTTGATTTTTCAGAGGTCTGCGCCAACCTAATCTCTCACTGGAGGTGGGGCTGTGCAATCCATTTTTTTCTAGGATCAAGGTGTAACCCTGGAAAAGTGTCAGTCTGAGAAGCTGAGGTCATGGGAGACATGAAACCACAGTTGTCTTAATGAGGACTCAAGACAATCTGCATCCAAATCAACTTGCAAATTCAGGTAGGGATCATGTTCAGCCTGGCTGTGGGTCTACAGGATGCTGCTTCTCTGTATGTTGGCTATTTACTCGGTGTGTTTTTTTAGTATTGTTTAGAATGACTGTGAGAGCCATGATTAGAGAGGGTGCTAGCACAAAATCAGGATTGCTACCAAAACAGATGCATAGATCCCTTTACACAAAGCCAGGGGGACAGGGGAAATCGACTATAGTTATGTATAGACTAGGGCAGAGGATTTTTACAATATTTGTTACAGGCAATCTCAGATCACACTTGATAGTAGAACACATTTGCAAAATTAACCTGATAGGTTATTTACCTGCCATGAATGTCAATAACCATGTTTAAGCACAGGCATTTTTATTAGGTGTCTCACTGCAGCCTGAACTAGCTAGGTTTTTCCAAAAGGGATTTTGTATTCTTTGTGTAAAACTGTAAATACAGAGAAATGCAGCAGAGATCTTCCTGCAGGTTTACTAGCAGGGCCAAACCTGGGAAAGGTAGGGGCTAGCAAACCAGCAGCAGAGCTAAGTGCCTACATGTGTGATGGCAATAGGATGGGATGATGCTTCCACTTCTGTCTTCACCCCATGATCCTGTACACTGAGCAGAAGGTGAAGGCCCTTTCTCCTTGGCCTTCTCTGGTGCCTCCTCAAAATGCCTTGGGGGCAAGAAGGGTCTGGGAGGCAGCCAGCAGCAGTGGCAGGCCCAAGGTCTGACCTGCCAGTCACTATCTGCTATTTACATTAGCCCTGTCTGCTACTAACATCTCCCTGAGTATAAATAGAAAGTATATGTGTGCAAAGCTTTGAAAAGGGAATCCACCTCTCATGTAAGTAAATGGCTTTTTTTTTTCCCTTCATAATTAGGACTTGGATTTACTAAAAAAATCAGTGCAGTAACTTCACATGTAGATAGTGCAGATATTGTTTACTTCTAGTGACCTAGTATTGTTTACTTCTAGTGACCAGTAAGATTTGTATAAATGTAAATTAGTGTAAGTGAATAAAGTAATACCTACTTATGCTATTTTTCAGATTGCAATATGCCTTCATTTAGACTTCAGTCCATGTTAATTTTGTATATATTCTCTGTCTTACGCTAAATTGCACCTTTTGTGATGTGTATTTATATACAGTGTGCAAAAACACTTGTGAAATTTAGATTACAGTTGTAATTATGTATGATGGTATTGCTTGAGAATATTTTATTTGTAAAGACTTCGAGGGTGCAATCAAATGCTCTTAGTTCTTCTATTTTGTTTTGAACAAGCTTTATCAAATATTAAGCTTGAATTCCTCTCTTCCCTCTCCTTGGTGTAGAATGTGTGAATTGGTTTTTGTACTTCCTTAGCCATTTGCATCAAACTGCTGGACAAGATTTACATCCAAGTTCATTCAGTTACATAAAAATAATCGGGAATGGGGCAAGGGTTCATTTTCTAGTTCTGTTTACATCTGAAAGTAGAAAAAATAAATTTATATTTACTAGACCTATTCAAAGAATACACTTTTCTATATTGTACAAATAAACAGATAAATCACAAAGAAAAATAAACATTTATACTATTCTGTAAATTTTTTTTTCACTCCTTTCCTTCAGCATTGACAAATATACACAGATTTTCACTTGAAATACCAAATATATTAACACCAGGCCCACTTCTGATGCAAGTACTCACTTGAATTTTCAGTACGAGATCAAATCCTACCAGAGATAAACCCTTGATTACTTGTGTACTGTTATGCATAACAATTCATGGGCACATAGTGGGACAGCTGATAAAGGGCCAAAACATGTTGACTAAGCCAGCACAGATAGTTGAGCCTACGTGATAATTTCTCAATTTCTTTTAAATGCCTTAATGAGAAAGCTTTTTTTTTTTCACATGCCCTGGCTGGACAAGAGTTAGGCTCAGACTGAGCAGAAAGACATGTAAGGCCATTCTGCAGCATCTTTGGAGACATTAGGTTGCTGCACAGAGCTCGTTGAGGACCCTGAGCAAAAACTTTGAGGCAAAGTTTTGTTGAGTCTTTGATGGCTTGCTTGATGCACTGTTTTCTTGCGGCATTTGTATCTTTTTACGTCTCTCTTGGAGAGGTTTGTGAGTAGCTCTTGCAAAGCTATATTACTCAGTTGCATTAAAGAATCCAAGTCAGTTAAGAGAGCTTGTAGTTGGTTTGTACAGAGTAAAACCTGGCTTTATTTTTGTGCATCCACTTTAGCAGCTTGGTAAAGGTAGTATACTGTCAATGCTCAGGGAATCTTAGGAGCGTTGGTAGGATGTTGAGCAAACAAAAGATGTTGCTGGACTGAGCTTTTCCTCCCTAGCACACCAGCTGTTGCAAGAGAAGGCTGTCAGTTTACCCTAGGCTGCAGTAGAGGGCTGAGAGAAGGAATGAGGTGCTCAAAGTGATTTCAGGGTGGCTTTATATGGAAGAGGTGGTAGCAAGAGTGAGAGTGTTTCAAAGAGATGGTGAACGTCTGAGCAAGGAGTTGCTGGGAAGAGAAAGTAGTGTCCAAAAGACACTGTGGGGAAAGGTAGTAGTGCAGAAAATATCGTGGTTGCAATGGTGAAGTTATTAATGCTGAAAAACTCCACTGAAACCTGACAGTTCCTGTGTGTGCACAGCCAGCACTGTCTGGTGGGCAACAGCAGGTCTGTATTTTTTTGAAAATGGCAATTGGAACGGGGTTCCTATAACAACTGTCAAACTTTTTAAAAATATTAGATGGTTTTGTTAATTAGATAACTGCCACACTTTTTTCTAATAACTTGATTTTGCTCAGATGTCATCCTACATTTTACATCCCTGTAAAACTTCCTCAATATCTCTTGAAAGTCTTTGTCATCAATATTTCAGTGAATTACAAAAGGATGTGTGAACAGTGGGGGTCATGGGTAGAGGCATGTCAGGCACAGGACTGCACAGAGCCTGACATCAGCCTATCTGCACAGTGGTCTCTGGCTCAGTTCGCTGATTGGCAGCAACCACACAAAACCTGTGAGAAACTGAGATGAGGAAGTCCTATGCACAGCACACCTGCCAAGTTCACAACTTCACTCCAGCGGCCAGGAGCTCATGTGTGTCTTTGTGCAAAAGCTTCCTGTTCAGGAAGGGGTGCAGTATGAATCAAGACAAGCTTCCTCTGATGTAAACAGGAAGTGGCAGCAAATTTATGTCCAGTCAAAAAAAATGCACAGCAAGTGCCTGTTTCCTATGGCTCAGCTTACATTAGGGCTGGAGACGTAGACAATGCAAATGTTGCATTATGTGAGTGCAACCAATCTACTGCAGTGATTTCAGCAGCATTTTGCCAGTTGTCCTAAAAATCACATATATATGGGAGGGAAATAGTTTCCTGCAGAGTCTCTTGTAGCTGGAATGAAGTTCTGGTTTGCTGCTTCCAACAGAGAGCAGCTCTGCTCCCACACGCCATGAGTGAGCAGGACTTAAGGGAAGGAGGAAGAACCCAACCAACCAGGGACATCTTTGTCAAGTCACTAGGAAGCAGAATGACACCCTGAATATTATTCCTGTCCTGGGACATGGTGAATCACCATTTTTCATCCCCTCTTCCAACATGCAGCTCGAAAGTAACTGAACAGTTTCATGGGAAACTGAAGTTGCCTTTCATCTTTGTGGATGCAACTGCTGTTTTGCATGGGGAAGGGAAGCATTCAGCAGCAGTTATGGCAAACTTCACTATTCCAGGTAAAACACTGTGTACCAAGCAGCTTCCTTGCTACAAATGAACTGACTGAAGAAGACTGACCTATCTAGGGGCATCAAATCTATGATTCAAGTAATCAGTGGGAACATCTGAAAAGGAAACTGTGTCATGCCCTGGGCTGCAGTATATATGCCAGCTTGGGAGGATGGGGCCATGTGGCACAGTTGGGGGCCATCTAATGGGACCTGAAATGCTCACCCTGCTGCAGCACACCCATATGAGAAGGATGTCAGTGCCACAGAGTGCTGCTGGGCACAACAGCCTGGTCACAGCCTCAGTGCTGCCCTCTCACCTTCATGAACAGCTGCCTCTGCTTAGTATCCACAACCTTGCTTGTAAAACATGGGGTTTTAGGGGTGTAGGTTGATCCTGTAGTCCCCCATCCAGGGGATCCTGACTTTAAACAGCTTATTTAGCTGTCAGACATGTAGGAGCAGAGATTGGAGCTTGTGTACAACTCAAGTGCAACTTTCTTTTCACATCTTTATTTCCTTTGTAAGTAAAAGCTTTCTCTCCTCCAGCTTTTTTAAAGCAGATCTGCTTTGGTGAAATCAAATTGCCAGCACACATGATCCCCACAGCCATGTGGAAGATGCATCAGTTTTATCCTGGCAAAAGCACTCACAGCACTAAGCCACTCAGCACCTCTAGGGGACACTGCAGTGTCCTCTACCACTTCCCCAGGCATCTTGAGCAACCACTGCTCAGCCTGACCTGCCATGCAACTCTCATGAAATATGTAACTGCTTTGCAGCGTTGCTAGTTCAACGCAGGATAAGATGAACTTCCTTGCTTTGCTCAGCCAAACTGATTAAAGGGTTTGCAGTGGCCCAGCACATCACTGCTTACCAACAACAGTTTTGCTGGCTAAATCATGGGAAGACACCGCATTATTTCCTTTCACGTGTTGCCTAGATGTGGCTATCACTGAGCCTCAGCCATCCTTGGACCAGCAGTAAGTACTCATGACCCTGTGTGGGTTTGGCTAGACTGACAGCTACCTAGTGGTGATAGAAACAAAGGTCGCTTCAAGCTGTGTCTTCCACATTGGTATTTCAAGTTCAGGTGTTTGGCATTGTTTGTTCTGACAGTTAAGTAATACCGCGTTATTTCTGTTACCAAGATTGTGTAGTGATTGTTGACACACAACGCCCCATCAAATAAATGGTTCGTAAGGGTGGGGAAGAGGGGACTTTCTCCCAGAAGCTCCTGGAAGACTTCCTGTTCTAGAGACAAATGCCACAGCTTGCTTTTTTTGTTGCCATCTCCTGCTTTGCTATACCAGTTTAGGACTCGTTCCGAAATGCTTGTTATGTGGTACACACTTGCTGAAGGCAGACTCACTCCACCTAACTTTTTTATGTAGAGCACTGACCCGCATGTTACCCTGCTGTCATCTGAGTCAAAGAGGGAAGCAAGACAAGTGTCACACTGCAAATCAGAGGCTAACTGCTCAGCAATGAAGCCTGCAGTGCGAGTGACGCTCTGTGCATGCAATGATAAGTCTGTCAGCGCATTACTCAATGCAGAGTCATGCAAAAGAAGGCCTGCAGAACAGGGGCACTCTTTTGCCAATGTCCTCCCATGAACTGGGTTATACTGAGCATGAATGCTGCCAAGGGTCAGATCTCTCCTACGAGACAGGGATACATCCAAGGAGCTCATGTTGCCTGAGCCACTGCTGTGCAGTGAGACTGGCACTAGGCTGCAGCTGACTAACAGTTTCTGATAAGCAGCGTGGAATGCAGCACAGGTCGGGCTTCTGCTGTTGCCACAGGCTTCCCGTAGGGCCCCAAGAAACAGCTCCAGGGGGTCAAGGCTGAAGGCATAGGTCAGGAGGTGGTGGGAAGGAGCACCTTCTGAACACATGTAGTTAGCATAAAGCCACTTGAGGCTTTCGGCATTGAGCAAGAAACTCAGAAATCCTAGTTTGCGTTTACTCTTAATTATGTATCTCCCCATAGAGTCTGTGAAGCTGACAAAGCAGCTCTTGGCCTCATTAAAGAGGTGGCTTATTTTGGTGTAGTTTTCAGCTAGCAAAGCCCTCTTCAGTCCCCTTCTGTAAGAACCTCTGCCATGAAATACATCACACAGGTAGCTCATCAAACGCACAAATTTGACAGTACCACCACAGTTCTGGAAGGAGGCTAGGCCCAGGTTCTGGAGGTGTTCCAGTGCATCAGCAACACCCTCACTGAACAACAGGGTAGCAAGGTTGACTTTCAGGTGGAAACTCTCTTTACTCACAAGTCTACCTGACTTGCGACTGCATGGTTCTGATACCCTCTGCTCTCGCAAAGCTGCCAGCTCCACCACATGCTGCCACTGCACGGTGTCACTGAGCCACTCTATATTCTGGAAGCACTGCAGAGCATTCCTTATCAGCTGGAGTGCATTGCAAATGTCAAAGAAGTATGTGATACTGTGAGTAGAGCCAGGCGGATGCCGGAAAGTACACTGAATCCTTTCAGGATCTAACCTGATCCCTAGAGCTCTGGCAGTCTCAGCACCACGAGCGGTGGCACCTGACGTCACAGCTAGCACCGTGACGCCAATGTTGTTCAGTTTATTGATGGTATGACGAAATAACTGAGCAAGTAAGTGGCCGGTCATGCTGTTCACAAAGAAGTAGCCAAGTGGAGCTGTCCAGGGACTTGAGATGCCAACTGCCATGAAGATTATTGCTTCTGAGGCCAGTGGAGCTTCATCAGCATCAAGGACACCTGCTCCCAAGTCAACAAAGCCTGTCAGACGCTGGGTCTGTGGGTCCCACTCCTGCTGCTTCTGCAGGGACACGTCTTGTACCATCAAGGCACAGTAGCAGTAGGCCTGTTCCCCTTTCTCTACCTTTTCCTGAAGACGGAGAAAAATGTCGTTGCTGTAGCCTGCAGCAGCCTCATTATTAGACAGCCAACTGGAAAAAAAAAGGGAGGATGCAATTAGGAGATGAGATTCTGAGAAAACTTAAGCAACAGTCAGCACCTTTTACCATGAAGGATGTGGTTAGCCATATGCAGAAAAGGCTAGGACAGTATAAAGCAAGCAGCCCTGCCTTTCTTAATGCATAGTCTGAGTTTTTCTCAGCAACGCCAGGCTGCTCTCCTTCCCAACTGGCTTTCTCCATGTTGCACATTGTAATCCAGTTTGGAAGACATGAAAGCCTTGGCAGCCTATGAGGCTACTCTCCTTAATATGCTCTCTCATCCACTACCTCCTGGCACCTCTTTGACTAGATTCTTTGCAGGAAGCTGTGTGAAACCCCGATAGGCTGGCATAGACAATGTGTATATCTGTTGCACATCCTCCAATTGCACTACAGGAGTTTGAGACTCAAAATCTGTAGGGGGAGTTTCTTTGTTTTTTGTCTATGCGCTGTTACAACTTCACTTCTTGTCCATGGGTCTGATAGCACTTCAGGTAGTAAATTCTGAGCCTACGTAACTACTTGAAAAGGGTTACACAACCAAGTTATGCAATACAGAAATATCTACCTTCTATAACTTTCAAACAAACACTTGTAAAGATTCATTAACTTCCCAGAGTCCTTGTGGGGCAAGGTGAAAAAAAACAAAGCTCTACTCTAACTGCTTTACCTGCTCCTTCACTTTCTCATGTTCCCTTCTTGACTTCTCCTTTTTCCAAGAAACAGTCTCAAAGTTTTCCATGTAGAGTCCTATTGGTTTTAATTTCCACTCCTGAACTCCTCTCCCTATCTTTCCTCACTCGTTTTTGGCTGTTGGTGGAGTACTGCAGGTGCTCCCTCAACACTGCCTCCTGTTTAGATGACCTTACTTGTATTTGCTTTTCCTTCCATGATTTAGCTCATCCTTCCTCTCTCACAAGCCTACACTGCACATCACAGGACAAGAGCACAAGCCAATGTGGTAAAGAACGTCTGCTTTTTTGTATTCCTCTTTCCTCCTCAGTGAACAGTAAAACACATATAGACCCTGCAGCTGAGGGCCTGAAATACAGCTTTTTTACACCCATACTCATCTGGGAATAGTTAACAAACTCCACGCTTACTCTAAAATTGTTAATGTGAGGAATATGTAATTCTCACACTGTGACGCACATGCCTGAACACATTCCAGCTCTCAGAGATGAGGGGTATCAATACTTCTTGACATTTGCTTCCCATTCTGCTCTGTTACTAAAACAAAGCATGGAAAAACTACTACTGCTGAATGTTTTCAGGACAGATCTGTTACATCTATTTCTATATAAGTACCTAGAAATATATTCAGAATGAATGAATGAATAAAAACTTGCTTTGTCAGGCTGTAAGGATGAGGGAGGGGAAAAATCTTCCGTAGATAATCATAGGCCTTAATATGGTAGAGGTGGAGAATACAAGCAAATTGCCTCATTTCTGCTGAGTATTCTGCTATCTGCATCCAGCTGTGCAACTCACAAGGCAAATCTGCTTAAAAAAAAAAAAGGCCAAAGTCAGCTTAAGTGAAGCAAACAAATAGCTGATAATAGAAGGATACATAATACAAACACATTGCAGAATACAACGCAACAAGGTGGCCTTATGGAACCACTCAGTTCTGGAGTCTGGCATGAAGCATACAGCTCAGCAATACTATCA
This sequence comes from Brachypteracias leptosomus, assembly GCA_013401335.1. Classification (NCBI taxonomy): domain Eukaryota; kingdom Metazoa; phylum Chordata; class Aves; order Coraciiformes; family Brachypteraciidae; genus Brachypteracias; species Brachypteracias leptosomus. The sequence continues at coordinate 62,557 of VYZX01019493.1, forward strand.
ACTATGCTTCATCTCTTCCTAGGGATAGGCAGTGGCCAGGGAGTGTGTGCCCTACCACACTGTCTGAGGCCAAGTCCCCAACATATCTTTTCCTATCTAATATCATTCCACAGTTTTGAGTAAAGACTGAGTCTGACATGTGGATGCTGCTTAAAAACTGAGATGACAGGAGACAAGCCATTAATTTATGGTTTCCCCTGCAATTTGAAATGGCTTCTTCAGGTTATATTATTAATGTTAACAGAGCTTGCTTCTGGACAGCACAAAAGACAAGGTTTTCCTAGTTAAATATACTCTGTTTTTGAGACATCCAACAGCCAAATAGTGGCACAGCTTCATTTAGCAGCCTTGGTTAGAAGTCTGACCTAGGCCCTGTAGCCAGCCTCAAGTGATAGAGTTTTCCAGAGAGATTTTAATTCTCTGCAGGATAGGTTGTTGCATTCCAGACCTACAAATCGCAAAACTTTTACGCTATCGCACTGGACCTAGAAGTCTTAACAATCAGGGATTACCAGTACCATAAAGTCAGACAAATACATAAAACTGGGGTGAGGGTGTACAGACCTTGAAGCACTCTGCCTCAGCAAATTGCCCCCACCAGTACCTGAAAACTGAGCCTGCAGCAAACTCATGGTTTCCTCGGAAAGGTGCTGCTTCTCCACCAGCTCACGGAGGATGTTAGCCACCGTTCTGGGCCGGTGCACAGGGGAGCATCTCCTGGCTCCAAGGAACTGCTGCTGCTGCGGGGTCTCCCGCGGCGGCCGAGCCCCCGCTCCCACTGCCGGCAGCCCCTTCAGGCTGTAGTTGTGGTCCCCGGCGGTGACCGCTGCGGGGGGGCTGGCGAGAGGCTGTTTCAGAGCTCGGAAGGGGGGCCTGCCCCTCCGGCCAGCGCCCAGCGGCTCCTAGCAGGGAAGGGAAAGGGCAGGTCACGGCGCACGGACGCGGCCTAGCTCAGCGAGGAGAGGGGAGGGCGGCCGTTACACGCACGCACCGGGAGAGGGAAGCGGGAGGGCACGGCCCCCCGCCGCAGCTTCCGCCGCATCCCGTAGCATTCGAAGTCGGCCTCGGCGAAGTGCCGCGAGCAGAGGATAGCTCCAGGGCCGGGACGCCAAGCCTGGCGGCTCCGCGGGTCCACGCGGTTCATGGCGCGGATCCACTCGCGGCGCTGCGTGGCGTCCACAGGAAATCTGCGGTAGACAGAGAGAAAGGGAAACGGGCGGGGGAGGAGGACGAGGGCTGCCCGCCCCGCTCGGGCGACGCCCGGTACCCCGGGTGTCACCCTGGAGATGGCTGCACTCACTGATGGAAGGAGATGCCGCGCTCCCGGCTCCGCCCGTTGTCGCGGGCGGTACAGCCTAGCGCCGAGCAGCTTCGCGTCATGGCCGCTCCGCCGCCGCCGCGCCCCGGAGCCCGCCCCCAAGCTCCCCGCTTCCTATGGGCGCGCGAGCCACGACGCCGGTTCCTTCCTGTCGGAAGTCACTTCTCCATTGGCTGCGGCGGCCGCTACCGGTTTTCTCCCAGCAGTGCTGCGGTTCCGCCTCGGTTTGACGCAAGCGGAGCAACGGACGGTAGGAATGGGGAGCGAATCAAACCAACGGGTAGCGGCGGTAGAGGCAGAAGCAGCCAATGATGAGCTGCGATCCTCGCAGCGAATGGGAGCAGCGCTCCCAGCCCCTATATATAGCTGGGCTGGGAGACAGGGTTCTCTTTCCCACCGCGCAGGGGTTGGTGGTGGGAGCGTGGCGGCGGTGCGCGGCTGAGAGATGCTCGATAACGGGGCCGGTGTTCACGAGCGCTCAGTCTCGCAGAGGCAGCAGTCGCTGCTATGCCATGGAGCCGGAGTAGCGCCCACCCCGGGCACAGTGTCTGGCCGCTGAGCGGCCGTGGGATTCGGCGGCGGGAGGCAGCAGCGGAGCTGTGCTCCGACTGCCGTGAGAGGTGGGTGAGGGGCCGCGCCTGCAGCGCCCCCAGCCACAAGCCTCGTCCCCCAGGGCTGTGGAAGCTGCTGGGAGCTGTGATTGGGCAGCTAACACGCGTGTTGGTGCTGCTCCCCGGCCCGCTCCTGGGTTTGGCCCCTGTCCGATGATGAGCCTTACTGCTGTTCACATCATGACAACACCGTGATTACTGCTGTTGAGCTGAGGAGGACAGGCGGCACGGGCACCTCCGTGCTGCGGGCGCTTTCTCCCGGTTCCTCCGGCAGCCGCCCCTAACGACTGTTTCCCTCTTCCTCAGGGCTGATCGCCGCTCCTGCCCCCAGAAACTCGGAGGAGACCCGAAGGAGGAGGCGGCTGCACCCCACCCCTTCCCCCAGCAGAGCACCCCGCAGGGGCAGGCGGAGCCCCGCTCTGCGCCGCCCGGAAGACGCGGGGCGCGCCCGGAAGCCGGCGGCGCGCGAGAGGCGGTTCCGCGGCTGCCACGTTGGAGTGGGCTGGGGAGGGTTGAACACTGGGGCCGTGGAGGTGAGTGAGGGGAATCCTTCGATTTCCACCTTTTTTTTTCCTTCGGCTCCTGTCGGAAATGGGGTGTAGGTGCTGGTCGACGAGCCATCCAACACCCGCCGCCGTGCGCGGCGTTTCCGAGGCGGGAGGAGCCCCAGGGTGCTGGAATAAGGCCGAAAAATGAGATGGTGGAGGCTTCTGAACCGTTTTTCGACCTCTGATCTGGCTGGCTGCTGAGGGTGTTTGGCGGCAAGGGTCTAGAGTTTCCTCGAGGGTTGGCTTGTCTCGTGGATTAAGGCTGAAAGCTGCTGTTGACTGCCCCGTGTGTGCTTTGGTGCTGCTGGAAGAGGTTTTTTCAGAACAGTTGAAGCATTGCCCACGTTTTGCTCTATTATGGTCTGTTCAGCGATCATCAGTCTTCTGTACATGTTGATGTTGTTCTACCAATAGAGAATTATTCCTCCCCTTTCCCTTGGGTGTGTTCAGGAGAGGATCAATTAGATGTCTGTCTGTGGGATATCTTTAGGAAAACGATCACGTTGGCTGCTTCTGCTAAGTCCTAATACAGCTGCTGAATTCATGGCAATGCAGTCTCCCCGTGCTCCATATAAGCATTACCTTTCTTCAGTTTATTTTTTAGTGAAATGAAGCTGAAGGAAATTGATCGTACTGCCATGCAGGCATGGAGCCCTGCCCAGCAGCACCCCATTTACCTGGCCACAGGTGAGTTTCTGGAAGCAGGGGCTAGAAGGCCTTGGGCTACATGTGGTGGCTGCCACGAGGTGGTCCTAACTAAAACTTGCAGGAGTTAATTAATGTCCTGAAGACTGGAGTGGGATATATTGTGCAGTGCCTTTAGTGGAGTTCACTAGTTGTGTTATGCATGAAAATGTTTTGTATTCTGCAAGTGACAGCAAGCAGCATCCTCTTTCTGCCAGGGTAAGATAACAGCAGTCCTAGCAGCTAGTTAGTCTCTTGCTGCTTGTTTGTAACTTTGATCATTTTCTGTGCGTTGTCAGGGAGAGAGAGGGACTTGCCCAAAGCTTTTCCTGTTCATATTGGGTAAGAAACTCCTGAAGGGGAAACTGAGGAAAGTTATGCAAGACTACATTTATGCAACACAAACTGGACCCCATCTTTTTGCAAGGATGATATTTTCAAAACCCTCTTTGTGCTGCTTTTGCAGTTGCTCTTTTGTGTATCATGGTTTTCTTGCTGCTAAGCACACTTCTCTGCAGGTACATCAGCTCAACAGCTGGATGCAACCTTTAGTACAAGTGCTTCTCTAGAAATATTTGAATTGGACTTATCAGACCCTTCACTGGATATGAAGTCCTGTGTCACCTTCTCCTCTTCTCACAGGTAAGCATTGGGGCTGTAAGGGAAAAATAATGGCTGTGAAACATGAATACGTGGGGTGTGCATGTGGAAGGGCCACTTCATGAAGTTTATCTGCAATTGCTAAGGAGAGAAGCAGAAGTTCAGTGCTGAAAGATGAAGGCGCATGAGTGCCTTTGATGTTGTGGGTCACTGAAGTGTCATTGTGAAGGGGGTGAGCTTGGACTCAGAGGAATTGCCAGTAGCTCATGCTCTGACATAAACCTAAAAAATCTGACATTGGCTGGTTTTAATATTTATGCAGACTATTCATCTTGGGGATGTTCTGGGATTTTGCAGGGAACAGAAGGAAATGTTTGATTATTAAAATGCAGTCGCAACTTTTCATATTGTGCCATCCTCTTTGCATTTAGGTATTTCAGGGAGATTCCTGTAACATAACTAAACTGAGTCATGTTGTATATGTAGTATCATACCTCACCCTGCAGCTGGGAAGCCAAGTTCCTGACTGCACAACTCCACTTAGCTCTTAGTTCCTTACTATGTGCCTATCTAAAGATATATTTTTAGCATCAAAGCATCTGATTTCTATGTAAACAGCACTTGTAGCGTCTCTCTGTTGGCTGGTCCAGTGGCTGCTGATTATTGTGGATGAGCTGAAACAACATAGATCGATGTGTAAGATGTTTCTGTGGGTAGAGAAGAAGGTGAAAATTTTCATTGCCATTGGATTGGATCCATGACTTTTGCATACCAGCTACAGTGTCAGCATAACTGCTCTTTCCCTTGATGACCTGATAGGGCATGACTGGAAGTGCAGGTAATTACAGCATTTTGGCAAGTGAGAATTTGACAATTCTATAGAAGCAATTGCCATCTCCCCCACCTCTGACATAATAGAAATTAGTTGGTCTTGAGTCTTCATTATCTGTTCTAAAGCTGTAACTTCAAGACCTAAGGACCTACAACTGTTTCCCAAAGTTCTTGACTAAATGCAATTTGCTGGTTCCTAGAGGCTAAGTGTTGCATAGAAATGAGAGGAGCTGAAATCGTGTGCAGCTGCATGCACTAGGATTGTGAGCCTGCTTGGGGATGCCCTCCTGATTTGGGTACATAATGGTTGTGGTAGGTTTTGCAGGAGGAAGCACAAAGTGTTAGGCTGCTGGCTTTGTGCCATGTCAGTTTTGTTGTAGTGATTTGTGGGGCTGACAGCAGTTGTGCTGACAAAGCATTTTGATGTTGCAGAGTCTTAAAATTATCCTTGCAAGTTTTCAGAAAAAACAAGAACAAACCCCATAAAATTTCCTACTGTCTTTGTGATCATGAGTTACAAAGCATTAAGGATAAAAACAGACTCTGATTTTATCTATGCAGAACATGTGGAACATGTTATTCTTGCCCAGATGCTGTCATGTTGCTGCTTTTGATAAGAGTAGGTGAGAGGGCTGCATAGTATATGCTTACATTCTCATGGCTTTTCAGATAATGGACAACTCACAGTCTGTGCCCTGCAGTCGTCTGCATTTTAGTACACAGGGCTTTTGAGAAACAGCCACAGTCTCTGTTTAATCCCCTGCCCCGTAGGCAAAGCTGATGTTAACACATCAACTGATCCGCTGAGAGCAGGATGAGGTGTTTGGTCTTTTCAGATTTCCTTGTTCTACCTTGTTTTAACTACGACTGAGATTTTTCAAGGCTTGTCAAATGACGTTTGCTTACTGAATTTCAAAAAACATTCCTTATAGCCAGGATGCAGTGCTCCTTTGAAAGTACTTCTCTTGGTGAGCAACACAAGAATTTGACTTTGCCCCAGAACATGCATTACAAAGACGGTTGATTTTTAATTTTTTTTTTTAGAGATAACAAGGAGAGCACCAGTTAGCAATGTATATGTTAGGCTTTCTTTCAGTTTGCAGTAAATGAAAATGTCTGGGTGATTAAACCCACAAAATATAAAGCTACAACAAGCTTTGTTATTTGTCCTCAAGGAAAGTTTTGCACTTCTTTTATAGAGCCATACTTTATCTTGGAAAGAGCAAAGGGCAAGAGGAAAATAATTGCACAGTTAACTCTGGGTTTTGTTCCTCACTGTTTTCCGCCATCATTTTCGATTATCTTCAGTCCTGTTGGATCTTGCTGGTAGTGTAATACTAGTGTCCAGACAACACTGCCAGTCACTCCATTTCTCATAACCTTGAGTAGTTAGGTGCAGAAGTATAACAATCAAACCAAGGGAAAGGGGTCTGTCTGATATCAGAGACCAATTTGCTTTTGTAGCGTTATTCTTTGGTGAATCTCTAATCTGTATGCTCCACTAGGAGACTGAGCACTTGGCTGTTACAATATTTCTCACCCAGCATATACTCTTTGTCTAGCTTTCTTTCATATGTATTTTATCATGCTGAAATTGCTGTGATTTAAAGAAGTTACTTGAGGGCTGTGCAGAAATGAGATTAATAATAATGCAGTGAATGCTAAAGTAACTCCTTGCCACCCTCTAGTCAATGTGGGTTTGCTTTCTGCTTGTGTAAGAGCTGATGTGCGATTGCGTGTCATTTTATGTAGAAGATAATTCTTTGCATGGCTGAATACACAGGAATGCTGTTTTGCTTATGCAGCAAGTTTGAGTTGAAGGAAATTTTTTTGAAGTATTTGCAGATGGACATAGTGGTGTGAAAATACTTCATTTCTAAAAGTATGTTTAATTCCTCTTGATTTAATCTGGAAAATAAATTGTGGCCCGAGAGACACATGTCTGTGATATGAATACTTCCTAAGCCTCCAGTACAGCAGATGAAATGGTTGCATGTGCAGAAGCACAGATATGGAAAAATACCTGAATTTTTTTCTAGTTCCACCTTTTCCTCTCTTGTCTGAAGAATTGCTTATGAATAGCAGATGTTTACCTGCAGGCTGTGGTTGGGTGAGTTTACAGTCCTTACTTTGATTACTCTATTGTTTTGCCAAGGTGAGCTCAAAATCCCATGCAGGTGGGAGCACTTACCTGATTTTGCAGCTGGGAGATGAAAGATGTTGCTGGTTACCAGGTTATTGTTTGTACATGTTGTGACCCTGTGTCTTGATACTGAACACAATTGGGACACACCTTTCTGATGGAAGGGGTTGTAGGTACAGAGACTCATCCTTAAGGAGAAATGCAGGCAGTGCTTTCTCTGTGTCTACTCTGTCTGTTAGTAGCAATTTGGAGGTTTTAGCAGGGTGAGCAAACTGGGATGCATCAGTGTATGTGCAGCTGGTGGTGGATGGTTGTAGACTGTGGGGACCTCTGTGTCTTACAGGTACCACAAGCTGATCTGGGGGCCGCACAGCATGACTTCACGTGAGAGTGTCTCCGGAGTCCTGATTGCTGGGGGTGAAAATGGAAATGTCATTCTCTATGACCCAGCCAAAATCATAGCTGGAGACAATGAAGTAATTATTGCCCAAAAAGACAAGCACACAGGACCAGTAAAAGCGCTTGATGTCAACATGTTCCAGGTTTGTTTTCTGCTGTTCTTCATCACATACCATCATAGATGAGTGGCCTGTCGTAACATTAAATGTTTTATGACCCTTTTCCCTCCCCTGAAAAGCATGGACTAAATTTGGTGTTTGAGTGTCTGTATGTAGTAGGAAAAACCTGTCATCTTACTGGAATTTCAAGATGGGGATTGAATAAGTTTAAGGTGTCTGGTTCATTCCTTCCCTTCTTCGGTTTGTTGTCAATATAGTGAGTCTTTTTAGCTCAGCTTACATGTAAAGTAGAGGTGGTCTTCTGTGGTGTTTTTAGCAAGTCGTCTTCTTTAGCTGCTGCATACTGTGCCAATTGTTCTCATCACACGGGGAATATTATATGTTCTCATTCATGTTTCTGGTGACATCAGATTTTAGGTATCTGTGTTGGGGATTGGGTAAGATCTGTCTTTGTGACCTTTAAGTATTGTTACTTGGAAAGAAGAGATGGAACAGAAAACATGGTGATGTGGCCTCTATATCAAAAGAGCTCTCAAAACCAACAAGACTTCATCACTATGAGCATTTACTTCTTTTAGATGCAGTGGATTGGTCTTTCCTCATCCCCACCAGCTGTGTGTTGAATTTGTTTCCTAAATAGCAATTCTGTCTCTGCACATTTGCTTTCAGCAAGGCCACCCTGTGTTCATTGTGTCCCTCCTGAAGCACTTCCTTTCCCTTTCTGCCCGTTATGAAGTAGACTTGCTTGCCATCAGCTGGATGTAATCAAAGGGTGCTCTGAGCCCTTTGCATGTGTTACCCTGCCTGGACTTCTGCATCCCAGATACAGGATTGCTCTGGATGATTGCAGTCGCGGTGGGTGGGGGGGTGCTGGAAGCACACATACCACATTTCTTCCAGGCCTGCATATTGTCTGCCTGGAGCAAAGCTCTGTGGATAGCTGCAGCACCACTTCCTCATCTGCCCCCTCCCAGAAGTGTCACTACTTCCCACTAGCCTGTCCATGGCTGTGTCCCTGCAGCCTCCTCAGGGATGTTTGCCATGCAGTGGAAGAGCACTCCGCAAAATGGGGATTTTGGTCTTGGCATGCCAGTCTAGTACAGTGTATGTATATTTTTAAATTAACTCAGTCTTACCTGCAATCTCAAAAAACACTTTCTTTTTCCCTAAGTTGCTCTGTGTGAGCCAAAGGCTATATCCTGAGCTGATAGGAGAAATTGACACAGTCTTGGGAATCTGATGCTTCCCAGCAGCTAAGACAGTGAAAACTGATGCTGAAAATACTCTTAACATCTATTAATGTGTCTTACAGACTAATCTGATGGCCTCTGGTGCTAATGAGTCTGAAATTTATATCTGGGACTTGAACAATTTTGCCACGCCAATGACACCAGGAGTGAAGACACAGGTATCAGATTTGTGTTTGTTAAATACCACAGAGCAGACTAATGGAAAGTATGCATGTCACTTAAGTTGAGGCACATTGAAACCTACAGCTTTAAAGCTGTCTTAAACCCCACTCTTTGAAGTCTAACTTAGGTAGCAGTTATAGTTAGATGTGAGCTATGCTTCTGGCAATGTTAGATACAGTCCTTAAGGAGTGGTACAACAGATCTCTCTATATCAAAATAAAGAAAAATATGTTCCTGCATGTTGTTCTCCAGTGGCTTTCCTGAAGACCAACAAAAGTAGGCTTTCTATTGGTGCTTAATTTTTGTAACATGCTTATTAGACTATGAGGTTTGAGGTATTTTTCTCCTTGTGACATGCCTGTGACTCAAAGCAAGAGCCCATATCTTTGAGGATGTTTGAGTGGCAACATAGCCACTTTCAGTGAACTCTTGAAAGGAAGTCAGTCATGACAGCACTATTTTGCCGCTTTGTGTCTAGCCATGTTGTATTTCTTGAGCTCTGTAAGTCACCCTTGCTGCTTCTCTAGCTCCTAGAGTGTGGTTTTCTAGCTGTGCATGTCCGTGCAATATGTGGTTTGCTCTGCTCCCTGTGCAGCAACCCTGGATATGCAGTCATATTTATCCACAAGAGACCTGCAGTTTTGGCTGTCTGCACAAGCACTTGATTTGTGTCTTCCTGTGGTGTATTATTTTTTTTTTTCAATTGTATTTGGCCAGAGAAAACTGAAGTATCCCTTTAATCTTTGAGAAATGTTGCATTTTATCAAGCAACGAGTAATAACAAGCTGAGTCTCCCAGGTTACACCACTTTTTAAGTATCCATAAGCACTGCACATCTTTCTCTGTATTAATCTGAGAACTGTGAACGTACAGATTGAGGAAAACAAGAGGAAGCTAAAAAGCAGATACTGAGAAGTCAAAAGATAAAGCAGTAGGTTTGGCAGTTACCTTCATTGGTTTGAGAGAGTGTTTAATTAAGGGTCAGTGTTTAGCCTGGTTTTAGCCCTTAGCAGTGTTTAGTGTTTAGATCTATGGGGAAAATGATAGCCTTTTGTGCTTTGTGAAGGAGATATGGGAGGAAGTTGTTTCAATACATGTATGTTTCTGTAGCTGTTACAAAATTGCACAAGGAGTTTGTGGTTACTGGAAAATGTATTTATTACTGCAGGAGTTGTATCCATAAGGACTGGGTTAACCTTGCCCCTAGGGGCATATTGTAAAATAGAAAATGCAGATATTACAGAGAAATACTAGCAGAAAAATTGGATTTTTCAGGCATTCTACTGTGCAACAACTGTACTGCAAGTACCTGGGATGAGTCTACTTGCAGATTTGTTATTTAGCAAGTCCTGAAAATAACAAGTTTTGAGTCTTTTGGTTTGGAAAGGTTGTGACAGGCTGTTCTGTGTATAGCCTCTTGAGGACATCAGCTGCATTGCATGGAACAGGCAAGTCCAGCATATCCTGGCTTCCGCCAGCCCTAGTGGCCGAGCTACAGTGTGGGATCTCAGGAAGAATGAACCTATCATCAAAGTCAGTGACCACAATAACTGGGTGAGTTAACTCCCATGCAGTTGCACAGGTACTTGGGGAGAGGTGAGGCATGCCTCTTGGCATGTGGGGACAGGTCATAACACCCCTTGTTACATGAAATAAAATACCACTGCCTGGCCTGGTTTTATATGACATGCTAAATATCTAATGATTTCTTTTAAAAGGCTATGTGTATGCTGAGGGATTTTCAATATTTTAAATGAAAATAGGCAGATGCAGATTGAAACAAGTCACAGCACTCAGATTTCCTTTCAGAGTGATAAGTTAATTTGGAGGAACCCATTACTGATCTGTTTGGGGCTACTGCAGAAAGACTTTTATCAAGCTAGTCAGAATTTACATGTTTTGTGTGTTGGAGAGATGAAGTTGCCGTTGATGTGCTCTGGGTAAGCATATTTAGTTTTGCAGTGCAGATGAAGTTATGACTTAGTGCTCAGGCAGAAAGGGCTTCCTTCTTGGCATCACAGGTGGGATGAGCACAAGTGCTGAGCCCTGTGTTGTAGTTTAACCCCAACACCTAAGCAACTAAGCACCACACAACCACTTGCTCAGTCTGGCCCCAGTGGGACAGGGCAGAGAACTGAAAGGGTAAAAGTGGGAAAACTCGTGAGCTGAGATAAAGACAGTTTAAAGCAAAATCTGTGCATGCAAGCAAAGCAGAACAAGGAATCCATTCACCACTTCCCATTGGCAGGCAGGTGTTCAGCCATCTCCAGGAAAGCAGGGCTCCATCATGCATAATAGTTATTTGGGTAGGCAAACACCATCACTCTTAACACCCCTCCTTCTTCCCCCAGTTTTGTATGCTGAGCATGACATCATGTGGTATGGAAAATCCCTTTGGTCAGTTGGGGTCAGCTGTCCTATGTCCCCTCCCAACTGCTTGTACACCCCCAGCCCACTCACTGGTGTGGTGGGGTGAGGAGCAGAAAAGGCCTTGACTCTGTAAGCACTGCTTAGAAATAACTGAAACATTCCTATATTATCAAGACTATATGATCCAGTACAAATCCAAAATGTAGCCCCATAGTAGCTACTATGAAGAAAACTATCCCAGCCAAAATGGGCACACCCTGGTAGTACACTGATCACTGATGGAGCTGAGACCCGTGCTTCTGCTAATCTGGATGTGGAAATGGGAGCAGGCTGCAGCCAAGCTTGGAGATGGCAGGGTCTGTGGTGCAAAGCACAACAGAGGAGCATTGCCATTGAGCAGGTTACAGGGGATACTGCTTTGAATAGTTAAAACCATCATGCCTCAGGCAATATAAATGTGAAAAAGAGCCTGTTGAGCTTGTGGAGACTGACATATTTGTATAATTCTGTATATTTTAAATGGAATATTACTGTAACAAACTTGGAAGATGTAGCCAGAATTCAAAACAATTTACAAATGGGTGTTCCTGATGTAGCTGCCTTGTCACTGCACTATTCTGATAAACTGTGTAACTCAATGTTCTGTGTGTTTGTTGCCTAATGTAACTGCAGCACAGTAGGCTGTTTTCATCATGTGATTGTAGTCTAGTGATACAGTGTTCACATAACCTCTGCTTAATGGTGGCTTTTATTAAAATATCAATAAAAATATTAGAGAAAAAGGTTTGTACAGAGGGCTTTACAGTTTCCTTATATTAAAACAACTGTGAACAAGACAGCACAAAGTCATCTCTTTGAGAGGACCTTGGGAACATTAACTGCAAGTCTACTTACTCACAGAAACGAGGAGAGTATTCCAGTCTGAATGCAGTCAGAAATAATGCCCACAAACACATCTGCAAATTCCCTCACAACAGTGTTTTACCATGCATAGTAGACATATTTAGGCTAGTTGCCTTTTGTTTTAGTACTGTTTAGTTATTTTATGTTGTGGCACAATGTTGTCCCTCAGATGCACTGCTCAGGCCTGGCATGGCACCCTGATGTTGCTACGCAAATGGTTTTGGCCTCGGAGGATGACAGATTGCCTGTGATTCAAATGTGGGACCTAAGATTTGCCTCCTCACCACTTCATGTTCTAGAAAGCCATTCAAGGTATGGCCATTTTATGTAAGCTTCCTGTTTTATGCTGGCTTGCTGACTAGCCAACCCTGTGTCCTGAAAGGCTTACCTTTTGGAGTGTGCTGGTTTGAGGCAAATACCCAAAGTAAAAAAAAAACCCAACACCATCCTGCTGAAATACTGAAGTTGACAGTTTTTCTGTGTTTTTTGAAAAGAGGGAGCTGAAGTGCAGTTAGTAGTCATTGATCCTGCCTGAATAATGGAGTGAAGGTGTGCCTGGGCACATCCTTACACGTGGACGTGCACAGTCTCTCTGCCCCTCAGTCCCCTAAATGCCTTAAATTTGGGTACAAGAAAAGGTTTTGTTAGATTCTCGTCACTCCTCAATTGTTAGTGAAACTTTCCTTATTGCCCATAACCAGTGTTTGATATAAGGAGAAAGAACAGCAGTAAATCTGTATTACAGCTTGTACCAAAATTGCTGCCAGTGATTTTGATGATCTCAATCTCCTGCTAATAAAAAAGCTGACAAACCATAGTCACTGACCTTAACTACGGTTTTGCACGCTGTATGTTAATGACATTGCAGGCAAACAAACCATTTTGTTATATTGGTGTCCAGCTTCTCCCATATGATTTGTATGTGTGAGCCAGCACAGGCAGGATACAGGAACCACCACAAAACCATGGTTGAAATGCAAAGAGTAAATTTATTCTTGTTACCTTGCAAACTGGGAGATCTCCACAGCAGCACCCAGGCCAAGACACACAAGCGGGAATGCAGACACCACAGGGCTTGGGCCTTGCTAGCAAGCTAAAGCTTAAGCTTAAAAGCATGCTACTTTCTCCTGTATATATAGAATTCTTGAAGGCAAAGTTTGTGCTTAGATCTTTCCCACAACAGGGCAGGAATCTCAAGTGTGCTTGATAAGGTGCCTCTGTGTCCTTCACAGACCTGTGTTGTCTAAACACAGATATTCTACTCATCAAGCACACAAAGCTAAGCAACAATTAGTGTGATAGATGAGTTTTTTGACAGCCTAGCTACAAGTTGCTGGAGCATGTTTAAAATCCTCACCAATCTTCTGTTCTTTTCCCATTATAAATATGCTTTATTTGTCACCATTTTGTGTCAACATTAAACCTTTTTTGGTTGTGACTTTTCACACAGGGGTATATTGGCCATTGATTGGAGTATGGCGGATTCAGAGCTGCTACTTAGCTGTGGGAAGGATGCTAAAATTCTCTGCTCCAACCCTAACACGGGCGAGGTATTGTACATGCATCACTTAAAAAATCTCTGTTCAGAGATATCACAGTGTCATAAGAAGAGCAGGTGTTGCTGTGCTTGCATTCCTAGGACTGATGCTCCTGTGGGATATTTCTCCCTATCTATCCTGTTGTTCTGCTAGCTCTCTTCTTCCTCAGACCAACACCAAATACAGCAACATCACTTCAGCATACCTTCATCTTTTATTCTTCCTCTGTTTGCTCTTCTCTATTTGCAGTCAGCCAAGGGGGAACACACCACTGAGAGCTCAGCAAGCTGCCCCTAACAGGAACTGTCTTCCACAGGAGCTCTCTTCAAAATGATCAGCTCCTTGTTGTTTCTCACAAATTGGTCAGTTCTTGATTGATATAGCTCTGGCCTTGCCCACCACCCCAACCATGATCACCTGGGGGAAGGTGAGGCCTCACACAGGTGGGCCAGGTTCTGCCTCTGGCACCTGAAACCACTTGGGGAACAAAACATACTGCTGGGTTGTGACTCATCCATAAGTGAACTCCAGCTCAGGGCCCACAGCCAGGCCCTAGCATTTCACCTGTGTATTTGTGTTTGGTATATGTGTGCCTTCTGAGGTGCAGGATATTTTGGTAGTGCAGGATTCCTTCCTAGTATTGCCAGTATTAAATGTTTGTCCTTACTGCTTCTCTCCTGCTAAGTAGTAATGTCCCTGCTCATTATAAAGGATAGAAATAGCCCTGCTTAAACCAACTGTTTGTTTCCTACTGTTTTGGTTTGGGTCTGATGTAGTTGGATTACTGTTGCAATTGCATTTTTCCTTCTATAAGTGTAAGAACTCTTACCCAGACCAGAGGGATTTTCTACGTTACTATAGTAGTGGCAGATCAGTGAGATCCCCTTGAATGTGTTCCCACCCCACCCTTTTGGGCCCGGGGATACCTTTCAAAGGGGATGTAGATCCTTTCTTTTTCAGACAACTTGAGTGTTTGCCCCTAGACCACAGGAAAGACTTCAGACATGCTGTAGGGCTCCTTGCCTGCAGTGGGCAGTAATACTGGAGGACACAGTGAGAAGTGTTTCTAAAATTCAGACATTGGTCCAAAAGTGCAAAAGCTGTGGGATGGTAAATGAGCTATCTGAGCTGGATTCTGTGCTATTAGGAAGGCTTAACATGTGAATGAATCATACTACATTTTTTAATTAAAAGTTAAAAGCAGCTTTCTGGGAGACAGTGAAGGAATTAGCATTTTGCTGTTTGAGTTTCTCCTAATTTATGGTTAAATATCTGCTGCAGTGTTTACTCCAGGATAGGAAAAGCTGTCTTCTCAGAGTGCAGGTTTTAACTTTTCCAATTTTTCTGTGAAAACAGCCTGGACATGTAGATGTTCATGGAGATACAGTGTGTAGAATTACCCAGATCAATTCTGAATGAGCTATCATTAATAGCAGCAGCAGCTCACAGCTTTCAGTGGACAGCAGAAACATACCCCACCTGCATAGTTTTTCCTGTGTGTGGATTAAACAAAAGCTTTAACAGGAAGAGAAGGAAATTAAGCAGTGGTGTGTGACAATCTCCTGTTTAGCAGTTGTCAGGGCTTACCCACTGTTAGTGTGTACAGTGATGTGGAGGCTGCTGGAGAGCAAGAAGAGCAGACCTGTCTCAGAGCAGGCAGGAAAATTGTTGGTGTTCCATAACAGCCATGACATTTGTTGGACTTGTTTTTGTTGTGCAGGTGCTGTATGAATTGCCCACAAACACACAATGGTGTTTTGATATACAGTGGTGTCCCAGGAACCCTGCTGTCTTGTCTGCAGCTTCCTTCAATGGGTGGATCAGTATTTACTCCATCATGGGAGGCAGCATGGATGGCTTGAGGCAGAAACAAGTTGACCAGGTATTGAGAAATGTTCAGCTAAGAATATGGACGGAAAGAGGGGGAAAAATTACATGGCCTTAGGGGAAATCTTCAGTGGCTGGCTGCAGCCCTGCTTGCAGTAGTACATATTTGGTGCAAATAAATTGTTTAGTTTATTGGAGATATGTCACTCATGGTTTTCCCCTCTTTTGTTGTTGAAGCTTTCATCATCTTTTGGGAACCTTGATCCATTTGGTATGGGACAGCCCCTCCTACCCTTGCAGCTTCCCCAGCAGACTGCCCCACAGAGTGTTGTTTTGCCCTTAAAAAAGCCACCCAGGTGGATCCGGCGACCCGTGGGAGCCTCATTCTCAGTAAGTGGGAGACCAAGCTGAGCATGTTTAGCCAGGCAGGGAGGGCTATAGTGGTGGCACCCACAAAACACTTTAGGAAGAGGGGAGTTCAATGTTGTACTCCACCTTGGGAGAACTTCCCCTGTTTGTTGTCATGGTGGGAGATGCTTGCAGCAACTTCCAGACTGGACACCTGGGGACAAAAAGCCAGCAAAAGCATAACAAAAATGCATGGGGAAAAAGAAACAGGAGGTGATGTGTTGCCAACAGGCACTTGTTTCTTTCTGTTTTGGGATTAGGGCTTTGCTTTTATTTGTGCAGTGCTTGCTTTGGGGTACACAAATATACATTGGGAGGGGGACCAACCTGGACTTGAGTGCAGTTTGAGCCTATCATGTGAGTCAGTGTTGTGGAGAATACTCAGGTTAGCTCTGATCAAGGTTGCAGGAGTTGCTTAGCAGTGGCTGGGCTCCTCCATGGCTGATTTGTAGAGGAGCCAGGCAAGAGGGTGTCAAGGCCTTGCTTTTTGTGAGAGCAAAGTCCTCTGTTCTTCGGCTCCACCTTTGGCCTATTTTCTAGAGTGACAGGCCATTTTTTAGGGATCTCATGAAGGTTTTTAGCTTGTCCACTTGAAACGGATTTCTTTGCTGAAATACTGCTCAATTTTCAGCATCATATGTCTGCTTATTCATGATCTGATGCACAAATGAAATGCAGTTTTCTCCCATCTGAGAGAAGTGATGTTCCCAACCACTGACTGATGTGTCATTTCATAATGGTGTTTATTCTCATATTTGTCTTGATTTTTCCAGGAGACAACTGTCAGTCTTTTTCTTGTCTAGGCTTTTTGCTTTTCGTAATGCTAACCTTGTTATTTATTGGACTGCCTTGTGTAAATTAACTTTGAGCTACAGAATGAAATAATATTACAAGCTGCTTCTATTTTTTTTTTTTTCTTCTGTTGATTTTTACTTCTCTACAAATAATGATACAACTTACTGCCCATCTCTCAGTAGGCTTTTCACTGGTAAATGGCCTGCTAAGAGCAGGGCAGACATCATCCTTCAGCATTTATTTAATGGTGCATAGGTGTCTTTGGTATATTGCAATGTCATGAGATACTCCCATTTATGCTGGGTGCTGTACAGACCCGCAGCTCTAGTTCTCAGTTTCTAGTCAATCTTTTGCCTGAGAAAAAACAAGTACAGGAGTAGCTGTGCTCATAAATCATATTAAATGTGCACCCACTTATCCAGCAAGCTCCTTACATGCATAGAAATGTGGAGTGGTGGGGAAAAAAAAAAATAAGTTGATGTCAGGAATGTTTGACTGTTGGATGATAAGCATATATATGCTATATAAAGTCACGTGCATACATAGATGTGTGCACATATTTTATTTTTTTTATATATACACTCCAGTTATACTTGTATTTTTATATACTGCATGTGTGCCTCAATTCCAGTTTGGAGGCAAGCTGGTTACATTTGAAAATGCCAAGTCTCAGCAGCAGCCTGGTATTGAGCAGCAGCAGCAGCATCACCATGTCTATGTGAGCCAGGTTGTTACAGAGAAGGAGTTCCTGGCCCGTTCAAACCAGCTGCAGGAGGCTGTGCAGTCTGAAGGCTTTGTCAGCTACTGCCAGAAGAAAATCGACATGGCTCAGACTGACTTTGAGAAGAACGTGTGGGCCTTCTTGAAGGTAATAGCAGTTCAGGAGTTTCCCACTGACTTGGAAAGCCAGTGCAGAAATGATTCCTTCTACCCATTATGGTGTTTCAGGAGAAGAGGAGCTGGGAAACAAATGTAGACTGTGGGAATAGTGCCCATAAGCCTTGGCACTGGAGGTGGCCCACTAGAAGAGGGAGGATCCCCAGGGCCGGGGGGTGTTTGTGAGAAATCATGGCAGAAGCCAAGGCTTGGAGGAAGGTATCCTGTGGCTTTTGACATCACCCAGTAGTACATATTTGTACAGGGTGCTAGTGAGGAGGGATAAAGCTTTGGGGGGTAGCTTTAGATATGCTTTTCCCTGCTCACTATGAACAATTAGAGGTTTCCAAGTGAAGCCCATAAGCAGATTGAAGCCTTGCCTACCTGCTCGGCTACCCAAGTCACTGAAGACCTTTTCAGTTCTTTTATTACACTCAGTCTCCACAGTCACTAATTCTTACTGGGTAATTTGTGCCAGTCAAGTAAAAAGCCAGTAAGGCAGAAAATGAAAAATTGTGAATTGTGATATGTTCTTTAACTTCTGTTTTTTAAAGGTGAACTTTGAAGAAGATTCACGTGTTAAATACCTTGAGCTCTTGGGATACAGGATAGATGATCTGAGGAAGAAGGTAAATGTGCCTGGAAGCTGCACTTGTGTTAAAATGTTTTACTGATGGATCTATCTGCAGAGTACAGCCTAAAATGTTGATGCCATGTATGGTTGAAGTACTCACCTGTGGGACTGGAAGAGCAATTAACAGTATCCACAAGCTATTCAATACAACAAATATTTTTATGCAACATTATATTCATTGTGTTTCCCAACAGATAGTATTTGTCAGTGCTGTAGCTGTCTTGATAGCCAGAATACAACTTTTACCCAAGGTGTCAGAGCCTCTGACTTGGATAGTTGTGTTCTTTAAGGAGTTTTTGTTCCAAAGGACACTAGAAATCTTTCTCTGCTCTTTAAATTTTGTCTAGATAAAAACTCATGCGTAACTTCAGAATTCTTATAGCGTGCCGTTTGCTTTGGGTGGTTTTTATTGGGTATGTCATCTTCTTGAAACATAGATATTTAATGAAAATTTCAAAGCAGGCAACAGACTTCAGAGACATGTCTGCATCTGACTGTCCAATGTTCATCTGAAATTCTCACCCATCAAGAAGTGATATTTGATATTTGTTGGCTCAAGCTATTCATGTAACTGCTATGTGCCATCCGTGTACTGTAGCTTCATGGAATCTGATCTAGTTTTAGGCTTTCCGGTTGAAGAACATGTAAGCAGCTTTCAGGGTTTCATTAACAACCTTGGAAAACCTAGAATAGTCCTTTTTAGTTTTGGTATGGGATACTAAAAAAAAAAAAAAAGAGAGAAACAAAGCAAGCAAAAAAAACTCAACCAAACAAAAAGCACCAAAGATCAAACCTGGTTCCATTTAGAAAGGCAAAATTTATATCACCAGGAAGCAACTTCACACCTTAAGTATAGGTTTTTCTTCCAAGTTGGAAAAAGATTCTTGTCTTGATTTTATAAGGGGATATCTGCTGTGCATTTTGGCTCTCTTGCGCTCAGTGTTACACCCAGGAACTGTCTAGTATTTCTTCAGTTCTGATTCGGTGGATTTACATGATTGACTTATGTTCATTGTATCAGACTAATTTTTATTTTCAAAGACTGGCTCTGTAAAAATGTCATTATTCTTACGAATTAAACTGCCTCCAGAACAACCTTACTGTGATTACATAAAAAAACATTGTTTTGCTAACAGTCTGTCCTGAGCTTCTAAATTTTTGTTGCATGAATCAAAGGCAAGCACAGCAAAGGAAATGCTGGTTTTGAAAAGCAGATCTCAGAAAATTCAGCTGAAATTTATTAGTGGTCCTGCAGAGTGGTCTCATGCAGACTGGAGCCCACTGCCACTGTTGCTCTGGGTTTGATATGTACTGTGCATTGGGGGAGAAGCTGGGAAGATGGGCATAGCTGCATTGAGTGGCCTGAAATGCTGAGCCTACCCTGTTTCAATATTTGAGGAACGGATGAGGGGAGTTGCAAGGGCATGTTTTTGTGTAGCTGTTTCTCAACACAGCATTCCACATTGAAGTTGAATCCATGTTTTTTTAATGTTAAGAAACAGTACTGGACAGTTTGTCTGAAAATTTATGGTATCTCCAACAATTTGAACTCAGCTCTCTGTGAAAAACAGCCTACTAAGGTAAAATAAAGCCTGCAATACCAAAAGCAGTAAGTAACATTAGCAGCATTAGGAAACCCGGGGTCCCAGATGCTAAACTATTATTTTCTGCATATATTTTAAACTCTATACATTAAATTGGCATTTTTGAGGGCTGTAATTGAATCTGGAGTCATGATTTGCTTTGCAAAGCAGCAAAAGCTGAGCATTTTAACTCTCCTGTACCTTGAAAAATCCTAGTCCACAGCCATATATGCCTGTTGTGCTTGAAACTACAGCTTCCTGATAGGCTCCCTGGTCCACAAGAATTGTCACTGCTTCGTTTTCTCTAACCAGAGTAGACAGAAGGTTTTGTTGTGCATGGTCTGATACTATTTTTATGACAGTGGTTTCTAAGAGCTCTAGTGAGATTTGAGGCCCTTAACTTAACAATTAAAGGTTTAAACGCATGGAACAACTGTTGTATCAGAGTTTGGGGTGCAGCAGGCTTAGCAGTAAATCCATTGCCAGGCTGGGAAGGGCTTTAGTTTCATGTTAACTGTTCTGCAGGAAATGTATTAGCTACATGTGCCAGTTTTGCAATCCAAGAGATCAGTTGAGAGCTCCGCCTCTCTAAAATAAAAGGACAGTTACTTAAATCTTTGTTGTTTTCTAGATTACATCCACTCTGAATAAAGAGGGTCTTGCAGATGGTGACTTGAGAGAGGTAAGTAAACACATGTACATCTCTGTGTTTACTTTTATAATGTGATGTGCAAAGTAAGAAAAACTTTTCTTTCTGCTTGGTAGCTGTCCCAAAGTAAGTCACAAATAACCCAGAATATGACAAGTTCCTACATTCAGTAGGATGAAGGTACTTATCAGCCACTTCTTTCCTCTCAAATGCCTCTTCTCCCCATTACCTTTCCCAAAAAAGGTCTCTGTCACAGGTTTTAGTTCACAGTCTCAGTAATGTCCCTCCACCTTTCCTTTTTGCTGCCTTTGTCTTGCTGACTGTGACACTTTGTGCTGCCTGTGAGATGGGGCAGAGCCTTGCTGCCTAGAAGCTGATTTCAAGAGCAGCACCTTCCCCAGACTTTAACACTTTTTAAAAGAGTTATCCTGTAACCCTTTCCTGCAAGAGTGATAAATACAGTTCAGGTGTTGCCTGTTGTAATTGCAATGGCCTCAGTCTGCAGTGGGAGAACTGCATTGCATTTATGCTGTAGATGTTTCAGATGTTGTCTGTAGTTACCTAATGGGGAAAAGAAGTTTTGCTGCATGTTTTCAGGCAGCTAAGGTGAAAACAGCACAAGGTACTATGTAATGACAAAGAACAAGGAAATGGAGGTCATCTACCAGGTTTGTAGTCAAGCATATATTGCCAATGTATTTCTTTGAGGTCTGGTTCTGGCTATTGTTAGTAGAGTATTGTTACTCTACTCTGCAGTGTAAAGTATTTCTTCCCTTTTTTTTCTCTGGCTTTTTTTTTTCTGGCATCTCTCTGCTGAAGGCTTCTGCAGGATCTGATGAATCTGTGCCAAACAAGGGAGACAAAGGCCATGCTGCAGAGGAGCACTTCTTGGGAGAGGTATCTGTTGCCCTCTAGACTAACCCTGTTGACCTCCTGTGTACTTTGTTACTCTTAAAAGTGTTTTATTTTGTTCGCTTTTCCTAGTGCTGAGGAGATACAGAAATACAAAATGTTATTTAGAATGAGTAAAATTTGGCCTTTAATAAGTTGCTTGAGATTTTCTCAAGCCTCAGACATCATGTGAATAGATTTTCATGGCGGTGAAGAACAAGCTTGTTTGGTAACAGTTCGGTTGGGACCAGACTCAAGGACTTTATTCTGCCATAATTTTCACTCTGACATTTCCCTAACATATACTAAATGATCTCCTGTCACAACTCTAATGCATTCATTCTCCATCTCCACTTCCTCCTGCCCCTCCTCATTCCTTTCTTCCCTTTCTCTGTCTGATTATTACCAAGCTATCAGTTTGTTACTGCCCTGTTTCTAGTTATAACCCTTCGCAGAGATGCAGCTGTGGTACTGGAGGAGAGCAGGAGCATTTGTTCTCTGCCTTGCTCTCACAGACATCAGTGCCATCTACCTCCCTTGCACTAAGGACCCAGCCTCTGTCATGTGAGGAGGTTAATAGCACTGGAAATATTAGTATCACTGTGTGAACAGGCTAGCTTCACACACCTCTATTCCTCAGCCTCTCTTTGGGGTTAGAATTTGAGCTATTAGCCCAAAAACCACCTGTGCTTCCTGTGCTTGGTGCCTGCTGGCAGTTGTCTGTGAAGATGAGGATGGTGGTTTATGGTTCATACATGTCAGAGCAGTATACTTGTTGACTCCATGTAACAGTTGAAACAGAGCATTCTCCTTAGGTTAGGTGCTTGATTGCTTGTTAATTCATTAGATGCTGTAGTGGCAGACACATGTATCTGACTACAGATTTTGCTGTATGCGATCATGAAGATACTAGATGTCGTAAGAAGCATCTCTTCTAGCAGAGAATTCATAGCCAAATGTGACCTTAGCCTAACATCATGCAGGTAAATGTTTGTAAGATTGACCCGAAGCCACTGCATCAGGACGTGTATCACATACATGAAATAACTGGATGGGCACATTATTTCTGTGATAGTCACAATATGCTCTCAACTGATACCAATCATACATCTGACAACAAAAAAATTTTCCAGATGCTGCCTTCTTTCATTAACCAAACATAAAGCTTGTTTCAGACTTACCTCCATATCCCAAATGTCTGTTGCTGGTTGACCGTGTACTTGTTCTTCATCCTTTTTTAGTACAATTTCACTGATCAGTATATAAACAGGGTGTTCTCAGCAGGCTCCTGAACTCCCGCCGCATGTATTAGCACATTGGCTTATGACAAGAGTAGGTGATTTGTGGGACAATTTCTGCACTCTTCGTAGGCTGTAGCTGTGAAAATTGGAGAGAGACTTCCCTCTTGTTTCTTTTCTATTATTATTGAAAGGTTTTGTTTGAAACCCCATAATCCAAGTACTTGCAGGAAAAGCTCTCTTTTAATTCCTGGGGAAGTTTTGTAAAAAAGAAAAAAAAAATACCCAACAGCTTCTGTCTGCCGAGCACTCCTGTACTGAGTGCAAAGTGCTTAAGTCTGTGTGGTCCATGGCAGACTATTAAGCATGCATTCTGCTTAATTAAACTGGGGTATATGCCTAGTGCAGAGTGTTTCAAGGATAAGATGAAAATCTAGCTGGAGCAAAGTAAAAGCTAGATAGCATTATACAGGCTGTTCTTGTTAGAGTTTGAAGTTGAAAGAGGAGGGACGGGAGAAGGTTGGGTTTTTTTGCTTTGGGGGAGTTGTGTGTACATGGACATGGATGCACACATACAAGTCAGTACCCAGGATCCAGGTGCCTGCTGGTATTTGCGGTCTCCATGTATGCACATTTGTGCTTGCATAAGCCTTCTCTGGTTAGAAATCTGGAGCTTCCTATACTTTTTCCCCCTTGGCATCCATTTTGAAAAATGGTCCACTCTGATCTCTCAGGACAATGATTTTATAATGGTATGTTTACATACACTGAGGCCCTTTGATAAGACCAGGCCTTTCTCACTGTGCTTAGGAAGTCATTGTGCAGGCACCAGGGGAAGTTAATTATCCTGTGTTGAAATAGTGCTCTAACAAATGACGAGGATACTCTTTCTTTCTAAGTTAATGATCAGTTAGGTGACTGGTAGTCTGAATGTCTAACTTGTAATGCAAGAGCCATATTTTTTTAAAATGTGTGTGTATATTCCAAATGTTTACCTAACCTCAAAAATTACGCTTTTCCTTTCTTTTAGAGAATGGAGGACCATAAACAAGAAACTGAAGATTTGGGATCTGCAAAGAAGACATTTAAGATCTCTGTTAGTGGAGGTAAAAAAAACCCCAACCCTTGATACTGATTTCATTGTATATGCTGATATTTATAAACACTGATGTTGGTGTTCCAGTAAGAAGGTAATTTCTGCCCAGATTGTGAAGGATTATCATGACTTGACTCTAACTCCATCCATTTCATAGCAGTCTTAAGGCACTTGAAAATACATCTTCTTTAGGGAAGGAAAAGAAGTATACAGCATTTGCATACCCTGTTGCTGAAATGCAGCTACTCTGAGTGATTTCTGATACAAAAGAACACACATTTGATCAGACATGAAGTTCTAATGGCACTGTTTGTACAGAAACTCCATGGGGATCTTGAATAATGCAGAAGCCATTGACCCCTGTCTAGATTTGACTTTTTCTGGCACTGTATGCATTATGGTTGTTTCAGAGGTCATTTAGACCTCTAGCATCTTGCTAGGATTTACTAGGATCTTGCTCTGTAACAAGGTAAGTGATGATTGACAGTGTGCCACTTGATGTGGCTGTGACCACACTCTACTTGAGAATGGAGATGCGTCCCTGTAAGTACCTGCCTGGAGCAGGCTGGTTTGCAGAGAACTTTGTACAGTGCTGTACAGCTGAACAGAACCATCTGCTGTTGCATATTTAAGTGACTCTTGCACCATTATTTGAAAATGCACTCCTCTCTTGTTGCAGGTGTGGATGGTTTGATTACCCAGGCTTTGCTGACGGGTAACTTTGAAAGCGCAGTAGATCTCTGCTTGCACGATAACCGCATGGCTGACGCCATTATCTTGGCCATCGCAGGTGGACAAGAGCTGCTTTCTAGGACACAGGAAAAGTACTTTGCTAAGATGCAGAGCAAAATTACCAGGGTAAGTTTTTTCAGTTAAGAAACATCCTTTTGGTAACTCGCATTTTTCACCTTAAAAGTTTTCTTGCCATTTCATAGGTTTATTTTTGTAAGAAGCTACAAAATATTCAAGTCATCCACAAGATCTCAGAGCAGAAGGATTTCTGTTACTCTTTTTTAATGCATTGATAAGGAAAGAAGAGGCACACTACTTGGATATCAATACACAAGAAGAGTATTCTTTACCTCGTCTCCAGTGTCTCTGAGTTGCATATACACTAGTAGAGTCTCACTGATAAATATCAGTAGTTGCATGTGACTCATGCTCAGTGCCAGGAGCATTACGCTGATTTCTGTCTGTGATCGGTCTTAACAGATTTTACCAATGCTTCATTTCACTGCATGCACAGAAGAGAGCTAAGTATGCCCAGGGTAGATCAATCACCCTTTGTCTAGGAGATAGCATGTGATCCCCAGCTAGCTATTATTCTTTTCAGCTTTTTGCAATGCTAGGGATTGCTGATGCTGCTTCTTCAAATCTTTATGCTTTAATACTGATGTGAGAAAGTGATAACAGGAGATGAAACAGGAGAAGTGGCCTTAAAAGAGCACAGTACAATTGGTTTGGTGAGGATGGCTGCTTTTAGAGGAGAGGTTGCTTGTTGGCACTTTTTAGCATCCCATTGACAAAGAAAGGTATCTTACAAAGTAGCAGGAGGCAGCCTATAAAATAGGCATGTGCTTAAGTGCTTTCCTGGAGTAGGGCCAGAGGCCACAAAGCACTGCCACTTGGGGAGTTAGGGCACGCAGCACCACAGGCTAGGGTCTATACATGGAATTTTGTTGGTCATCACCTGTGATCCAGTTTGAGATAGGCACTATTTGTGTTGGTTTAGGCCCAGCTGGCAGCTAAGCACCACATGGCCACTCACTCCTCCTCCCCCCTCAGTGGGATGAGAAGGAGCATTGGGAGGAAAAGGTTAAAAAAACATGGGTTGAGATAAGGAGACTTTAATAGAAAAACACAAAGAAAGAAGAAACAGCAGTAATAATAATATATAAACCAAGTGATGTACAGTACAACTGCTTGCCACCCAGAACCTGCTGTTCAACCTGCAACCTACCCTCCCCTTATGTAATGGATATGACATCAGTATGGTACCAGATATCCCATTGACTGGTTTGATTCACCTATCCTGGTTGTGATCCCTCTCAGACTGTGAAAATTAACCCTATTCTAGCTGAACACCAGGACAAGTGAAAAGAAGAAAATCTCAAGTATTAGCACTCTCGTTTGTTTCTCTTCCCCTGGCCCCAACTCCTTTCCTGCCTCTGGCCTAATCAAAGAAAGGGGAATTTTGTAGTGTGGGGGAAATCCCTTCACTGTAGTTAATCCTTTCGGAAAAGGTATTTTTATGGAGAGCTGACCAGTTATGTGCCTATGCTAACAAGTGAGTGTTGACCTTGTAGATAGGACCTTGCATTCATTGTTCAGATGTGTGTTTGTTTGGTTTTGTTGTTTTTCATGTCCCAAACTGCACACTTACTGCTTGTCCAGCTGTTTCTGAGCCTAAATTCTTGGCATGACCAAGACAAGTCTGTCTTTTGTCTGAAGGAAAATAACCAGAGCTTGAGATGGAAGAAGCTGGAATTTTATTCTGAGGGCCTCTGTGTGTGGGTGCAGGGTACAGGTGCTGCAGCCAGCTCAAGTTGATATTGCTGCCAGTTTGCTTCTTCCTTCAAGCAGCCTTTTCACCTGCCCCTCACTGATCAGCCCGAGGCCAAGAGCTTAAAGCCAAATGAAACAATTTTACAAGCAAAATTCATACCCCTTGCTGGGTGTTGTGTAGAAGATTTATAACTAAACAGAATCATAGAATGGTTTCAGTTGGAAGGGACCTTAAGATTATCTAGTTCCGACCCCTCTGGGATGTTCCACTAGACCTCAAGTACTTGGGATGTTATCTTGGTCTGCAAAAAGAGTGCTGAAAAACAATGCAGCAATCCCAGCTTGCAGAATCATAGAATCATTTAGGTTAAAAAGGACCTCTAGGATCATCAAGTCCAGCCTTTGTCCAACATCTCTCTGATCCCTAGACCATGTTTTATAGCAAGAATAATTGGCCTGTCTGTTATCTGAGTTATGTTGTAACTCCTTTTGAAGTAAAATGTACTTTCCTGCAGTTGTTGAATTGCAGTGCAGTATCTCCTGTGACCCTGAATACAGTGGGGATGAGTACACTTGAAGAGATACCAATTGTATTGTATCCTAAAAAAGCAAAGGAAATCCTACCAAGATCTTAACTGTGGTCTCTCTCCTCCTGGTCTAGCTCATAACTGCAGTAGTAATGAAGAACTGGAAAGAGATTGTGCAGTCTTGTGATCTGCAGAATTGGAGAGAGGCTTTGGCTGCTGTGCTCACTTACGCCAGGCCAGATGAGTTTACAGCCCTTTGTGGTAAGAACTCTCGATGGACTGGATGTCATTCACCTATAGTAAAACTGCACTTTACCACACTTGTTTTCCTTCCAGTAAACTATTTTAATGCCTTGCTAGCCTCTTTGATGGATAATACAGTTCTTTGGTCCTGTTGCAGAGGAGGAGAGGAACCTCTGGAGTGCTGTTTCCAGTATGTTCCCTGATTTTCTGAGCACAGAACCCAGATCCTTGTGAGCAGTTGTGTCCTGGCATCACTCGTGTAGTACACAGCTGCTGATCTCTTGCCATTTCCAGATGAGTAACAGTGATCTTGATGTGACAGATGTCTCAGCCAAGGGACTGGTGTCTTAGAGTGTTTGTGCCTGCAACACAAGTGGAAATACTGCAGGGAAGATCTTCGCCCTTTCCCGAGAGCAATTTTGACTTTTTGGAAGGACTCCTCTTTGACAGGAAGTGAACATGCCTGCTCTTGTGTGCTGCAAGGCAGACAGCTAGCCATAGGGAAGTTTCATTGCCAATATAGCTGTGTGCGTGACACCCCTATGCCCCTCAGACACCAGCCATGGTGTCTAGGGAGCTGTATGACTCACAGCACAATGTCAGCCCAGAGCCCTATCATGGTTTTGTTGCTCACAGTTCCTTGGTCAGTTGCACTATTGGGTCACACTCCTGAAATGAGGGACTGCAAATTGAGTGGCAGAGAGAAGAACCAAGCCCTGGCCTCTTGTCCTTTGTCATGTTGTCAGATGGACTGCCCCCTCTGATGTGTTGCAGGTTTGCAGGCATTTGACAAGTTCTTGCTGCCATGACATTAACTGCTTCTGAAGTGCTCCCATGATAATCTGTACTGGACACCAGAGTATGCACTTACCAGTGGAGCCCAGAGACAATATGTCTCACTGTGCTGAGCAGAGACACAACAGGCATTGCAGGCTTCCTCCGCCTTGGCAGTGAAGGGAGGGATCACCAAAGTGGCTCACCAGCATCTTCTGCATTCATGTTTTTCCTAGATCTCCTGGGTAACAGGCTGGAGAGTGAGGGGGACAGCCTTCTGCAGCTGCAGGCTTGTCTCTGTTACATTTGTGCTGGCAACGTGGAAAAACTTGTTGCTTGTTGGACCAAAGCTCAGGATGGAAACAGCCCGTTGTCTCTTCAGGTTGGTAATTCTGTTAAAGATGTTAAAAGTAACACACTGCAATCATTTAGCACTTAAATCAAATGATCTACTGTACAGCTTTTGATGCTGAGAGCTTCATGTATATCAGGATGCAAGCCTTTTTCTTCTGGAATGGGTGGCTTTCATAGAAATAATGCATGAATATTATATTGGAAAATGTGTTGTAAAGTATGATGGCTCTCATGTCTGCTCTGTTCTTTGCGTAGTTGTGCTAATACGCTGCTTGTGTAAAAAAGGTAACTAGGGCTTAGAATATTTTGGTAAAGAAGAGACTTTGAATGCTTGCATCTTTCACAATAGGGAAATCATAGAATGCATTAGGTTGGAAGGGACCTTCCAAGGTCATCTAGTCTAACACCCCTGCAGTCACCACCCTCATAGTAAAGAACTTCTTCCTAATGTCCAATCTAAATCTACCCTTCTCTAGTTTAAAACTGTTGCCCCATGTCCTATCATTACATGCCCTTGTAAACAGTCCCTCCCCAGCTTTCTTATAGGCCCCCTTTGGGTACTGGAAGGCTGCTATGAAGTCTCCTCAGAGTCTTTTCTTCTCCGGGCTGAACAAGCCCAACTCTCTCAGCCTGTCTTCATAGGAGAGGTGCTCCAGCCCTCTGATCATTTTTGTGGCCTTCCTCTGGACCCGCTTCATCAGGTCCATATCCTTCTTGTGTTGAGGGTTCCAGAGGTGGATGCAGTACTCCTGGTGAGGTCTCACCAGAGCAAAGTAGAGGGGCCAAATCTCCTCTCTTGGTCTGCTGACCATGCTTCTTATAATGCAGCCCAGGATGTGATTGGCCTTCTGAGTTGCAAGTGCTCATTGTTGGCTCATGTCCAGCTTTTTGTCCACCAGTCCCCCAAGTTCTTTTCTGCAGGGCTGCTCTCTATCACATCATCCCCCAGCTTGTATTGATAGTGAGGATTGTCCCAACCCAGCTGCAGGACCTTGCACTTGGCCTTGTTGAACCTCATAAGGTTCACACAGGCCCACTTCTCAAGGTTGTCCACGTCCCTCTGGATGGCATCCTGTCCCTCAGGCATGTCAACTGCACCACTCAGCTTGGTGGCATCTGCAGACTTGCTGAGGGTGCACTCAATCCCACTGTCTATATCATTAATGAAGATATTAAACAGCACTGGTCCCAGTATGGACCCCTGAGGGACACCACTTGTCACACATCTCCATCTGGACATCAGTCCATTGATCACTACTCTCTGGATGCAACCATCCATCCAATTCCTCATCCATCAAACAGTGTACCCATCAAATCCACATCTCTCCAATTCAACGAGAAGGATGTTGTGGGGGACCATGTCAAAGGCCTTGCAGAAGTCCAGATAGATGACATCTGTGGCTCTTCCCTTGTCTGCTGATGTAATTGCTCCATTGTAGAAGTCCACTAGGTTGGTCAGGCAGGACTTGCCCCTAGTAAAGCCATGCTGGCTTTCTTGAATCATATTCTTGTTCTCCATGTGCTTTGTCAGATTTTCTATGAGGGTCTATGATCTTGCCAGGCACAGAGGTGACAGGTCGTTAGTTCCTGGGGTCCTCCTTTCTACCCTTTTTAAGAGGCTGTAATCTTTTTCTTCAAGTCTCCAGGGACTTTACCTGAGTGCCATGACTTCTCAAATATCTTAGAGAGTGGCTTGGCAACTACATCAGCCAGTTCCCTCAGGAGTCTGGGATGCATCTCATCAGGTCCCATGGACTTGTGTATGTTCAGGTTCCTCCTCAGGTGGTCACGAACCTTGTCTTCACTTAAAGTGGGAGGGACTTTGCCCCCTGGTCCCCATCTTGTGGTTTTTCAGCTTGGGAGGTGTGGGGAGAGAGATTGCCAGTGAAGACTGAATACTTGGATGTTTTTGCATTTGGAAGAAATGACTTGGATATTCAGGGGAAGAAATCTAATAAATTAGAGTTAAAACTGTAGGAAGGCTCTCATGA
This sequence comes from Brachypteracias leptosomus, assembly GCA_013401335.1. Lineage (NCBI taxonomy): Eukaryota > Metazoa > Chordata > Aves > Coraciiformes > Brachypteraciidae > Brachypteracias > Brachypteracias leptosomus. The sequence continues at coordinate 92,424 of VYZX01019493.1, forward strand.
GAGCTTTGTCTAGGGGATTGCACCTACAGGGTTTGGTTTCCAGCCGTGAAATATATTGCATATAGTAAATATCCTGGGGGAATAGGATTGATGATAGTGAGATGAAGCAATTATGGAATAATTTATTTCATGGTATAATCTTAGTTTCTTCCATCTGTTCAGGGCTTTGAAGGACCAGTTTTGGAAAGTACTTAATGTTACCTGGCAGTATTGAGAGTCTGTTAGTTAAATGAAGGAACTGGAGTATATGTGAGTCTTGCTTCTCATTATTAACTCTCTCCAGTCTTGAATTACCAAAATTACTTTCCAGCCTCTTGATCATGAGGACTTCATTTACAGATTTACCTTCAGTTTGAATTTGCATTTTGATTGCCTTGCTTTGCTATCTCGGACACTAAAATTGAAAAATATTGTTGTACTCATAATTAGCTGCATGTTTACTATGATTTGGAATTGTTAAAACTCATAGAGGCTGTCAGTTGTCTTGATTTTATTTTTTTGTATCTATATATATATATTTGTCTTTTTTGAAGTGTAGTATAGAACAGTCAGTAAACAGTCCTTAATAGTGATGAATGGTTGAAATCATGTGTGTGGTACACTCACATTAAATTGGTTATAAGATTTTAAAGAGGGATTGCATGTTAATATTGGCAAATGAATATTTGTAGTATCTTCAATGTAATAGAGTGAGAGTAAGAAAAGCATGAGAAAACTGATCAGAAAGTGTTCCTGTAACTTAGCACTAGGCAGAAACCCAACCAAGACCAGTTCTGGTATTTGGGGATGCGCAAGGAAGGCAAGATATGGAGTGTTTGTGGTGAATATCAGGAAAACTGTCTTGCAGTAACAACCAGAAAACCACAGACAACTCTCCCAAGGGAGTTGTTAGATCCTTTTGATTAAGATGGTTCAAAACTGGCTTCCTAAAATGCAGACAATGAATGTGCAGCACCCCAGTATTAATAGTGGTGACGAGCATGATGTTTTCCATTCTCTCTCATGGCTCTCACCAGATATTTTTATGAAAGCACACTCTTTGGTGGACATGCTCAGTTTTGATAGGGCCCTGAAATCTTGTTTAATAAAAGCAGTTCTTTTGGCTTTTAATTCTGATGCAGCGTTGGCTCTGTTAGAAGCCATTTAGTGCACAGTTGCCAATTGCTGTTCTGTTGTCTCATGTGCTAGGAAAGTCATGCCTTCAGTGCAGCTGTAACTGTCTGGGAAACCTGCACTTGATTTGGGTTTCCCATTGGGTGAGAGGGGTTCTGCAAAGCTGCCCTGAGGAGCAGCCCTCCACAACAGCCATTGGCCAGAGCCTACTTCACCTGTTGTTCTCATCTGTGGCTTTTTTTTTTTCCCCCAATCTTCCAGGATTTAATAGAGAAAGTCGTAATCCTGCGCAAAGCCGTGCAGCTCACCCAGGCTGTGGACCCTAATGCTGTGGGAGCCCTTTCAGCCGAGAAGATGAGCCAATATGCTAACCTCCTGGCTGCCCAAGGCAGCATTGCTTCAGCTTTGACCTTCCTCCCTGCAAACACCAACCAGGTACAGAGCCTCCAGGCTTTTTATTCTCTCTCTCTGTGAGAACAGGTTTACTTCAAGCAAGGGTCTCTGCATAGTGTAGTTAGCTGGCAGGACTGCCATTTGACATGCTCCTCAGTATGTGATAGTCAGGCTGTTTCCCCTCTCCCTGTGTTGATCCTGCTGAGCTGGCAGCAGAATATGATCTTGTTTTCCCTCTGTTTCGTACCCTTGTCCTTGCAGGCAATGGCTGCCAAAGGGGCAGCTGTCTCCCCTGCAAGCCAGACACAGTGAAACATTTATCTTGATACTTGATTGTTTCCTTTTGATTTTTTCATCTTCTATTAGCTGGTATTCATACATAGGCTGTCTTGGAAATGATGTAGCTCAAGATGGGAGGCAGGCACATGTAAGGCAGTTCCAGTGGCCCCATGTCTCACGCAGAAAAGACTTATTCCAATTAAATATAGCAGAGCAGGCTTCTATGTATGGCCAGTCTGCCTCTTGGTGTGATGCACTGAGTGACACACAGTGCAGTTAACCTTCCTTCGCTGTGCTTTTCTGATTGCAGCCAAACATTGTACTGTTACGGGATAGGCTTTGCAGAGCCCAAGAGGAGCTCCCAGTGGGACAAGATGCCTTCAAGACACCATACGAGAGGCAGCCCATGCCTAGAGGACAAGTCGGCCCTATGGCTGGACAGATGCAAGGGCCCCAGGCTCCAGCCCGGCAGTATTACCAACAGGTAAATGGATTTTGGGAGTTGGGGAGGGACATGGTGTTTGAGTTTTGGAGAGTGATGGATTTATTTTCTTTTTCTCTTGATCTGAGTTGGGGCTGTACAATGTACCTCTGCTGAGAACCTTGTGGTGAAAGTCATTGATCCTGCTTTTCAATCAGTACAGATGCATCCTTTACTTCTGATCTGGAAACATCTGTTAAACACTCTGTCAAGTAGCCTGCTTCTGAAGATTAGGTGTTTTCCCCTTTTGTTTGAAAATGTGCTTCAGTGCCAAGAGTGACTACGTGGGAGAGCACTGCAGGATTTTTCTGTGCTTGCTTTCATAGTTCCTGATGTCATCCCATCCCTGCAGGCCTTGGGGATTGCTCATACTGCTCACCAGCCTCTTCTGGGCCTGATTATTTCCAGCCCCAACTCTGTTGGCTGCAGAAGTTTCTAAGCAGGGGCAATAACAAGCTGAGAACATATTTTGGCAGTTGTGGGTACAGCCTACTATGAAAACACTTCCCCAGCCGGGCATAATGGGGTATAGGCAGCATGGGCAGGGGGTGAGACAGGATTGGGGAGGCAGGCCTGGGCTGAGTGTGAACTGTGCCAGTAGAAAAGCCCAGTGAGTATGGGACTGATAAGGAAGCTGGACCAATAAGAGCTGTTCCTGGAGGAAGAGGAGAAATGGGGAAAGCAGATACCCTGGTTTTATCTCTAGTCTGAGGATGACACTGCATCACACCATATTGGCCATCGCTGGAGTATGGTGTAGTGAGAAGCCATGGCTGTGTGCATGCTTAAAGAGCATTACCAAGTCCCAAATTCCTTAGCACAGTGATGGAGCTTGTCTGCCCACAAGGACTCTGGACTGGGCATTTCTGAGAGCAGAGCTGTGATAGTGCTGCAGATGTTCTCCTTAAGCAGAGGAGATTGGTACAAGCAGAGGCATGTCTCTCAGTGTTGCCCTTCAAGCACTGCTTGCCAGAAAAATGGGGGCAGGAAGGAAGAATGGCTGAAAAGTGGGGGGTGTTGGGCTTTGTTCTCTCCCTCTTGGTGTCAACAATTATGCATACATTTGCCTTCTCTCCAGGATAACAAGGTGGATTTCAGAAGGGACAAAGCCTTCATCCCTTCATTTCAGAAGGGACAAATCTTTCATTCAAGATTACCTTGCTAATGCCATTGCATATGATTTTAAATGTTTCTTTGTCAACAATTAACTCTACTATTCTTTACTGTGTCTTTGACCTTCCTTCTTATAACCAATGAATTGCCTTGAGAAGCGATGCTGCGTATTTCCTGTCTGACTGTGGAAAATAGCAGTGGTCCTCTAGATGGCGTAATCTTAGCAATGCTTTTAAACTAGAATTCTCTTTCTCTACTGTTTCAGGAATGCCTTAAGCTATTATTTAAGCAAACCCTGCTCATTAGTAAAAGTCTGGGTGTATCACAGCCCCGTGAGCATGCTGCAAGTGAGTTACTCCCTGTGTTCTTGGCTTTTGAAGGAGCTCATGCTCAGCAGGAAGGGCTTGAAGGGAACAGCTGCCATGTCAGAAAGATGCCCAACAGTATACTGATGAATCAGAACAGAAAGAAATTACGTATTTGAGTCTTAAGATACTTGTTTTGTTTGACTTTTCTTTTAAGAAAGTGTGTACATAAGTCTTGTTCAAGCTTGAGGCACCCTTTGTTTTGTTTAATTGCTGTCCCAAAGAAGAACAGTTACTTAAAACTTTTTTTCCTTCTAGCATAGGTTTTTGAACAGTCTTTTTTCATCTGAGAAAAAGAAGGCATGAAAGGAGATGAAATAGTTTAGATGACTCCAGTGATCAGTTAACGCAGACGTTAACAGTGGTTGTTGTATGGTTGACTGCATCATTAGCCCAGCATTGTGTAGGGTTAGAGACTGATAGACTGAAGACAGCTGAGCCAGCTAGGATGTCGGGGCTGCAGCTTTCCCTCTGCCTGTGGGTGTCAGGCTCCTGACCCTGGCTGTGCACCCCACTGCTGGGCAGTGTGCCCTCTCCTTGCTCAGGGTTGTTACAGGCATAGTAAGTTCTTGGTTTCTGCCCTGTCAGAAAAGTAGTAGTGGTCATATGAAACTGAAGGGCTTTGGAGTGGTGAAGAAGGAAGATAGAGGAAAGGAGCTGTGGAAGACTGGCTGGGAAGCAGTTAGCATTAAGATGTATGTTTGTGCATGTGCAAGAGCTGAATATCAGATTTTAACCTTTTAAAATTCATCCTAAGCTCAATTTAAACAGACTGCTTTTGTGTGAAGCAGTATGTTTGGATTTAATGTGGAACTTGGGACTTCCAGTTGTGGTTAGTGATGCTCGGTGTCATGCAATAACCTAGGGGGAGCTTCTGCAATAGGAAGATGTGATGAAAGAGGCAGATCTGTCTTACTGGCACATGTAACACTGCACTCGCTCCACAGCCTGTTATAGCTGTATCTCCGCTGTGCTTCATCTTCACTCTACAATTCACTTCAGCTCCAGTGCACAGTGATTTTTGTCTGTCTTGAATGCAGTTTTCCTTCTTTCTCTGAGATTTTTATGGCTGTGTTACAAGTGCCAGCATGCAAATCTTTGTGTTCACTTCTGTGTATCTCATTTTGTGAAACCCTCTAGACTTTTTATAATGTTTTGTTTTCCATTATTGGTATTTCTTTGTTCGATTCAGGTTAGAATTGCCCCTACTGTCACTACCTGGAGTAACAAAACTCCAGCTGCCCTTCCCAGCCATCTTCCTGCAGACTGTCCCTCTGACACACAGGTATAACCTTCATTATTCCTCTCTGAGCCTCTGCTCCACCTGATGTCCCATGATATAGTCTATGTGCTTGACACAGTCTGGTACAGACAGACAGAAGGAGCAGCTCCCACTGTGCTCTGGTTTTGCTTCTCTGCATCTAGTGTCTTTTTTTTTTTTTGCTAACGGCCAGATGAGCGGCTCTAGAAAGCCTTGAGTGGGAGTTCAGTGTGACCTGAGCTCTCCCAGCCCTTGCCCCACACTGGTATGTTTGAAGTGTTATGATATTTTTCCTTTCTCTCTTTGCCATGGAAATTGGAAGCTTCAGAGTTAATGTTTAAGTTGTTTAATTGAAAGTTTTGGATGGCAGGGTGCTCTCATACTTCTCGAATAACAGGCAGTGCTGGCAAGGGCCTCTTCCTTGTGCTGGAAGGTATGGTGCTGCTTTGCTGCTGCTGAAGTCACTGCACATACAGTCTGTGCTTTCAGTCTTATGCTGAGCATTCTAAGACGATGTGGGGGCTTGGAGGCATTTGCTACTGTGCTGGTGGCTCTTCCAGGGAATGTGGTTTCAGGCCTTGAAATGTAAACTGATCATTTTGTTATAGTTTTACTTCAGCACTGCATTACTGTTGCTCCTATCTCCTTCTACCCTTTTTCCTGCAATCTTTTTTTACAGGGAGACAACCCACCTCCTCCAGGTTTTATCGTGCCAGACACTGTTAACCTGAACATACCATCACAGCAAGCCACATCTTCCAATTACAGCATGTTCTCCCAAGCAGGGGCCCAGCCAACGTATCCACAGAGTGAGTAGCAGCCTCTCCCTCTCACCCGGGTGGGCCAGCCAGTTGATGAGGAGTTGGGAGGGTTCAGACCAAGCAAGTCCCATTTTGGGGTGGGGGTAGCTTCTGAGATGACATCTGAGAATTGTAATTTCTTCGTGGAGTCCAGGCATCAGGCACCCTCTGTCAGACACTCTCCTGCTGAGAAGGAGTCTGCTCACAACTCTTAGACTCACTACTCAGCTGGTCCTTCCCAAGGGTGTGCTGAGGTCACAAATTCACACAGTGTGAGTCCTGGAGTAGCAGCACAGGCCTGGGAAAGAGGGACTGAACTCATCTGTGTGCAACTTGGCCATCCACTTCTCATTGGGCCTCCATGAAGATGGGAAAGGGAATGAGGAGACAAGGGCAGTAGTAGAGGTGAGTGAGAACAGGGGCACTCAAAGTAGGGGATTGAAAGCGCAGGTACCAGGCAGGAAAAAATGGGCATAGATAGGCAGAGACAGTGAAGTTAAGCTGCAGGGCCCACAGTGAAAGGCTGTGAGCTTGCATTCACTTCAGAGACTGCTGGTCACTTCCTTGGCCTAGGTTTCCCTTCGTGCAAGCCTGGGGCAGGGGTTTCCCTTCCCACCATGAGGACTGAAGTGATCCAGAAAACAGCCAGAGCAGCAGTGTCTTATGTGCCTCAGCCCCACCCTGAGTAGCATGGTGGCTCTGGGCTGGAAAGTCTGTGGGTGAGAATCGGTGCTCGTACAGCAAAGGCAGTCCTTTCTCTGGTTTCCCGCTCCCAGGGACAGGCTGAGGTTTTGAGCAGTCCTTCAAGTGCAGGCAGAGTTGTGGGAGCCAACACTTGGCTGGGCAGGTAGGTAGTTTGAGAGTAAATGGATAGGAAAAGAGGAGAAGGAAGCAGAGGCAGATGAAACCTGCTCCTCTGTTACAAACTTACTGACTGAATGTCTTTTCTCCCTGTTTGTAGTGTATCAGGCCACACAGCAGTACTCTTGTGGAACAGGGGGACCAGCACTCTATCAGCCTCAGCAGCCTATTGCTGTCCCCGCTTCAGCCTCTTACCCAAACCCTGCCCCTAACACCACCTCTCCCTACCTCCCCTCTGCCCCTGCCCACTCCATGCCCTCCCCACTGTACTCCAGGCAGCCTCAACCATCCCCAGCAAGCCTGAATCCCATCTCTTCCTTCCCTCTCCCTCCTTCTGGCGCATCCTTTCAGCATGGCAGGCCAGGACCTCCAGCAACTTCTGTGGCTTATGCATTACCTACTGGACCAACAGGTACTCTGCCTGCAACCAGTGACCTTCCTGCATCCCAGAGAACAGGTCTGCGCTTGGATAGGGGGGCAGGCAGGGAGGAGGAGGAGGGTTTTGCTTTATTATTTAAATGTGCACCTTTTCCTTGTGAATGATACATACAAAGTTTGCTTTTTCTTAGAGTTCAATTAAAAGCATTTCAAAAACACATTATCTTCCCCGTGTATCTGGCAATGATACATCTATGTTGCTGCAGTGAGCACTTGCTGAGCAGTGTGAGCAGTCATTTTCCTCTTACAAGTCAGACCTTGCCACAAATACAGAGTTTTTGTCTTGCCCAAGACACGGTGCTACAGCATTGTTTTGTCATGAGGCTGCCATGTGAATGGATGGTGGCATAGTTTTAACCTTGTGAGGCTGGTGTCAAAACCTGCAAATTTTCCTAATTGCTGCAGAGAAGATGATTGCAATTCTTGCTGAACAATTTAGCAAATGTGATTTGTCCCTGTGTCCTTAGTTTCTGAGCAGCATTTCAGGACTGACAACATATTTAATTCAAACAGTATTTTCCTGTGGCATCAGCTCACTTCAATGATTTTATTTTTTTTTTCCGAACCACTTGGTGCAATGAGATTTACTGTGGCTGTGAATGCCTTAAAAGATAGAGTGATTTAGAAATGCTTTTTACATGTCTCTTTCCTGAATGTAAATTAAAAAGCATGTGTGTATGGCTGACACATAAAAGCATGTTTAAGTATGCATGGTGAAAAGAGCATGCACTGAGGTGGGGCTCAATGTCATCTTGTGACTACCTGGACATAAGTGTTTGCTGTGGGACAGTGCTCTCAGTTGTGATAACAAACCTGTCTCTTCACTTAGCAGCCTGTTAAACAACAGCTTTGTATGTGTCAGATGGTGCAGGAAGCATGAGCGGTGCTTTTCTAAACCTGGCCATAAACATACATCACATCCAGCTGGAGAGTCAAGGACACGTTCTTGAAGTAGGGAGCAGAGGGAGCATTAGGCAAGATTTGAGGGATGTTCCAGGAATGCTTACTCTGCTGACAGGCTCTAAGGATCCCAGTGCAGTTCCCTCTCTGAAGTCTGTTAGAGGTGATACAGTGCAGGAAAATCATACTGTCTTTGTCTTGACAGCAGCAGTCCTGTGGGTAGATGCTTCTGTCATCTGTTAGGCTGGGAACACACTACTCATGGCATTGCCTTCACACACACACTCGTGTTTTGGGGAAAAATGGTCGTCTTCTCTGTCAAAAAATAGGGAGGGCTGGTGCTAGGGTTGCAAGGGAACAAAAGGTCTTTTCCCTCCATACTGCAGCAAAATCTGGTGTCAGCTCTGTTCTTGGAGATGCTATATCATGATCTCTTCTGACCCCATGTTATGGGGTGTATAAGAGGTGTTGGATAGGGTTGTAGGCCCAAGATGTGCAGCAGCACGTTATAATGCAGACAGCATAGATTCTGCACCTACAAGTAATGCAAGGAGCAAGAAAATTGTTCTTTCCTATCCATTTTACTACCCTACTTGTGTCACTGGCAGTCACTTCAGATCTGTGACTTGCTAGGTTTCTTGAATTAACAATGAAGTGACATATTTCACATGGCACACTCAGAGTGGGTGAAACTCTGGACAAAAGAAATTGGGGACATTAATGACAATACCAGTTGATTTGTAAAATTGTGCAGTCCACATAGACAGACTAACATCTCTTACCTACGTCGTTTTAATATAAAGGAAATTGAAGCTGTCGTTTTCCACATTGCCTTGCCAGATTTCCTTTCAGAATTAGTCCATAGTAGGCTTTTTTAAAACTTTCTGAGAACTATCGGTGCTGTTTGTGTTTTTCCTGGCAGCTGTGGTGAGAAGGCAACAGCCAGTACAAAGTGTCAAACCTTCAGGAACCTGAATTTGGCCATCATCTGTGATTCCTGACAAATGCCAACCTTGGCTGAAATGTAGGGTACAGTGAGGTGCTGAGGCCAGGTGGCTCATGTGTGTGGGCTTCTTGTCATGCAAGCGTTGCCTGCAGCTGGAGAACTTTGGAAAAAAAGAGATATCTGAAAAGCACACTTTATCATACTTCCAATTTTTAGATTACACCTTTCAAAAAACATATAAACAAGAAGGAAAAAAGCCTTACTTTTTAAATGCAGAAATTACAGTGTACATGCTTAATATGCTTAACCACCAACATATTTTTCAGAGTAGCTGCATTGATTAGTGAAGGACACCTTGGCATGACATCCCATAGAACACAGAAATCTGCATCCAGAAGTAGATCTCATCTGTTACTCTCAGTGTTCCCGTGCAGAGCATATGGCGATACTGATCTTGACTTTGAAATAGTGTGTTTTTGTGTATGGTGATGATCTAATCTGGAAATATCATGTTTCACTTAGCAAATGTGATTCATTTAAAGACAGAGGTAAGGGAGAAAGGGAAAAAAAAATCTTAAATTTGAAGTCTTCAGAAGCACCTGACCTCTGAACTGTCTTGGATTTAAAGGTGCACTTAATAGTTCTATAAATATCTTCTGTTTTGTTGTTGTTTTTTACAAATGCATATAACATCAGTATTTTAAGCTGTTCTTGGGAGCTCCAGTAAGCAAGAAAAGCCCACACTTAGTTTAATTTTCAACCTATCTCACTTTGTTTTGTGGTAGACTTTTGAACCTGCTTTCGAGGGAGTTTTTATTTTCAGTCTTGAATCTTGTTTGAAATTGTCATAGAGCAATTCTGAGGTAAGGGAAGAGTTTGCACCAGAATTAAGTGCATCAGACCAACCCCAGAGACAGGAGTTCTCTCACCCCTGACATTCCTCTTTAAAATGGTGAAGGCTTTATTGGCTGTGTTTTGCCTTTTGGGTTTGTTGCTCAGTGTGTGTAGGCAATGTCTTTCACATGGGTGTAAAGCTGCTGCATTTGTTTTAATCTTATTTTTATATTTTCTGGGCTGGATGCAGTTGAGAGCATGCCTTGAAAAATACTTGATGTCCATCTCGAAGTCAAGTACTTTAAGCACCTCTTGAAAAGCTTTTGGAATGGTAAAATGATGGTGAGAAGATTGTTGCTCAGAATAATGGTCCATCGGCTGCACTAGCTGGTAGGAATAGAAAATGAGAACACTGGAAGAGATAAAGTGGGCCAGGACTCTGCAACATTTGTCAAAAACAATTAGAAACACTGATACTACATGGAAAGAGCAACAGGCTTGTTTTTAAGGACAGCAGACAAAAGCAATTCCACAGGGTAGTTTGGACAAATGACTGGTCTCTAAACTAGCATTGTAATCAGGTTAGGTGTTTTTTTCTTTCTGGCTTCTCATGCTATCAAAAATTACGGACCAATTGTTTTATTATTTTCAAAGAAAATATTTTTTTAGTTCTCTTCACATTTTATCTGCAGAAAACCTACCAACTCAAGACCAGACCTCTCACTTTGAAAGTGAACTAGGTACCACCTAACCTGAAAGTAATTACAGGCACTACATTAAATTAGTTAAACAGACATCAATAATGCATATGTTCTTCAGAGAATATTAAACATGATGCTGTTTGCCAATTAGACTTTAATCAAATCAATTTTTAATTCCTTAATTAAAGCCAATAACAATATATATGGAGTTTTTAACCACAGAAACAAATGCTGGTTTTCAGTTTTAAAGCAAATTATTCCAGGAAATTAACAACAGTAACAGTCTGGGAGATTTTCTTTACATGTTACTACTATCAGCCCTGCAGAAGTTAGACTTCTATCTCAGAAATACTCTTGAGATTTTCTGAATAGCAAGGACAGAGGAGCCACAGGGGAATATGGCTGTTGGGAGATGGCACTGCCTTTGGTTAAAGAGAAAGCAGATGTGAAAGGGGTTTTAAATTGTTTTTCATTTACCCTTTTAACATGCTCTAGGTGTGGAACATGTTTAACAGAAGCTCTGAAGCAAATGAAATTTCAGATATATTGAGCAAATTCTGCAGTGATTGTTAAGCTATTCTCTCTAAGGTGAATTCATCTGCCAAGTGAAAAACACTGTGGTGAAAAAATCCATTGAGCAGGGATTTGGTTTTGTTGGCTTTTTGTGGCTTTGTGCAATAAATCCTGATTACTCAGTGAGGCTATGGTAATGCTGAGATATAAAGCTGTGGTCCCAATTACATACGCTCCATGATGAGATGGGAAACTTTCTAATGCACTAATATGAGTTTGGTGTACAAATCTTGCAGCTGCACAGAGCATGCTTTCTTGGAAGAGCAGGAGGTTTGGTACAGAACAACACCCCAGACTCTGAGTGAATCTGCTTAGACATCCTCTGTGCTGCTTCTGGTTTCAAACAAAATGCCCTTGGTGCATAAAGCTAGATTTTGCCACCTTCCTCCAGCAGCTCTGCTCTGCTTTTGGGACACAAAGCGCCCATAAACATGTTGTAGCTGGCAAGGGAGACCTGGTTTTATGATTTTGTGTCTCCAGAGTGGCTGGGTGAATCTGGCCTGAAATTTTTAAGGCTTCTGTTGTCTCTTATGCCTCTCCTTTCTGTGTTGTGTTGCTGGGGATACATTTCTGAATTGTCATATATACACAGTTATACATCGTCTTAACTGTCATTACACACAGTTGTGAATATCACAGTGTGCAGTCACCACAGCAGTTTTTGGGGAATGGATGCATATTAATGGTATTCTTATGCACCCATGGTTTCTGACATCTGTGCTGATGATTAATGTTTATAACAGTGTTATGGTGATATGGAAAAAAATCATTAAATGGTTCTCATTTCTTCTCATGATACTGATGGGAGAAACTTTCACCAGTAACTGAAGCTGTGTTCACATATACAGACTATGTAGCAGAGCTGTGTTTGGGCATGGTAGGCAACTGTGCCTTTTCATAGAGCGTGTCTGCTCAAAGGTTTTTTTCCTGACAGAGAAGAAAAGTTTAATTATTTAAAAAAAAAAAAAATCTACATTTGTCAAACTTGAGAATAGTTGGACAAGATGCCAAACGTGCACAATGGACACAAAGCACAAAGGGTCTGATGGCTGGGGTGTTGGAAGGCTCTGGCTGGCACAGGAGCTGCTCTGTCCTCCAGTGAAGGAAGGTGAGGGCAGGCTCTGCCAAGCCTCTGCTAGTAGAGCCATGGCAGGGATCTGGCCTAACTGAGCTCAAGAAGGCATCACTGCCCTCCTCTGAGGTACTTACAGTCTCTGTTTTCTTTCTGTCCCAGGGCCTCAGAATGGATGGAATGACCCTCCTGCCCTGAACCGAACTGCAAAGAAGAAGGTACTATAGGAAGTCCTATCTCGATACAAAGTGCTGACCACTTGGAAAGCAGTAACTTGAGCTGATTCTGTGAAACTTGTTGGCAAAAAGGAAAAGAAGGGTTAGCAGCAAACAAAAGCAGCACTTCATGAGTAGAAATGACCTTTGTGCCTCTCCAGTGTGCATTATGTCTCTCAAAATATTCAAGCCTCTAAAGAAATGGTGACTTTTTGCTGAAGTTGTAGTTGTTAATTGATCCTGGTTTGAGGGAATTAAATACCTCAGACTATTTTCATCTGCAATAAAGTGGATGAGTTTTGCAGAAAATGAGTTAGGCAAAATGATGAGGCTGTGCAAATTGTTATAAATTACTGGCTTTGGAGCTGAAAGCAATTTATCCTTAAGGGTCTGACCCTGAGAGATCTGCTGAGAGTAAGACAGTTTTCATGATGGAAACAATGTAGTTTTGTAAAAGGATTTAGATTGCAGTAGAACAGAATAACTGGGGACACTTGGCACAAAGCAGAGTGAGCCTTTTCATCCTCTGGTGCTGCTGTAGTCTTGTGTTTTTCCCCAACATTGTCATCTGCTGCTCTCTGAGTCTGCTGCACTTAGGAAGCAAGAGGAAAAAAAAGTTGGAGCAGGCAAGATGAGGTCTGGGTAAAGGCAAAGGCAGAAGTCTCCCTTATCCTTTGGGTTTTGGTCTCTGCAGTTCAAGATTAAGAAGCTTTTGGAGGATGGATGGGGGTGCTTTATTTACTCCTGACCGTCCCAGTGCTGGGATGTTTGTTGCACAGCACTTGGCATGCTACCTTTTGGTGCTTCATGCTTTTAAGTAGAAAGGAAAGTTGTTAGTAAGAATAACTGCTGGACATGAGAGCTCAAGAAACAGCCTTCTGCAAACAGGGTGTTTGCTACTTGTATGTATGTTTAACAAACCTCTGTCAGAAATGTTTCTGTTTGCTTCCCCTATGTCCAGTGTATGGGGGGATGGTTTAGAATATTATAAAATGACTCACCACATGGGCTATTGTAAACTAGAAGAATCATTTGGCATTTCAAGCTGCAACATAATTTGCAGCTGTTTTCCACCAAAGAACTTACCCACTACTCAAAAGTTTATTGCTGTGATTCACTACTTTTATAGCTGACTTTGGTGCTGGATTTGTGAATATTTTTCTTGCTGTCCCAAACCAGTAGCTTAATTCTGGCATCATTAATTCAGGGTAGTGTTCAGGTGCTGTAGTATTTCCTTTTTTTCACATGTACACCCAAAGAAATAAGTGCATTCCTTTTTCTTTTGTTTGGATTCACGTAGGATGCATGGGAGAGGCCAGTAGCTCATTTTGTTGTTTCTTCCCTCTACCAAATGTTTCCAAAACACCCTTGTGTAAAGACTAGTGGATGCTTAGGGATGAATCTGAAATGTGCTCATAATCTGTTTTATCACATACCTGTTTGCCAGAAGCTTTATTGTGTTTGTTGTGACCTATGTACTGCATGGACAAAAACATACCCTTTAAAGTGAGGCACAAAAATCTAAATATAATGATCCAATAATAAGAGTAGATGTAGTTGTGGGTCAGTTTTCATTAGTGCAACTTTTTTTCTGTTTGTGCTGGTCTGCCAACCTCTGTTTTGTGCCCTTAGCAGAGGTAGAGTGGCTCTAGTTTGAGGTGGGCATACTCGGCTTTTGTGGCTAGGAGCAGGCTGGATAGACTGCTTCTGCCCTGTGTGGGCAGGACAGGCAGAGTCCAGAGGAATGGAGGATATTACAGCCCCAGGGCACTTCTTACTGTGCAGCTGCAGCCAGATGAATGGATTTGCTTAGTGAGAGTGAAATCCTGTATTGCCTGCCCGTTATTTCTATATCCTGGGGGCTCAGCTTGGGAGAGCTCTCAACTGCTATGAGTTGGGAAATCTGTAGAAGCTGGGTGTTGTGCTCTGCCTGCATCAGCCATGGCAGCAGGAATGCAATGTTTGTTTTTTCCCCAGGTCCCTGATAACTTCCTGCCCCCAGTTCCCATCACCTCCCCCATCATGAACCTGTTGTCGGATCCGCAGCCTCAGTTGCAACAGCCTCCAGCTCCAGCACCACCCACAGGCACACCCAGCTTCCGGCCTCTGCACATCCCCACAGGGCAGCCGGTGCTGCAGGGTGGCTACCTGCCTGCTCCCCAGCCCTTGGGGCCATGCGTCATGCCACCCACTGTTTCCAAACCCAGCACGGAGGGGGCCCCTGGGGCCCCAATCGGCAATGCCATCCAGGTAATGTAGCCCCAGCATTGCAGTTTTGGTTTGTACATCAGTAGAGCCTTGCAAGCTGGGATTCTGTTGGCCAGGCATTTCTTGTGCCTCCAAAGTGTACTGCAGAGCCAGTAATCACTAGCTTTGCACCATGCTGGCATTTTGCTACTGTAAACTCCACATAGACACCTACCTCTTTGCAGTTAATACTCTATAGTCAGTATGGACCAACAAACTGCTTCCTTCTGCAACTTCATAGCTCTCCAGAGGGAGTGACAGCAGATGCTTATAATGTCACTTCTACACACCCACAAGGAAGAAATAGTTGTACCAAGCTGGCTAATAAAGCCAATTGGTTTAGTGAAAACAACATATGGTCACAGTGACCTGGAAAAGCCTCACCTGCTCTCTGTTTCTTAGCATGTGCAGGCACTGCCAACAGAGAAGATTACCAAGAAACCCATCCCTGAGGAGCACCTTATTCTGAAGACTACGTTTGAAGCTCTTATCCAGAGGTGCCTGCTGTCTGCCTCTGATCCGGTAGGTCTATGCAGTGTTCCCAGAATACTCCTGTGTTTTGATGAATCCACTAGTACCTACAGCACAACCTCTTCTGAGATAGCTTTTTCCTTTAGAGACTGCTTTGAGCAGCCACAAGCAATTTATAAAAAAGCCATATGCTCATAGGATGTGACAATCTGGGGCCAGAGCACAGCCCAGCTGCCCAAGAACTTTTGACTCTGATCCTTACAGCCCTCAGCATGGGCAGAGCACAATGGACCTGTTTATGGGCAGGGAATTAATCCATTGCAGCTCCTGCTGCTGCTCTCTTCGAAGGAGGAGGGTTGCAGTTGGTTACAGTTCAGGTTTTAATGTTTAAAATAAAATAATAAATTCTAAAACATTCAGAAAGGTCTCTCCTTCCTTCTGTCAGCTGATCACTGTAGAGGCATGCCCTTGTATGTTTGCTTAACTGCTGCTTATTATTCAGAGCTGGAAGCAGCTGTTACTGTGCCAGATCTGAGCCACAGCTCACATATGTGAGTACATGCCTCAGATTTGGACTTGTGATTTATGATTTCTGATAACAAACTAATTTCAAAAGGAAAGTATGGGTAGCAAAGAAGTGGAAGGCTGTGAGCTTTAATGTGACTGCTGGAGCTGGATAGGAAAAACATTTTCTGTGACAGTCAGTACTTTGTATACTAGCCATCTGTCTCAGAGCTTCTTATTTATTTCCAGTGGTCAGTAAGTAACACACTACCCCAAGTCCAGATGCTGACTGTTCAACTCATGCCTACTGCATGCTGAAAGGTAGATGATGAAAATGACAGGCCGATGGTGTGCAGAGGGCTTTATGCTCTAAATGTGCTTGCTCAGCAGCGCAGACTCACACTCCTGTTACAGTGACTTGGGAGGTGAGCTACCCAAGGACTCTGTGGCAGTGACTGAGGGAGTATATTGGGCATTTCCTGGAACACAGGAAGTTCTGCCTCAACATCAAGAGAAACTTCTTTACTGTGAAGGTGATGGAGCCCTGGAACAGGATGTCCCTCTTCTTCTCTGGAGACTTTCAAAACCTGCCTGGATGCATTCCTGTGTAACCTGCCTTTGGCATGGGGGGGTTAAACTAGATGATCTCCAGAGGTCCCTTCCAACCCCTACCATTCTGTGATTTTGTGATTTGATGCCATTTCTGTCTTGTCTGCTGTACAATTTCAGCTGTGTCTATAGCTTACACTTGACATTTGCATGTACTCCTTTTTCCTGGGGGTATCAGCCCAGCAGTGTCAGGGTAGACTTCCTCATGCACTTCTTTACAGAAGCTTTTCAAGTCCATAGACCTTTCTTGGACAGATCTCATAAGGGCTACTGCATTCGATTGCTCAAAAACCTTTCTTTTAAGGTTGGGCTGTAGAGTGCAAGGATATATACTGCATAGGCCCTTTGACCTTTTCTTCCTCTGAGTGTCCCTTCTCCCAGACAAAGAAGGCAAAAGCATTCCGTTCACATTTGCACCCAGGGATTGCTTTTCTACTCTGCCAAAACATTTTGCTTTCTTCTTGTTAAGTATCTCTGATTTTCATAGATAGAGCAAGCGTTTCTGGCATACAGCACTGAGAGACACTGCCCTGACTGTATACATCAGTTATTGTCAGAACAAATGCACACACTACTCAGTACATTCAAAAGGGGAAAATGGGCACAGGCGTCAGAGAGGGAGAAGAACCAATCTGCACTTCTTCCACCTAATTTTCTTTGGCTGGAGAGATGTCTTGCTATTTACTAAACATAACTTCTTCCTCCTTGCTCTAGTTGGCCATCTGTAAAATGAAACTAGCATGTATGCCTTTTCAGAGATTTTTGAAACAAGTATTCTAAAGTCATGTATCTGAGAAAGGTAGCCAGTCCAAAAAAATTAGCCATTTTCTTACATGCTCCTCGTGAGGTACTTTTTTCCTTGCTTGTCTCAGTTCCTTGACAACATAACTACTGCTGAGGGGTTTTCCACACATGACCTGAGATCCATGTACTGGGTTCTCCTTTATGCCCTTTTAATTCCTAACAGCTTCCCCTAATTTCTGTCACAGCAGGCAGCCACCAGTTTGTCTTTACCCCTGAGCTAGAGCATCCCCATAGTTTGTTTTATGTCTGGGCAATTATTTAATCCAGAAAAACATTTCCAGTTGCCAGAGGAAATGGCACTATTCTAAGTGAAGATGAATTGCTGCACATACTGATTTAGGAGGAAGTTCCATTACTCTTGTGCACTGATGCCATTTCTGCTTCTGTTGACCACCTTCTTTTTGTGCTTCTATAATTGTAACGTTAATCCTTTATTAATGTTTTATTATTTTGGCTTAAAATCTTCCATTTCTGTAGCTGTTTAAAAAAAAAAAAAGCATTTCTCCAGCAGCTGCTGTGGGACTCCAGGTGGAATATACTGGGGTTATTTTAAGAGCCTTTGGTGGCAATGGGTGGTTTTTCTTTATGTAAAATCATGGAAGCACAAAAGATCTGTAAGGACAATTTGGGTTAAGCTGTTAGTTTTTCTGTTGACAGTAAAAACTTACAAACTAACTTCTAGCTTTATTCATCACATAATGGAAAAATATAATTAGGATTTGCCATAAATGACTGAGTTGTGCATACATAGACTGCATGTGCCCCAAAGCTTTCATTGATGTTGCTTGATAAGTGATGCCAGTAATAGCTTTAGCCAGCTATCATTATGTTTTGCCAGTGAACCATAGGAAAAACAAAATCATGCTGTAACTCAGAATTCTGTCGCTTTCAGTATTAGCTATACCAGTGAGTTTTGCAAATGAGTAGTGGCTTCTGAGATGGACCTCTACAGTTTACTCTTCTCTGTAGCTAACTAAAGTGCTTACATATGGAGAACTACAGTCATATCACATGGTCTTTTCTAGCAAAAGCAGGGGAGAAAATTACAGAGCAGAGAATTCAAATTACATGTTAGGAAAAAGTTGTTGAGAAAGGAATTTCATGTGCTGCATGGGCCTCTTTGTAATAGTATCAGATCAATATGGTGTTTTAATGTATTTATTTCTCTTGCAGCAAACCAAGAGGAAACTAGATGATGCAAATAAACGCCTGGAGTTTCTATATGACAAACTTAGGGAACAGACAGTAAGTTTTATTTTACTACCTCCCTTCCCCCCACACACATCAAATATTGCAGTATGGCCAAGAACTTCATCAATGGTGTGGACCCCTCTGCAGTATGTAGCAGGTGCGTGTGCCTTCTTTGGAAGCATGCTGCAAATCACTTCATTGTTTCCATGCATTTCTCTGAAACAGGTAGAGTGCTTGGGCCCAAATGCCTCTACAGGCTTTATAGTGTTTTGGGGTCATGTCATGAGTTCTACAGTGCTGTACAGGGACTGTGTTGAGCCAAAGAGCAGAGCTTTTTTCAGTAGGCTCTGGATGAATGCAGCAGGAGGGTCCATGTTGCCAGCTGCTGGCAGAATGAGCCAACAAAGCAAGTTCCCCCGCTCTCAGCAGGAAATGAGAGGCATGGAGTCTGGGATCAAAAAAAACCCTGGAAGACTTAGATGTTTGAGGCTTGCTGATTTCTTTGGAAGGCAGATACGCAAGTACTTTTGAAGATATGGTAATTTTTCCAAAGCCCTCCAGGAGGTCTGTGGCAGAATAAAGGACTAGAGTTAGATCTCTTAAGTACTTTAGGATTAGAGTGGTCTAATGCTGTCATTGTCAGGCCATCTTTGCTGAGCAATTAACTTTATCCCAAAAGCATAAAACCTCAGTAGGGTTTTCATGTGCCACAATCTTATCACAGCAGGTCTGCCACCTCAAGGAGTTTCATCCAGGGGCTGGCAGTGAAGACTTGTAGGGTTTTGTGCTACTGCAGAGAAAGTTGAAGTCTGCTGTTAGACTTCCCAATGATAGTTCTCAGTGTCATGCAGCTTTGAAGATGACTGTCTTTAGGGAAAGGAACTAATTGCTGCACCTTCCTAAGGGCCAAATGTTACAGTCAAGATTTCTGCTTTTCTAGGACTAGTGTATGTGCTGTTTTTTTCTTTTTGCTGACCTGCCTTGCCTGGCTTACTTGCAGCTCTCTCCAACCATCATTAGCGGTTTACACAACATTGTGAAGAGCATCGAAACCCGCAACTACCAGGAAGGATTGAACATCCACACACATATAGTCAGCACCAGCAACTTCAGTGAGACCTCTGCTTTCATGCCTATTCTGAAAGTTGTCCTCACCCAGGCCAATAAGCTGGGTGTCTGAACTAACCCTGCGTTTGCAAATTTTTGATGGTTGCTTTTCCAAAGAAGTGCATTTCTACAGCAAGCATGTAGGAAATGGACCAAATGCTAGTCCTTATGGCATGTTGCGGTACAGCATTGACAAATGGCATTACACTCTCCCTGCAAAATACTTCCTTTTAGGGGGACTATGAAGTCCTGGTGCTTTTCTTTTTATTTTAATCCTTTTCCCTTCCCTAATGATTCTTGTCTACAAACAGTGTATTTGATGGACGATGCTCCATATTGTCAATTTTTAGATGCATGTTATACTGCTAAACAGTGGCTTTTAATAACAGGTATGTGTTTAAATGACACAATAGATTGTGTATGAGACCCTAAACCAGATTATTCCTTTCCACCCCACAGTTCCTTATATGCCAGATTAAAGAGTCTGATCATATTATAAGTGTATTTGGTCTTTCATTTTATGAAGCTGCTTGCTGTTTTGTTATTACATGTTAAATAGCTTAATTTTGCACTGGGGTAAATGAGCAAAATAAAGGCTAATGTCATATTTTCAATAAATTTTTAATTTATTAAAATGTGTCTTTATAAAGTGCAACTTGGAGATTTTTGAACCCAGAGTACAGTGAGGTGGCTTTCTGTTGCATCCTAGGTGCAAGGATACTTTTTAGTGATGATCATGGAGAAAAAAAAGCTGCTTAACATTTATACTGAGAGATCTACATTTCAAGGAAAGGTTTAGCAAGGATTCTGAACACGTCTGTTTGTATTTGTAAAAGCTAAGAGTGGAAGTAACGCAGAATGGTTTAAGCCACTCATACAGAGATAAGGATATTTAGCATGTTAGCAGTGTAAATTGTTTCTTCCAGTCCCCTGCCTGCAGATTTCTGCCTTTGCTGCACTGCTTACCACTATAAGGGCATGCTGTGCTGTGAAACTGCAAGTATGCTTCTCCTGGCCATCAGAAAGTTGGGGCAGGTTAGCTTCACAGCATGCTGTCCTTTCCTGTGGCACAGTTGGAGTTGGCTTTCAGTTTTAAAAATTTGAAACCGTATGCCATGAATAGCAAGTATGTCTAGGAACAACAACAATTGGAAGAAGTGACCAGGTTTAAAAAAAAAGGCAGTTTTACCTTAAAATTACTAAAATACCAGTGCCTGGGGAATGTAGATATAGCAATAATGTACTGCAAGAAATATTATAAATAATAGTGCAAATCATTGCTGACTTCTGTGACTTAAACTGATTATGAATTACATATTTGTAAGGCAAAACGACGGCTACTCTGGCAAACTGAGCTTAATTTTCTTTCCAACATTTTCTGACATAAGATTCTATAATTGGTGAACATAAAGCATCAATTTGAGTTGCTTTGTTTCAGGAGTTTAAAAAAACAATTGGAGTAATTTTCATCCCTTTGAGCTAGGTTATAGGTTTCTAAGCAGAGTTATGAGTAGATTGTATTTTTCTCCTGTCGTTCAGAAGGTTTGCAGGTTTCCTTCTTTATTCCTCTATGCCCTTAATAACTCCTTGGCCAGCAGGCTCTCTCATCAGCTGAATCACATAAAAAATGAAGTATGTTAATGCTGCCAGAAAGTGGTAATAAGGAAATGGCAGTCTACGTTCAGGGGGGAAAAAACATTCAGGTCACCAGCCCCACTCCTGATTGCTGGACCACATTGTCTATGAATATTTTGCAGCACTTCTCAATGCAGATAAGAATGGTAACAGTTCAGTGTGCTCCACCCTTCCTTCCCTGGGACTGCTTTCTGCAAGCTTGAAATGAAATGCTGGGGCTCAGATAATGCAGAAGGCAGGAGGAAAGCAGCTGCACAGAGGCAGAAATGTTGCCATCTCTAGCAAAAGCAGAATTTGGACAGCTTAAGTAGCCCAGAATCTGCACACAAGGAAAGGACTGCTACACTGAACTTCAGTATCAATGCCTCCCTCAGAGAAAACTTGGCATGATCTGGACAGAGAAACACAATTCAGAAGCTGGTGTTACACATGCAACACTGGGGTTTTTGGGGAGTGCTCTTGGACAAGAAGCAGGAGTGGTAGAAAGCAGTGCCTGTGAAGGACATGCAGATGGTCTGCAGTTTGTAAAGCTGGCTGTTTGGCAATAACTACTGGAGAGACTGATGGTAATGGCAGAAAAGAGTGCAGCGTGCAGAGCTGTGAGCAAAAGCACTGCTATATATTGGAAGGTCCTAAATTGGGAATAACAGGAGCAGCAGGACCTGAGAGGGATTAGCTAGAACGAGCTCCTCAGTATGATGTGGCTTTGTAAAAATCGAGCAATGTTTAATGGCATTGCACAAGCATCTCTGAGACTTTCATCTGTGTAAAAGAGGATGCCAAGTGAGAAGGGACTCAGCAAGGCACGCAAATGTCAGGGACTGAAGAGTTTGTTTAATGGGACGAGACTAAAAGAACTCTGCTTGTTCACATAGTGAAGAGCACAAGGGAAGCAGGATGGTTGTAACTAAACAGTAGTGTTATCATGAAAACAAATGTGGTAGGAGCTGGCCACAAATAAATTTGATCTGGAAATTGAAGTGATCAAAAATGAGACCACCAAGTCAGAGAGAAACACGGGTTTTTTGAGGTTATAGTATCTTTGGGTACTGTGATGTTGCACCACCAGCCTGGACACTCTACATCAGCAACAGAGTAATCTTGCTCTCCTTGCTGAAAGGAAAGCTGTCCTCCACCTTGGCTGTCCTCAGGAGCAAAAAGTTGCACTGCCCAAGTGCATTTAACAAGAGTGGATGCAAAAATCTGCTACTTCTCTCCTGAGATCAGATGAGATAAATAATAATAGTTAATCAGTTATGCTGCCGTCTGTTCGTATCTTCAAGGAATGCCAAGCAATTAGCCACCCATCTGATGTTCTAAATGCAAATGGCCATCTTTGTTTGCAGGAGGCAATGAAGCCCTTCCAATTTATGCTGATAAAAGAATTTGGCACCAAATAGCCTAATTTTGATATCACTGAATAAGATACTTATACCATGGCATTACCACCAACCAAGCTACTCCTCTTTGTGGCCCCCCAAGGCTGCAGAATTATAAGAAAAAGACATGGAAGGAATTTCAAAGATGTAATCATCAGAAGCATGGGTGTTGTCCAATGGCAGCTCATACGAGGCAGTATCTTGCTACTTCAGCTATCACCATCCAGGCAAAAACATCAGTAGGAGAGTTTGTGGGAAAGGGCAGCATTAATGCAGTTCTCTCCTGCTGTGGAAGCAAATAAAGGGGAATGTAACAGGGGCTGTATGGCAGAGCAGACTGACTATGGGCTGAACATATAAATACTTGAGTGAAAACCTTTTTCTGCCTGCAAAGCTCTGTAATGGATTTACCTTGTTTTGCTGGCAGAAGTCCAAGTTCAGCATTAGACATGAATATTGGAGATTGTCTTTTAATCACTGCAGCATTTCCAGCCTGTGTAATGTTTACATCAGATTTGTTCTGTGTTATGCCTTTCTGATGACATAGTTCCCTAACATAGGTTGGGAATGTGGATTTACTGTTTAGCAACCGTGTTTTCTTGGCCTGGAAGGGAGCATATGCTAGACTGACTGGGCTATTGAGATAGAAAGCAGGGGGCTGTTGCTGCTATAGCTGTTTCTTCCTGAAACTATGGAGGGGAGAGGGCATGTGTTGGGAAGCATGGCAGAGACAGGATGCAGAGCAATGGCACCACTCCCCAAGAGTCCTGCAGGCTCCCCTGAGTTTCATCCTCACCCTCACCACCATGCTGGTCCTTTGCTTCAGCAGCACAACCCCCTCTGTGTCATTAGCAGGGCTGGAGACTCAGTTATGCCTAAGAAGGGAAAAAAAGGAGTCTCTGGGTCAGATATTTCCCTCCCCTGTCCTCCATATCTGCAATATCCCTCCTCTATCCTCCACCGTATCTGCAATTGATTCAAAGGAACCAACTCACAGACGGACTGACAGCCAAAGCACCTTTATTACGCTAGTGGGGAGAACCCTACAAAATGCACCTCCACCAGGATAAAATTTCAGTGAGCTTATATAGCACTTTTATCAACCATCTCATACATTCTGTGGTTAACCCCTGACAAGCAAGCAGTCTCGTTACATAGCTTTAGCTCTCTATTGTATGGTTTCCTAGATAGCGAGGCATACATGCTTAAAGGCAACCGTCTTGGTATATATCATACCCCTGCAGAGGGGTAGGTCCCTGTTTGCAGTTAATCAAACTAAAACATTTCACAAAAGCTCACAGTTATTGCTGATTCATACTTATGCTAAGAACGGCCTACTTTTGTCAAGCAAACCTTCAAAGCCTTTCTTAACTCTGTGCCTTAATTCACAATCCCACATGGCTCCAAATCCATAAGGGTTTGCTGTTCTGAGCTATGTTAAGCATCTATTGCAAAGATAGGGCAGCATGCATAGAGCCAGCTAAAGTGAAAAACAGGCTCATGTGGCCAAATGTCTGCCACCAACTGATTCTGCCTCCCCTGCAGGGGATGCTGAGAGTCATGTTGGGGTGCCTAGTGCTGAGCTAAGTTGCTCAGCCTTGAACAAAAGCCAAGGCCACTGTCAGAATACACTGAGGAGTGTAATAAATAGTGTACTGACACCAGGAACAGTTTCGATGTGTCCAATCTTAAATGAGGAAGCTCAGAGTGATCTACCAGCCTTGACTCACTGGATGCTGAGTTGGTCATTAACGTTTCTGCTGCTGGTCTTGCAGATGAGACAGATACATCACCAAATGGCCAGGCAGAATGTATGGATACATTGAATGCAACTCTCACTCGAAAGAGGCTAAACTGATTAGAATTCCTATAACCTAGTCTAATTAAGAGAGGATTTATTAAGGAGCACTCTGTCCTGGGTTTCAGCCAGGGTAGGGTTAATGTTCACAAGCAGCTGGGAGAAGCCGCAGCTGGGAGGGGCCACAGCCTGGAGAAACATCAGACCTGGCCAATGAGATATCCGATATCATATTGACGTCATGCCCGCTATATAAAGGAAGGGCTGGCCTAGAGAGCAGGTGGCTTTTCAGTGGGTGGCTTCCTTGTGGAGCTGGAGCAGGGGCAGCGCATCTCGGGTACCGGTAGAGCCTCGCGGTTTATGTCACTCGCTTTATATATTATTTCATTAGTATTACTGTTGCTTCTTGGCTCTCTGTCCTTATTTCAACCCACGGTGTTTTCATCTTTTTTTTCCTCCTACAACACCGAGGGGGCGGGTGGAGGAAGCCGTGGGCCTGGTGTTTAGTTGCCAGCTGAGGTTAAACCTCTGGTGGGATAGGCATCACCCTGACAGCTATTGCTGCACACCCATGTGCTGCCATGCAAAGCACAGCACAACAGCCAGGGGCTGGTCACAGGTTTAAGTGGATCCACCTGTTCTACCCTCTGCAAAGTGAGAAATAAAAACACACTTTCTCTGTGGGGCAGTACCCAACAGCAGCACTGGATCTCTGCAAGTCCATGATGTTTTCAACTGGAATAGAAAGCCCCACGAGATTTAGGTATTTGTCCTTTGTTCTTGCCTTGGTTATCTGACACAGAGTTGTGCTGGCAGAGTAACCTGTAACCTCCTTCCAGCAAGACAGAATAATCTTTGCAGCACAGAGATACTTGTCCTCATCAGCGTTAGGAATTTGCCATTGAGCTATTTACAGATTCATGTCATGGACAGCATTCACCTTGGTGCAGATGATAGATGAGCCCTCTCTCATTGGTGAGGCTGCAAGAGGATGTGGGTTCACTCGCAGGGTGGGTCAAAGAAAGCCTCTGACTATCTGTTAAGCAACTTGGTGCAGCATTCCAGCCAGGTTCAGAAAGGCACGCTCTGTCCCAGGAAGAATCACACACTCACATGCTGCCTATGAGTGGATTTGAGCCACTTCTCTTGCCCATCAGCGACATTTGAGCCAGAGCTGTGCAGTGAGACACATTTGAAGTTTGTTAGCTCATAAGATAGCACTGAGGACTATGTACAGGTCACATGGACCACAGCTAAATGTCAGATGCCACATTCACCTGTACAGGAAAGGCAGCAGAGGAGGCCAAACTCAGTGAGCAGATGAACACATGCAACAGTGGAAAGTCCATCTGGGATTGCCAGTGAAGGCAAGATGTGCAGAGGAGATGGAGGCTGTAACCTTTCTCTCTAAACACTGCCTTGAGTTCTCATTCCCAGTATGTCTGCAGTCACCACACCTTCACCATTAAGTGCAGCAGACAAAGTCAACCAGTTTCCAGATCTCTAAACTGCAGTCAGACATTTTTTTTTTCAGACTTGTGTATCCTTCATTTTTAAAAATACAAACCCTGAAGTATTTACTGAAAAATATATCCTTTTGCATTCGTTGCTGTTTTGGTTGCAGCTCCTCAAGTTTCTTCTTTAGGCAACTCTGGCTCACTGAATGTTTTCCAATATTATTTTTTTACCAGGCAAAATATAAGTCAGGTTTTCAAAGTCTTTTCTTTGCAACTCTAGATACCAGCAAGATCTTAGCCCAGCAGTCCAGGTCTCTGTCTGTGGCATGTAGTTCTGACATTATGATCTACATAGCCAGGTAGCTTTTTAAAATAGAAGAGAAGTTTTCAGCACATCACATCCCAAAATGTGCTGCTGCCCACAGCCACTGCAGCAATCCTGGGACAAACACTAGTGCTGTTGCTGAAGCGCTGCTGCCTGAGTGGCCATTTTGGGGGTCAGGGTAACTGTGATGCACTCCACTCATGAGGAATGACACTACGCAATGACATTCTCCAAGGAGTGACTTTTGTCTGTCTTGGGCTTCATCTGTGCCTGCACTGGGAAGAACAACTCCACCATGAGCAGTAGGAATCCCTATGGTTCTACTTGGGCTGGGTACAGGACAATGTCCCGCTTCTAGTTTTGATGCTGCACTTGCCAAGCTTTCTCTGAAGGGCAGAGACATGAGGCCTGACAGTGTCACCTTAAGCATCAGCACTCTGTCCACCCAGAGGAGATCTGGACACAACATAGTATTTGTCATGTCATCTTTGTTCACCTGCTTTCTGCACTGTGTTGACTACTGTGTAAACAAATTGCTATGAACTGGAGATGAAAGTAGGACATGAAACTTTCAGTATTGTGTGCAAAAGTAACATCGCACTAATGCACACTGGTGGCATAGGGAGCTTTCACAGATATATTCCTCAGTGACTCAAATTAGTTGGAAATCTTGTAAAGCAATTTCTATGTGTTTGTCTCTTGCTAGGGTGGCAGGAATGTTTGTGGAAGGCAGCTGCTAGGTTTCAGCATCACTTGCATCTGTGTGAGCATACAAGACTAACATCTATCCCATCCCATACTTTAATAGCCTGCAAAAGTCAGGTCAGAATGAGTGCTTTCATCTTGCTTTTGGAAAGAGGCATGCTCCCCAGTCTCCGTATTTCCTTGCTGCCTGGTAGCATTCCTGTTTCACTCACCCCAAGTCGACTTCACTCCATTACACACTCAGGGCAGCATACTTGCACAAGCTGTGGTGTGCAGAGGTGAGCTTGGGCTGTGCAGTTTGCTCCTGTAAGTTCAAGGGTCACCCATGGCATAGTATATGCAGCAGCAGCTGAGGAGCAGCTGGTGTATAAGGGATGGGGGCTTCTTTCTGCTCTTGGACACTGAGAAGCAGAAGTCATTAAAGGACAAAGTCCTCTCTTCTGTTTGCTCTCAATATCACATGGCAGAGTCCTAAAAGGAAAGTAAAGAGTAAATCACATATTTAATCAGTAGTAGGTACACTTGAACTTAGCCTAACAGTGGACCATGGGCACCCAGAGCAAGTTAGAGCAGGAAAGCACAGAACAAGTTAAATCATGTTCTTCAGCGGTCCTAGTGCAGTGGTGGGAAGGATCGCTGGCTATAAATCATGGAGGAGTAAGTCCCAGCTAGGGTCGGACTGCTACTGACATGCCTGTGCCACTCCCTCCTTCTCTCCTGGCCTTCTAGAAACATTCAAGACTAAACAAAATGTATTGTGGGCAAACATTTTTTCTGGACTAACGTCTGGTTCCCACCTAATGACTTAAGCCCTCCCTTAAATACGCTACTTGTGCAAGATGTTCTCTGCTCTGCAGCCGCTGAAGCATCTCACTAGTGACAGTGAACTACTTTCTGCCTGCCACTCCTCTGCATATCTGGGTCATTCTTCTGACATGAGTGAACTCCCCATTAACAAACCCCACCCAACCATCCCAAGTAACAGAGGGTCCTTCCTCTCCCGCAGTGGGAGGCGATAGAAGCGAGGGGTGAACAGTATCCCCAGGAAACCTCAGCTGAACACTAAAACGTAGTGCATTACACTTTTCATTTGGGTGTTCACTGCTGATAAACAGGTTGCTGTCTAGTTGGGTTGTTGTTCTTTTTATTTTCAGTGCTCACCTTGTTACTCCCAGTCAGATAAACTTTATTAATTAGCTCTTGAGCATCTGCACCCCCCTAGCACCAGTGGCCTCTTCTATTCTGGCTTCACAGGCTTCCAAAATTAACCGTCTTTGAAACCAGTCTCTCCCGGGGAGTGCCTGCTTTCTCACGCTCTCAGGCAAGAGCAGTGCCGGCTGCTCCTCGGGTGCAGCCGCCTGAAAAGACGCAGGCAGGGCAGTGGAGGCACCGGGTGCGGATCTGTGCCGCACGCTTGCACACCCCTGCTCTGCCTTCGTCGGCTCTGACAGAGCGCGCGGCAGCCGTTGGGGACATCTCCGCGAGCGACCACACAGCTGGGTCGCCCCGACAGGCGGCCTCTCGGCGGGGCCGGCGCCCGTGCCGGGGGCGGGGAGGGCGGTCCGCGGCCGCCATTGGCTGTCGCTGCGCAGGGCCGGAGGCCGCCTTTCGCCCGTCCCCCAGTTGCAGTGTGGGGTGCAGCCGGCGGTGCGGGAGCTCCATGGAGGCGGCGATAGCAACAGATGCGGCGGCGCGGCCCAGCCGCCCCTAGCCACTCCCAGCTGCTCCCTGGCCACGCTGTGCGGGGGCCTCCGCCGCCCGTAGCGCCCGCTGGCAAGATGGCCTGGTCCCGGCGGGCGGCGGGCGGCGAGGCGAGCTGCGGGCAGGCCATCGTCTGGCGCAACGTGGTGCTGATGGGGCTTCTGCACCTAGGCGCTGTCTACGCGCTCAGCCTGGTGCCGCGGGCACAGCTCCTCACCCTCCTCTGGGGTGAGTGCGGACGCAGGGCTGCGCCGCGCTACAGGTGGGGCGGGGGACGGGGGGCGGCTTCCCGGCGGCCGGGACTCCGGCGAAGCCCCCGCCCGGCTCGGGGCGGAGGTGTTGCTCCGCGGGTCCTCCGATGCCGGCGGTGGGGGAGCACGCCGTGTCTTGTTTTCTGCGTATTTGCCCGCTATGTGTTTGTGCGGTCGCTTGCGCGGCGAGTGGCGTATGTTCACGGGCTGGCGTGGGCTGGGCGCTGCGCGGAGCGCCGGGAGGGTGGACACCCCGCGCTGCCCGGCAGCCTCCGCCGCTTTTGTTCCCATGTCCCCCCGGCCACTCCCGAGATGCCACTGCCAGCGCCCCGCCGGGCCATCGGTTGCTGTAGAAACTGGAGGCGCCCTCCCTACGGTTACATTTATCAGTTTTTTTAGTATTAAAACTAAAATACCCAGCTGATATTTCAGTTTAAAAGTCTGATAGAGAACACATTAGTCTTCAGTTTGCTGCTTCCTCTTGTTACTTTATGAACACCTATGCCTTTCTGCTCCTGTTGGGAGTAGAGAATCATCCTGTCCTTTGTCTCTTGGGGAAGGTGATACATCTTCTCATTAAGGAACATTTAAAAGTCGAGGAAGGACAATAAGATGCTAGCAAGGAGAAAATAAGCCCACCTGAGCTTTCTGAGGTGAGGTGGGTTGTTGTATCTGTCTTTTTTGTAGCCATGAAAAGCTGAGGATTTGGTTTGGGAAAGAGAATAGAAAATACAACATCTTTACTTCCATCCTACAGTGAGATTCTGTTTTTCTCCACAAAAGAATGATGCTGGGAGAAGAGCTACATAGAAACACTGCAGTATTGTGCTGGGTTTCTCAGGGTTTGTGAGACTAATAGATGTAGATGTCAGCATCGTCTTTCACTGGACAGAATTGTGTATCAAATCACATAAATGTAGGTGGCTAAGAGGATAAAACATTGAATGCTGCTTTGGGGAGCTTTTGAGTGAATGAAGAATGTAATGGCCTGGGACTCTTTATATAAATAGCAGAAAGAAGGGTCTCTCCTACAAGGAACTTAGGCAGGGAATTCAGGTTGTTAGGCTGCCATCGGTAGTGTTGAGTTGACTCAAGCCCCAGCCAAATGCTTTAGAAATTGTGTTGATTTCTTCTGTTTGAGGAATTCCTAAACCTGTTTTTCACTGGTTCAGCTTTTGATATTCAGAAGGCTCGGCTGGTTGTTTTACTCAGGATTATCTGTGTTCACCTGTTCCCACTGTCTTCCCCACTAACACTTTGAGGCCCAGTGGGATGTGGGAAGCTCTAACATGGGCCTCAAGGTATTAGTGCAGGAGGCAGTGGGAGCAGGTGGGTACGTGTTCTGAATGGTGCAGTCACCTCACCCAGGAGGCCCTGGAAACTGGATTATCTTCCAAGGGATGTGCAGGTAAACTGGTTAAAACATAGGCTTTTGGGGCCATCCCAGTGCCTCTGTGGAATTTTATTTCAGTCCAAGCTGAACAAAAGCAATAAAATCACTCATGTCAAAATTTTCCATGAGCTGGGACCTGCCTTGATCCAAGAGGCAGCAGATGATATGTGCAAGGCATCAAGCAGCCCTGGGCTGTGCCCATGGGACAGCCATGTAGCCACCTTGGCAGATCCTGCCAGCACTATGCCTTTGAAATATCCTCTGCTCTGCCAGCCCAACCACACTCATTGGGAGCCCTCTTGCATTGCTCTTTTCCAACCTGATTTTAGTTTTGTGCAGGGGTATGTGGAGGAGACCCTGTTGCCTTTCCCTCCTGATCCAGAGCCAGGCATCTTGTGGCACATAGTTTCTTCTTCTTGGTGCTTTGCTGTCTGCATCCGTGCTGTCTCATAGCTGACAGCTTCTGCTTTGGGACATCCCTGCACTTTGGGTTCCCAGTCTTGGAAAGGGGTGGGAACTGTTGAGGAAACATGCCTCGAGTTTCGTCTGCTCCGAGGGAACTGGCGCATGGACTTTTCCCCTCAGGTCTCTCTTTGTCCACCTGCTTTTACAGGGCACTACCTGTAGAAAGGTTTGAAGGGAGGGATCACCATTCTATGTAGACTCACATCAGGACCTGAAACAAGGTGGGAGAACCTAGCTGTTAGTGGGGCCAGAAGCCAAGGAGTGGTTGACTGTGCCAAGCATACAGATTCCCCACGAATGAACTCATGCAAAGGCGTTCTTGTGGCCAGCTGGAGCTGTGGATGTGGCTGTGGTTCACCGATGGCTTCTTTTGGGCTGGACATGCTGCATGCACTTCCTTCCACAGGTCGCTTGGTAGGAAACTGTGTGTAAGTCATCCTTAAGTTTGTAACATGTCATTAAATAGTGCTTCTTAACCAGGAAACTTTTTGCTTCAGCCAGCTCTATCCTGTTGCAGTCCCAGGGAGCTTAGGGACTAAGCTCCTAGCTGTTTGGGCTAGGAAAGCAAATCAAAAAGTTTGAAATCCCTGTACAGAGAAAATATTTCACTGCAGGGTCCATTGTTTCTGCTGCTAACAGATTTGTTTGATGGTCTCTCTTCTTTTTTTCAAGACTCCATTCTGGGAAATCATGTGATGTGTAAGGGTCTCAAATTTTGCTTAGGAAAAGGTGCTTTTTAGCCTTCACCTAAAGTAGCCAAATACATTATAGGAAATAGAAAAACTCCACAAAAGATTAAGCTGTTTACATGCTTTAAAACCTTTTCTTTCAGGCTGCTGTGAGTACTACTAGTACTAGCAACTTTAAAAACTGGCACAGGCATAGCCACCCAGAAACCCTGTATCGTCTGGATGTGTTTTGCAGAGCTGTGTGATAGCCGAGCGGATGTCGGTTCACATGCTGATATGCCTTGCCAGAGCCTGGAATCGGAGGAGGATGGCCTTGCTCTAATGGCCCTCATATGGGAGGGAAGGCTTGTTGATGTTATTTTAGTGTAATGTTTTAGTAGTCTTGAGAATGACAGATTGATGATGTTCAGTTGTGGCCGGACTCATGCCACGCTTACCCACAGCTTTCCCTTGTGCTTAAGCGCTGGCTGTATGAGAGTGCAGAAGGAGCAGTGGTGCTGCCCAGTTGCATCCCTACCAAAACATAAGCTGCTCCCAGGCATGGGTCTGGATCCAAATTCTGCTGCTTGGTTGCCTTTGATAAGTGAGATTAAAGCAATTGTGGTCTTAGCACTTTGGGTTACTGTGGTGCCTGGAGGGTGACACTGAGATCATCACCTCTTTCTAAGCCCTTCTGTGATGAGGCACATGTTGCTGTTGTGCACTGCAGATGCAAGTTTTATTGGTCTTGCACATTTCACAAGTCTTGTGTATTCTTGAGTGCCATCTATTGGCTTTTTGATTATTAACTGGTTTTAGCTGTTAACCATTTACAGGCACAGTGTTCTAAACTGCACAGGTGGCTGTAAGTAAAAAAAATCCTAGCTCAGAAAAGTTCCACTTGGTACCTCTGAGGCCTCTGTGGACAAAGAAGAATGGAAATACTGTCTGTGTTCCACAGATGTGAAATGGGAACATTTGATTAAAACTTCTCTTACTATCAATCCTCGTGCTGCTCCAGCAGCAGCACCCTCTGGGTCCTGCAAAGTGGTTATGGTCAGGTGATTTGTGTAGGCAGGATTTTGGATAAGGAACCAGGTGGCAAATGCTTTCATCTTAGCCAAGGAAAAGCTTCAAGCCACTTCACCTCTGTGGAGGTGTCTGTGGCCACCTTGGTGGGAGGGGCTTAATGCACAGAGGGACTTTACCTTGCCTTAATCCCAGGGAAGATCTCCTGTCTGTTGGGTCACAGAACGGTCCTGGCCATAAGTAGTGGGCAGCTCTGAGAGGTTTCTGTGGCATACAGGAGGCCAGCCTTGTTGTCCATCAGCCCCTAGCTCTACTGTGCTTTCAGCAGTTCAAGAAAGCAGCAAGTCTATTACACGAGAGGAGAAGAGGTGGACCTTCAGAATGGGAATTGCATCTCTGGGGTGCACGTCAGCTCTAGGGAGTAGCCCTGCTTATCTCTAGAGTGGGTTTGGACTGCCTTTTCCTCCTCTGCCTCATTTGAAAGTCTTGTTTTACAGATATCTCTTTAATAGTCAAGTCCTTGGCTTGTTCCTTCCTCCTTGGCATCAAGAGCTGATTTCTCATCATCTCTAATGGGAACAGAGTCTTTTCTCAGACAGTACTTCTCTCCTTAAAAATGACAAGTGCCCTGGAGCTGAGAGTGGCTGTAATGTGCTTTTCCCTAGCCTTTCGCCTCTGGGAATGGTCTGAGCTCTGTGTCCACTGTAGAACTGGGGAACACATCCTCCACCTAGCAATGCACAGATGTGAGCGTGGTCCTGGGCCTGTTCCAGATACCACTCTGAGGTGCTTTGCTGTAAAGGACATTCATGCCCATCAGATGTTTTCCCTTCCCCAATGTTCACTCCTCTCATGTTTTAACTATTGCTGGAGATTATTCCTTAAGGTCTTGTCTGTGAACTTCACCATGTTCAGCTGTAAGTCTGTATTTTTGTTGCCTGTCTTGATTTCATTCCCAGTGCTTTGGTGGTGCTCTGTTTTGTTTCCACCTGTTTTGCATGCTACATGTCATGTGGTCACTGTGAACATGATAAAGGAATGGAGAAAAAAATATAATGTCTGTGTGGACACACTGTGCATGCTGAGCCCTGGATGCATGTCATGGCCCTTTGGTCCTGTTGTTCTCAGGAGGTGGGTTCAAGGCACTCCTAATGAGTTCTTACAGTTGGGCAGCGTGAATGGGTGAGTAGTGAAGCTGTTTTTACACACTGGGATGTTCACCTGGCACAAAGCAGTGCTGGGTCCTTGACTGCTCTGAGCCATGCTCCAGGCAAACCAAAAGAACCTCAAATACTCTTTCCCTTTGACCTGTGGGATGAGGGCATAGATGAGAGCTGGATCCAGCAAAAGTAGAAACCCATGTCTATACCTACTGAATTTGATAGGGATTGTTGACTTCAGGGCTGCCCCCTGATATCAGGAAGTTGGGAGAAGCATCCCTCTGAAGTAGCCCCATGAAAGAAAGAGCAGGGAGGTTTGTTGACACCCCCAGAGGTGTCTGTGTCAAACACACAGAAGCAGAGCCAAGGGCCATGGAAGTGCAGAATGTCTCCTCCAGCTCCTGAGCTGGTGCAGGCAGGCTCTGGGGAGGCAACAGAGATTTATGACTCTAGTTTTTTGTCTTTGGTTACATGGGGAGTTGCGGATGGCAGTATACAGGCTCTTGAGGAATTTCCATGGATGGGTTGAGATAGACTTTGCTCTGGGAATGCATCATTCAGAATTCTGTCAGCATCAGAGGAAGTCTCAAGAAACTGGGAGCAGATCAGATGCCTCTGATCAGCTGCTCAGGCAGTGTGAGCTGTGCAGACCTGCTTGTCTGGGATTGCTGCAACTACTGTTGAGGAGGCAGAAGTGTTACTCTCTCCCCTGGGAGGGCTGAGCTGGAAAAAATTGTTTCACCTGCCAGAATTTAATATGCATCCTCATCACTGCCACTTCACCTTCCCTCCCTGCAATTACAGTTGCACTTGTGATTGACGCTGATATTATAACTGAAGCCAAGCAATTTCTTGCAATCAGATTTTATTTTTACCATGTAGGCTAACAACAAAATATGCTGCCCTGCTGGAGAGCTGAAACATTAACAATTACTGTGCTAAGTAAAGCAAGGCCAGTATGAAAGAGAGGGGAAGGCTGTTTGTCAGATCTTAGTTAGCATCAGGAGTCCTGCATGCCATCAGTCTTGTGCTGGGACCTCAGCACCAGGAGGATGGGCATTTCTGGAGGGAGACTGAAATGAGGATTTTTCTTGACCCATTTTTGGCCACTGGCTTCTCAGATGTCGTTCTGAATGGCTCAGAATAAAATAATCTGACTTTGGAAAATGGGAGAGCTCTTCTTGACTGAACTCTTGAGTGTTCCATATCCTCCCCACCCCAGCCTCACTGTAGTGCCTTCTCTGCCCATGGGATCCTGCTGTTTCAGTGGAAGGCGTTAAACTGTTAAACTGCTCCTACCCTGCCCTCTGCATCTGGGATAGTTCATAGAATGTCTCCTATCATGGCCACATAGCTGGGTCTGTGAAGAGACTTCTGCCCAGGCCCTTAGATGGCATTTCAGGAGCAAGGGAGAAGGCACCTGTAAGGAGTTTGTGCTGTTGTAACCAGCAGTTGCTGCAGTCCAAGGCTGGAGTGGTGTTTTGCCAATTATCCTGCACAACACCAGGAACACAGCCACCACCAGCAGGATACAGATGAAGACTTTATTGTCTATTTCTACAAAAAGAAAAGCTGATGCTGCGTGGCCAGAAACAGAGGTGATGAATCTGTTAACCGCGGATGATATAATGAAAGGGAACACAAACTGCATTACAAACTCAATAACAGAAGGGAAAAGAAATCAGGCAGCAAATTCGACGATGGGTGGAGACATCATCCACACCCTGAATACCACCATGGTGGTGCAGAGGCCTCCCTGGCAAATGCCAGAGAGGTGCATCAACATAGTAAGATAAACACCAAAAAGATACATGACCAAGCTGCAACATATTCCAAAGGGGTAGACGATCAGATCCATTACCTTTGTCTCTTCCAACGAATGTCTCTTCCAGTGAACGTCTCTTCCAACATTTCCCTCTGTCCCGCTGTCGCTGGGGAACCCTGGTTGCAGCAAGCAGTCAGGGGCCTTCTCAATGATGGGGGAAAATCCTGCGTGGTGTCTCCACCCACAGAATGGTTTCTGACTTCTCTGCAAATGGGACCAGCTTTTATACTACAGAATAAACAACTCGGGTTGCATAGGCAACCTCAGAAAAACCTTCAGAAGCAGGACATCTGCTATTTTTCCTCCTCCTTGTATTTCATGCAAGGTTGGCCAGACCTGGAAAAGAACAAGGAGGAGGTACCTTTATCTGTTTTAGGTTCAGCTCACCCTTTTATCAGACTAGCAGTGTCCACTCTCACAATCAGCTAGTTTCCCAGCAGAGAAAGGTCTAAAGGGTTCGTAATGATAGGACCAGGAGTAATGATTTTAAGGTAGGAAAGGATAAATTTAGATTGAATATTAGAAAGAAGTTCTTTAATATGAGGGTGATAGATCACTGGAATGGGCTGCCCAGGGAGGTGATGGAGGCCCCATCCCTGGAGTCATTCAAGGTCAGGCTTGATGGGGTTCTAAGCAACCTGATCTAGGTAGAGATGTTTCAGCTTATTGTAGGGGGATTGGCCCAGATGACCTCTGTAGGTCCCTTCCAGCCTGAAACATTCTATGATCTTGCTGGGTAGGTAGAGGGAGAGACCCAGTGTGTGGGCTTTCTCCATGTGCCAGAGCTCGTTTTTGGAGCAGAGCTGGACTGGGATAGGGCTGTTTGAGCTGGAGGGGTGCAGTGAATAATCATTTGGGGAGCATGGTGAGCAATCATCTGCAGAGTGCCTCTGGAGAGCTAACATCAGCATGCCTGCTGCGCTGCAGACATGTCTTTCTCTCACCATCCCCTAACCTGATGGCTTTGGGTAACTGACCTGCCTGTCACATGTTTGGCTGGATGCAAGAGGCTTATGCCTTATAATTTTAATGAGGTGTAGCACTTGCAGCCCAGCTTTGAGGCTCAAACTGCCAGAAGGAGTCAAAACTGGGAGAGGCCATTTTTTGCCACAGGTTTTTCTCTGTGCTCTGTTTAGTTTTGGAAAGGGGAGGAAAAGGTGTAGGGGCTGACAGCATGCAAGTGAAGCAGGTACAAAACATCTGGGCAACATGCAGAGATACAGAGAGATGGCAACATCTCAGAACTTCAGACTCTGGATGAAGTCAAAACCATCAGAGCTCTGCTTCAGCAGCTGCTGGCTGGCCAGGGAGGGCATCTGGTCAGAGCAGGGTCTTCTGTGCAATGCATCTCATTCAGTGGGGAGCTAGGACAAAGGTGCTGCTGCTTCCCCAGGGAATCATGCTTGGTGGCCCAGCAGTTCAGAAGGGGGTTGC
This sequence comes from Brachypteracias leptosomus, assembly GCA_013401335.1. Lineage (NCBI taxonomy): Eukaryota > Metazoa > Chordata > Aves > Coraciiformes > Brachypteraciidae > Brachypteracias > Brachypteracias leptosomus. The sequence goes on from VYZX01019493.1 coordinate 128,927, forward strand.
TCCCTGCTGAGCCCTTCTTTCCTGTGCCTCAGGCCTAGAGATCATCAAAGGCAGACAAAAGCTTTCAGTTTGTCCAAACCACAATTATGGTGGAATGAATCTATTCCCTCACCATTGAACCCAGCTGTGTACACGATAAATTTTGGGCAGTGATAGGCAGGGGTGTTAAATAATCCTTCCTAGAGGTCAGAGATGCCTGCTGAATGCAGGTCTCTGGAGTGCTGTGCTAATAGCTTAATAGCACTATTTCTTTGCTCTATCCTCAAAAAAAAAAGAGACAAAATGTGCATTAATTCTTTCTTAGCATTTATAGAGCACTTAAGAACAACTAGAGCCATATCCTGCATGTGGATTGAAGATAGCAGTGAGGTCACTGGAAGAGAAATGAAATCTGCCCATGGTTTTATGATAATGCAGGATTCAGCTGAGATGAGAGGCTACACATAAGCATAAAAAATTTCAGAGAAACCAGAGCATTTTTCAGCCTTCTCATTTTATATATAAATATATATATGTATATAAAAAAGCTGTTCAGCATCCTAAGGCAATCTTCAGTTGCTGGTGAGTTCAGGGAATCTGTATTTGCTTCCTAGGAGAATTTTAGCATTTGCTGGAATATTTACTGTCAACTGCAATTTCCATTGCTCTATTGGCTTTATTTATGTCACATTGGCTGCAGTTGTCAATGTAAATATTTCTGCTATTCTAATAAAAATAAAGTCTTTGTATACTCAGCCAAAGGGGCTTGGCTTTGGGGAGTGTTCCTGAAAATGCATACACAGGCATGTGCATCCAGGCAGAGACAGCATGGATTTCATGAGCTAATGATTGAAGGGCCAAGAGGATGGGACAGCTGCCTTCTACTGGGTATCTTCCACCATGGTACAGAGGGGCAGGAGAAGGGCCTTGTCTGAACTCATCTCTGCAGCTCTAAAACTCCACTTCCCCTTTGCCTTTGATGTGTTTCCTCTCCTTCTTTATTCATTCAATTTAAAGTAGCTCTGAGAATGTGTAGATCTAATTTTAGATGGACTTACTTCTGGCCCGAGATTTCACATTTAGTCTACACAGGAATGCACAGGTTACTATGAGAGCTGGCATGCACTCTGCAGTGGGTGGCTCAGGGAATTGGTGCTGCTACACGCCAGTGCTTTTTAATTCTCAGTTGCTAGTTTGAGTCCAGCCTAAGGTGCTTTTGATGCCAGCCTTTGATAGTTTGAAGGGCTCAGTGAACAGTGGGTTAGCCAGTTAACTCCATCTGCTAGCTGAGAAGTGTTTCCTTCCCAGACACCCCAGGGCCAGAACACTAATTCAACATTTCTTCTTGGCAGCAATTTAGGAACTAAGGTGAAAAAGTTCTCCCTTCTTAATAAATGTAGTTCCAAGTCAGGAAATGAGGCTTTTTTTGGTAGGGTGATGTGGATTTAAGTGCTGAGTTACTGCTCCTCATGTCTCTCCACTATGGAGGAAGAGATTTCCAAGGTTGCCCTGTAAGGTGACAGAAGTAGAGATGTATACAGAAGAGTTGATACATAATCTAGGTCTAATCATGCTGTATGTTGACACTGGCACTTCTACAATGCAGTGCATGACATAACCACTGTTTTTAAATGAGATGTCTAGACAGACCAAGTTTTGGTTTAATTTAGTGTAAGAAACTTAACTTTCTGAGGGCAGACATGGCATTTTTAAGGTCAGTTGTTTTCAGCTGCCCTATTGTTGGAGAGGTAACAGATGTCTAAAGGTGTTTGTTAATTTCTCTTTCCCAAGCAAAATATGTGCTTTCTTGGCCATTAGCGTCACTAGAATTAACGTCTTCTTAAGAAATTACTCCCTCTTGTATACAAGAGGGAAATAGACCTGTTGGAGCGGGTCCAGAGTAGGGCTGGAACCCATCAAGGACAGGCTGAGAGAGTTGGGGTTGTTTGGCCTGGAGAAGAGAAGGCTTTGGGGAGATGTCATTGTGGCCTTCCAATACCTGAATGGGGCCTACAAGAAGGCTGGGGAGGAACTTTTTACAAGAGCTTGTGGTGATAGGATGAGGGGTAATGGTTTTAAACTGAAAGAGGGGAGATTAGAAATTAGGAAGAAGTTTTTCACTCTGAGGGTGGTGAGTCCCTGGAACGGGTTGCCCAGGGAGGTTATAGATGCCACAACACCGGATGTGTTCAAGGCCAGGTTGGATGGGTCTTTGAGCAACCTGATTTAGTGGGAGGTTTCTCTGCCTGTGGCAGGGGGGTTGGAACTAGATGATCTTTAAGATTCCTTCCAACTCAAACCATTCTACGATTCTATGATTGTATCTATGGGATTTTGTCTCCTGATCCTTGAACTTCTAGAGACACAATATGTGTGCAAAAATATATAAACTTTTGCTGAATATAACTTCAAGCACTTCCACCTGCAACTAGAAACACATCTGGTCTTGTAGGCTCAACAATGTTGGAAATGGCATCCCCCAGCAGTAAGACCTCCAGCAGAACCAGGGTGCTGTATGTTTCTGAAGCTGTCCTCAAAATGATGACAGTAGGAGAGCTAAGATTAGCACAGCAGCAACTGAAAGCTGAAGACACCACTCAAAGAACAGCTCCCTGAGCAGATATAAAATAACACTGCAGGTTGGTTGTGAGCAGGACTTTGCATCAGGAGCCTGGCAGGATGTGGCCATGGGCAGAGGCTGTGACACAGAGCTTGGGAGAAAGACAACTGCAACCAGAAATCAGATGGATAAGAGGTTTAAACAGAGTATGTGTTGTGGCTAGAGTATGTACATTACTTCTACCCTGCTTCTCACCACATTAAGAGCACTGGATGTTTTTCTGCCCTATGGTGCTCCTGGCTTGCTTTGCTATCTTGTGATCCTTCTGCTTCACTGCCATGAGGAGACAGAGGAAGCGCTCAGCAGTCTGAAGAGCGCTCTGCAGTCTGGCAGCCCCAGCTGGGGGTCCCCTACTTGCTGATTTGAGGCCATGGGAACTGCAGCTGTCAAAATCTACTTTAGAGCTATAGCTGTCAGTGATAGTGAGCAGTCCTAGGAGAGAGACATGCTTGTGCAGCTTGTTCTGAGCCCTCAGCACTGGACTTTGCAGGAGCACAGGGGTAAACGAAGCTGACATATTCAGACAAGACAAAATCAAGGCCCTGACCCTTGGTGGCTATCTTGATCCAGGGTGTGTCACCCTCCTGGTAAGAGCAACAAGATAACAACTCTGGGGAAGCCTTCAGCCTTGGTAATTGCTTTCCACATGCTCTGCAAAAAATGCCACATTTTGAAGTTCACCACAGTGCAGGCACTGCTAGTGCAACAGTAACTGGGCTGTGTTGTCTTTTTTCCCCTTGTTTAATTTTTGTTTGTTTTACCTCCTCTGAATAGTAGCTGCTCTTACCCCTGTTGGGAGAAGGCACTGGGTTATCTGATCTTGTAAGGCATGACATCTGTTTTGTTTGGAGACACTTTCCCCCACAGGTTTTTTCCATATTGTTGGTACTGGTAAGGCAGAGGTAGTCTGGGAATTAATGTCCTGCTTGCTGGCACTTGATCCTCTTGCTGACTGACCTAAGATTTGTAATCACTTGACTTAAAACTAAGTCAGTGATTTGCTGCATCAGAACTAGAAAAACATTTGTTGCATTTTTTTTAACATGCAGAAAAGCTCAAATATTCACAAAATTTGCCTAGTTTCAAAGTCTGTTTGGAAAATGGGTCTGTGGTGGAATCTGTTTGGTACAACTCAGTGAGGATGATGGCTCTCCAGACTTGTGTCAGGTTCAAAGTAGTCATAAAATCATGGAATCATAGAATGTTTTAGGCTGGAAGGGACCTACAGTGGTCATCTAGGCCAACCCCCCTACAATAAGCTGGGACATCTCTACCTAGATCAGGTTGCTTAGAACCCCATCAAGCCTGACCTTGAATGACTCCAGGGATGGGGCCTCCATCACCTCTCTGGGTAGCCCATTCCAGTGATCTATTACCCTCATATTAAAGAACTTTTTTCTAATATCCAGTCTAAATCTATCCTTTCCTAGCTTAAAGCCATTACTCCTTGTCCTGTCATTACAAACCCTTTTGAATAGACCTTCCCCTGCCTTCCCTTCTCCAACTTAGAGAGAAGGATGTTGTGGGGGATTGTGTCAAAGACCTTGCAGAAGTCCAGATAGATGACATCCATAGGTCTACCCTTGTCGACTGATGCAGTCACTTCATTGTAGAAGGCCACTAGGTTGGTCAGGCAGGACTTGCCCCTAGCAAAGCCATGCTGACTACCTAGGATTACCTCCCTGTCCTCCATGTGCCTTAGCATATCCTCCAGGAGGATCTGTTCCATGATCTTCCCAGGCACAGAG
>VYZX01019493.1:133968-152985 GCA_013401335.1 Brachypteracias leptosomus
TTCCTCCTGTTTGTTGTCCATGCTGCATGCATTGGTGTAGAGGCACTTCAGCTGGGCTGCTGGTCATGTCACCTTCCTAGAGGGACACCCCTTTGTTTCCCTAAGGTGTTTCATGGCCACTACCCTGTTAGTTTCCTCAGAAGCCCCTGGCTCATCCCTGTTGGCATTGCCTGTACTGCAGTTTCTACATCATGTCTCAGGGCAACAGGCTGAAGACTCTTAGATAAGTCACCCCTTCCCTCCAGTCCTGGTGTGTCATCCTGCCTCTTTGGACCAATAATCCCAAAATTATTACCCCTCTCCTCCTTCCTATTTAGTTTAAAGCCTTGTCAATCAGCCCTGCAATCTCTTGGGCAAAGACCTTTTTTCCCCTTTGAAAGAGGTGTCTCCCGTTTAAGGTCAGCATTCCTGGTGCTGTGTAGGCCATCCCATTATCAAAAAACTCCACAAAATTGTCGTGATGACACCAGCCCTAGAGCCATGTGTTGATATAGTGTATTTTTCTGTTCCCTCCATTGTTGCTGCTTTCAACTGGAAGGAGGGATAAAAAAATAACCTGTGCTCCAGATTCTTTCACTAACCTTCCTAAGGCTCTAAAGTCTCTGTTAATTGGTCTTGGACTATGCTCTGCTGCTTCATCTCTGCCCACCCATGCTAGATTACATGCTCCATGTAACTAGGTTATATTTGACGTTGGTAATGTGCAGATAGTTGCTTTCAGACACAGTGTCTGCTTGTAATGTGTGCCTAAGAGGGACGTCCAGTCATCTCATCTCTTTGAGGAGCCAGCATTGTCTGTTCAGATGTGCAGAGTGAATGCAGTGTTTGTTGGGTTGCAGTGTATTTGTTCCTTTTATAACTGTATAAAAGTCAAAACCAATCTGGAATCCACTTGATTCACTAATAGTAAATACACATAGAATCATAGAATGTTTCAGGCTGGAGGGGACCTACAGAGGTCATCTTGTCCAACCTCCCTACACAAGCAGGGACATCTCTACCTAGGTCAGGCTGCTCAGAGCCCCATTAAGCCTGACCTTGAAGGACTCCAGGGATGGGGCCTCCACCACCTCTCTGGGTAGCCAATTCCAGTGATCTATCACCCTCATATTAAAGAGCTTTTTTCTAATATCCAATCTAAGTCTATCCTTTCCTAACATCATGTTTCTAATGTGGTCTCAGGTTTCAGAAACAGAAGAGGTTCTTATTTTTATATTCAGCATACAACAGAGCTGAAATTTATGGGGGAGAGATCTACCATTCCCTTCTATTTTTAAAACAATTTGTCTGGTATAGTTTTCTATGCTTCCTCTGACAGTGAGATGATACCTTTGTACCTGCTGTTCAAAATCACACTGATGTCTTGCTGTCTTATCATATTGCACACTGAGAATGTTTTATGAGCTGTTGGTAATCCTCCCTGCAGGCTCCTGCTTCCCCAAGCATCTCATCCTCATTGCATATCCCTCTCTACAGTTATTGCCCCCTAAGCTACATTACTTTGCCTTTTCTATCCAGGCTATTTTTTCCCCTGTTTTGCATGGATCTCTTTGTGTTTCTTAGCTCTCTCACTGCTGCTCCAAATTTAGCATCATCTGCAGTTGTAATTAATATGCTGTTTGCCTTTGTTTCAGGTCATTAATAAGGATGGTCTTCTGCCTATTGATTCTGGCATGTTCCCATAAATAGCATCTGTGACCAAGCACAGTGTACTTGGAAGCCTAGCAACCTGGCCATTCCTTGTTTGCATAGTAGTTTAACTTCATGTATCTGTCTGTCTTGCATCCTCTCCCTGTCCTTGGGCACTGATTCTCATTTGTCCTTTTGCACAAGCTTGTTTGTTTTCTCTTCCCTCTCTTCCTTTTTGTTTCCTCTTTTAAATGTTTCTCCCACTGCTTCAGTTCAGAAGTGTTTTGCTTACGCTGTGCTCTACTGAGTGAACTTGTGGTTGGAAATGCTCCTGTCAGACCTCATGCTTTTGCAGGGCTCCAGGGGAGAGAGCATGCTACCTGCCCAGGGGAATGTTGGAGCCCTGCTTGCCATGGAGGCATTTCCTACCAATTTAGTCCATTAATGCATGGTTTGTGTATTGCAGAGATTACAGGGGAGGTGTCAGAGACAATGGAAGAAAAGGAAGTAAGATTCCTCTGTTTGAAAGTAATTCTGCCCTGAGGTCTTGAGAAGGAAACCCCCTTAAAACCTCTGCTCTGCTGGATTAAATCATCCTTCTTTGAAACAGATCCTGCACTACTCTCCAAAGGCAGCTCCAGGCTTGGTGACTGAATTGTGAGGAGCCCTGTGCTGCTAATTCTTTGCTTCCTCCAGCCCACACCACACTCAGCAACATTTCCTCAGCATACCTTCATCTTTTAGTCTTCGTTTTCATACTCAGGACAAACATCTATGTTCCTCTTCATCTTTTAGTCTTCATTTTTTCATCTTTTATTCTTCATCTGTGTTCCAGGTTCGAGAGGATACTCTGGGCACAAACACACTCAGGGCATGATACTTGGTGAGAAAACAGTGAGATTTCTTGTTCAGTGATAGTCTTGTGAAAGCGATAGTTAGTACAGTGTATTCCCCTTCAGGAGAAATCTGCCTTATGCACAGCGGCAGGCAGAGTGTGTCCCTTTAAGAGCAGCTGCTCGGTAGCAGGCTGTGCATAAGCAGTGTACTAGCAAGGTGTGCCGTGCGTTCCCTATTAGTAGAAGCTTACCAACCCTGTTCCTGGTGAAAGACCACAGAAGAAGAGAGTAAATAGGATGATCCGGATCATTGCAGAGAAACAAGGAGATGAGGGATTGTTCGGAGCAAGCCAAGACGTCCCTTGTATAACATGGTGCTCTCTCTCCGTCACCCCCCCCAGCTGCCCCATCTCGGCCTGGAGTCGGACCCTTATACTCTCAGCAGATTCTGGAAGAATACTGGCAAAACATCATCTCACCCGTGGCCAGCGTGTGAGACGATGTTTGCAGGTGCATGATCTGCTCAACAGCGGCTCCCAGATTCCTACATGTGTTGTTCAAAACAACCTGTCTTCTCAGGGATAAATCTAGTTTGTAACTCTCTTCCAAGGCCACATTCTCCTGGCAAAGTCCAGCTTGTAATTTTCTATCCCTCACACATTCCACCCCGTGGTCTGTATTTGGGCCACAGTAGGGGTCTTACATCTGAGGCCAGCTTGTAATGCTTCCATCATGGCCCTACACGGACCATCATTTTCTGTCCCTCACACAATCTGTTACAGGAACTCTCTTCCTCAGGAACTTTCTTCAAACTGATCAGCTCCTTGTTGCTGCTTCTTGAACTAGTTCAGTTCCTGCTTCTTCTCAGACTGATGGTTCCTGGTTGATACATCTCTAGCCTCGCCCACCACCCCAACCATGATCACCTGGGGGAAGGCAGGGCCTTATGCAGATGGGCCAGGTTCTACTCTTTGGGGCCTGAAACCACTTGGAAAACAAAACATGTTGCTGGGTTGTGACTCATCTGTAGGTCAGTTCCACTCAGGGCCCACAGCCCAGGCCCCAGCACTTCAAGCCCAAAGCTCTTGGCACAGGCTCTGCTGTTTCAGGTACTTGCACCCAGGCCTCTGACCTCTCCTGGACGTGCAGCAAGCCCTAAACCTCCCTGCAGAGTTTTGGGTCCTAATTGGGATGGCAGTTAAAGCTGTTGGCTGGGGACACTTGTTTTGTATGGGTTGAGGGCTCTGGCTGGTGCTGCAGCACAGCTGCCTGTGCTCAAGGATCCAGCTGGTGGGGTGATGAGATCACAGCTACCTCCTGGACCTCCTGTGCAGAAGCACAACTGTGGACACCCTTCTGGCTTCAGTGGACACCTGAACGGACATAGCTGAGGATGACTGTGGCATGTCTGTGACTATTACTGTAAAAGAAGGTCCAGAGGCTACATTTCTAGGGATTTATCCTGAATCATTCTACTATTTTCCTTTTTTTTTACATTTTTTTCTTCCTTCTACTTTGGTATTAGCATGACAACCTTTTGTCAGGTGGCTTCAGAACTCCTGCTCAGGCTGCTGCAGTGTTGGAATTCCCATTCTCTGGCTCTCTTAAATGCTGGTTCTACATGTCTGGCAGCTGTGTGTGCTCTATGCCCAGGCTTCTGGCTAGTGGGTCCTCACACAGCCCTTTTCTACCCCCATCTTCCTTATTCCTCAGGCACCTTTCAATTTAACAAGCAGCCCTCTCTGTGCAGTCAGTTCTGTGGCCGGCTTGGCTTCCTGGTGAGGACAGCCTTGTGGAAATGCCTATTGGCCTCCTAGTTGGGCATCTTGGGGAGGTATGGATGCTGCCAACTTGCTGTTCTTCCTTCATATCTATCATCAGTGGCTGCTGACAACCTCTGCCATTCTCCAATGTAGCCCTCTTCCAAGCTGCTCTCCTGCCAGCCCTGCAGCAGTGGTTGATGGGAGGAAAGGCAGTAAATTATTCTTCCTCAACAAGGTGGTCATCAATGCTCTGAATTCATAGTCTCTAGTAGTTGTAGAGGCCTGTGATTGCTTGTGAAGCCAATATACACGGATAGCACAGCTCAGTCTTCAGTCTATAGGTTAAGTTTGAATTGCTCTTCTTTCCTTGTGAGTGTGATTTTTGGTTTGGTGAGTCAGCCTGATTGCAGAGTTAGCTCACTAAAATATGCAGAAGCCAGAATCTGGCTATTTTAGCAGCTTCCTCTTTGTACATTAGATACCTCACTAAATTAAAAAGAATTGTATTAAGTGTTTGGATTCCAGGTTGCTTATTAATATTTTTCTTGTGTTTTTTCTTCTTCCCTTTTTCTCTAATAACTGTGGTTTTTACTCTTTATTACATAGAAGACCTATTTAGTTACAGGTCTAAGAGGGAATTTTCAGTATAAGGGGAAATAGCTATTAACTGAGCTGCTTTTTTCCACAGTGTAATCCTTTTGTGTTTCACAGAGATGTTCACCCCACATACACATTCCCCGCCCCCCACAAATGAGCCAGGTAGGTAAGTAGCATCTTACTTCTTACGTAGCTACTGTAGCTGTGCATAATTAATGTAAAATAAAATGGTTTATAGTCTGATTTTTTTTTCATTTGAGTTTATAAATTATTCGGCAAATAAAAGCTTTTACATGGGAAATATTTGTCATCTCGGCTATTTATACATTGGGAATTAGTGGCCAAGTAATATTTTCAGGCACCTTAATTCCTGTGAGAAGCACAGAAATCTAGTATCACTGAATAGTGCATTTGTCTGACAGGATTTCTTTCTGCTCTGGTTACCAAACTCCTGAGTAATTTTGTTTGGTTTTTCGGATGAGTCCTGCACCTGGGCCAGAGTAACCAGCATTATCAGTATAGGCTGGGAGAGGATTACCAGAGAACGGTCCTGTGGAAAGGGACTTGGGCGTGCTGGTGGATGGATATGAGCCACCAACGTGCAATTGCAGGCCAGAAAGCCAATCACATCCTGGGCTGCATCAAAAGAAGTGTGGCCAGCAGATCAAGAGAGGTGATTCTGCCCCTCTACTCTGCCCTGGTGAGACTTCACCTGGAGTACTGTGTCCAGTTCTGGAGCCCCCAGCGCAAGAAGGATGCTGACATATTGGAGTGTGTCCAGAGGAGGGCAACCAAAATGATCAGGGGAATGGAGCATCTCTCGTATGAAGACAGGCTGAGAGAATTGGGGCTGTTCAGCCTGGAATGACTTTCCAGTACCTGAAGGGGGCCTACAGGAAGGCAGGGGAAGGTCTATTCAAAAGGGTTTGTAATGATAGGACAAGGAGTAATGGCTTTAAGGTAGGAAAGAATAGATTTAGGCTGGATATTAGAAAAAAGTTCTTTAATATGAGGGTGATAGATCACTGGAATGGGCTGCCCAGAGATGTGGTGGAGGCCCTATCCCTGGAGTCATTCAAGGTCAGGCTTGATGGGGCTCTGAGCAACCGGACCTAGGTAGAGATGTCCCAGCTTATTGTAGGGGTGTTGGCCCAGATGACCTCTGTAGGTCCCCTCCAGCCTGAAACATTCTATGATTCTATGTTTCAGCCCTCAGGATTTCCATTAAGAAAATTCCTGCTGTTACGATTCCTCCCTTGCAAAGCCAAAAAATAGGCACGTTGCCATTTTAGCTTGATCATTGCAATAGTGGCAGGGTCTGGCAAGTCTCTGGAGAAGGCAGGAGGACAGAGCTTGTGGTTGTGGCCCAGGGAAGACCTGGAAGAGCCCCATATGATGAAGGAAGCATGTTTCTGGGAGGCTCTGATTTGTCTGTTGCATTATGTGAGAAAGGCTGTGGTTTGTTGTGTGGGAGATGACAGGAATTTGGGCCATGTACATAATGTGGAACAGTTTGGGTAAATCCGTTTTTCATGGATTCACCACACTAGTGGAGTGGATAAGGTCCATTTACTCCTTCAGCCCACAGGGGTGACAATCAACATAAAATATAGTTGCTGTTATTTTACCAAATATCTTTCTATTATCTTTCTTAAGGTCTTAATATATTTCTATTGTATTTGTGTAATTTTGAGTACTGTGTGTTGGGAGTTGATAGAAGGACACAAACACCCACCTACATACAGATATTTTTTTCTTTTTGCAAAGACAGATGTTTTACATTGTATACTGGGAAAACCTGATTGAGAATTCCTTTCTAGTCACTCATGTCTAACAGGTTTCCCTGCTGGACAGACTATTGTGCAGACACACACACAAGTAAAAAACTCCTTTTGGGATAGGATTTTCCCTTTTTTGTTCCAGGTATTTGAAATAGGTTGTTTTAACCAAAATGTGCCTCTGTGTGTAGGGTGGCAAGGAGCCCTGGCTAAACAGCACATTGCTTCAGACTGTGCAAACTCATTTGAGGTTGTCCTATAATATTCTTATTGTTTGAATCCACTTTTATTTTAATTTTACAGTTGTAAAATGAGCTTGTACTCTTTAGGCACAGTATGAGAAATCAACACTTATAGGAAGGAGATATAAGAGCCTATATATCATGACAGATGGGTAGCTTGAATGTGGGTAGTTTTAAGTGGTCCAGTTTATTTGGGATTTACATAATACTTTCCTCCTAGCTGTTCCCATTTTTGCTCAGGTCTCTCTCCAAAAGGAAGAGCAGCCTTAATGCACTGTTATTCCAACCTTTTGCAATAGTCTCTTTTGTTGCAAGTCAAAACAACTCAAGCTATGAATTCAAAGACACTAGAGACAAGAACAGCAAGCATATCAAAGAAGAAGCAATCATAGAACCATAGAATGTATTGGGTTGGAAGGGACCTCTAAAGGTTATCTAGTCCAACTTCCCTGCAATAAGCTGGGACATCTCTAACTAGGTCAGGTTGCTCAGAGCCTCATCAAGCCTGACCTTGAAATGTCTCCAGGGATGGGGCCTCCACCATCTCCCTGGGCAACCTGTTCCAATAATCAGCCACCCTTATATTAAAGAATGTTTTCCTGATGTTCAACCTAAATGTACCCTTTTCTAGCTTAAAACCATTACCCCTCATCCTATCACTACAAACCCTTGTGAACAGATTCTCTCCCATCTTTCTGTAGGCCCCTTTCAGGTATTGGAAGGTGGCTATATGGTCCCCCCGGAGCCTTCTCTTCTCCAGGCTGAACAGGCCCTGCTCTCTCAGCCTGTCTTCATAGGAGAAGTGCTCCAGACCTCTCATTTTTGTGGCTCTCATCTGGACACAGTCCAGCAGGTCCATGTCCTTCTTGTGCTGGGGGCTCCAAAGCTCGACACAGTACTGCAGGTGAAGTCTCACCAGGGCAGAGTAGAGGGGCAGAATCACCTCTCTCAGCCTGCTGGCCACGCCTCTTTTGATGCAGGATGCAATTGGTCTTCTGGGCTGCAATTGCTCATTGGTGGCTCATGTCCAGCTTTTCATCCACCAGTCTTTTTCCACAGGGCTGTTCTCTAGCATGACCTCTCCCAGCATATATTGATAATGCTGGCTGCCCTGGTTCAAGTGCAGGATCTGTTCCATGATCTTCCCAGGCACAGAGGTGAGGTTGTTAGGTTGTTAGTTCCTGGGGTCCTCTCCTCATCTGTTGTTACTAGTTTACCATTCCTGCTCATAATAGGGCATACGCTTTCTTTAACCTTCCTTTTCTGGTTTACATACCTGTAGAAGCCCTTCTTGTTTTTCTTTGCATTACTTGCCAAGTTCAGCTCCAGCTGTGCCTTGGCCTTCCTGACCTCATCCCTACACAACCAAGCAATGTCCTTATACTCTTCCCAGGATATCTGTCCCTGTCTGTGTAGTTTCATCTCGCCTTTTAGTTCAACCAGCAGGTCTCGACTCAGCCATGCTGCTCTCTTGCCTTACTTGCCTGATTTCTTAAACATGGGTATTGAGAGCTCTTGCACTCTATGGAAAGCATCCTTAAAGGTCTTCCAGCTCTGCTCTGCTCCCTTGTCCCTGAGGACTGTTTCCTAGGGCGTCCTATTGACTAACTCCTTGAAGAGCTGGAAGTTTGCTTTCCTAAAATTTAGGGTCCTGACTTTGGTTATCATCTGCCTGATACCCCTTAGGACAGTGAACTGCCCTAGTGCATGAACAGTGCAGCCCAGGCTGCCTCCAGTCTTGGCATCCCTGATGAGTTTACTTGCATTTGTGACCATCAGGTCCAATATGGCATCCCCTTGGGTAGGGCTGTCTATTGCTTGCCTTAAAAAATTGTCATCTAGGCACTCCAGGAGTCTCCTGGATTGCCTACGGCTTGCCATACTACTTTTCCAATCAGTGCACAGATGCATGGCTTGGGCGGATGGCCTGGGTCTGCTGTCTTGTTCTGCTGCACCAAGCCAGCCATCCCCACTGCCCCTGGAAATGTTAGGTTAACCAGCTGGAGCATGTGTGAGTGTGGACCCTGCTGAACAGAGAACTAGAGATGTACTTTAGGCATGGGGGGTATGTTGTGGAACACGTGCTTGGGCTAGGTGTGTAGCCTGGAGGCAGTGTGGTGAGTAAGGAACTGACCTGCTCCCGTGCCGTGTTAGCTGTCTGAAAAAATGCTCAAAATGAGTTTACTTGGCCCATTTTTTAATTAAGGGTGGGAAAAGCAGTTCCTGAAACTGAGGGAGATGGTGAATGCTCAGTTTTCTGGTGCATTTTATTACTGAGTCATGAACTCCCAAGGATAAGAGTGGGAAACTCTGACAGAGCTCGTATCTTTAGGGGTGGGACATGATGCTCTTAAACTAGCTGACAGATGGGAGTCAAGCAAAGACCTGGAGGAGGCTAGCAGTGTCCTGTTAGAAGAGTTGTTGCAACTTTTCTGACATGACTGATGAGCTTTCATTCCACTGTACTTGGCAAAGTCACACTGTGTAAACATGTCATAGCATGGTGCTTCAGTGCTGTCAAACTCTCCTGAACAATGCACTGGCTAAATGGGGAGGGGTGGGAAGTGGAGCAATGTGTTCCTGGGGATAGAGGTGGGCTGAGAACCTCACCTCCTGTCTGTCCATTCTCATCTTTTGAGTGACCCTGCAGGCATCGGCAGAAAGGGATAGGGATCATTACATCGAAGAAAGCAAAAATAATGGCAGTTGGCCCCTGGAACACCCTGTGTTTTATTTTTGTGTTTTTCAGCATACTTCTGTTTCCTGATGACGGCCCTGGGTGTGACAGCTGGTGCACATCGCCTGTGGAGCCACCGTTCCTACAAAGCCAAGCTGCCTTTGCGGATCTTTCTGGCTGCAGCTAACTCCATGGCTTTCCAGGTGGGGTTGTAGTTGCCTGTCTAGATTCTTGCCATCCAGGCAGCTTTCTCTCTTGTACAGGGATCTCCTCAGCTTAGAGACAGCAAAAGAAAAAAAATATTCATGAAAAAACATTTGCTGATAACACACTCTGCTGGCTAAGGGGGTGCAGATCCCCTCTCACCACCCACATAACAGTATGTATTAGACAGTCCAGGAACATTAATCACTTAAGCACCAAGTTGAACGTGCCCAGATCAGGAGCTCAGCACCCACCAGCCTACCTGAGGCACAGGTCAGGGCCCACACTTCACAGGACAATATGGAAACTTTTGTAAGGGACAATTTCATGCAAATATGTCTGTGTAATCAAGTCTCTTCATCCTCTTCTCCAACACAGTTGGAGATTTTGACATACCCAGAAGGGAGAGCATGCATCCTTTCACAATCTTAGTTTATCTCTGTTTTATACACCATTTTTCACCAGTAAAAGTCAAATACATTTGCAAAGAAGCGTGCTACTAGCTCTGTACTTACTGATAGGCAAACTGAGGCCTCAAAAATATTTGTGTAACACCCTGCTGGTGGTAGGAGTTAACTTAGAACCAGGATCTTCTTGGTATTAATTTAGTTATTCCTTTGGTTGTTAAAATTAGAGATATGAACTTATACTAACATTAAACTTATTAAGCTTGGCTGCTGTAACCACTTGTAGCACCAAGTACCATGTGTGTGTTGTGCCTTGAGTTTTCATTTTTTTCCTTTTAGTCTGTTTCATTGATTTCTTATGCACCTTGACAGAGGATGAAGAGTCCCTTCATCCACTTCTGTACTGTTCATTTATCATCTTTGGTTTATCTTTTTTTTTAAAATGGAAAGAGCTAATCTTGTTAATCCCTCCACACATTACAAAGAGCACAGTGCTTTTGTTGAATATGGAGTGTCTCCATTTTAACTATAACTTTCCTTTCCTTTTCTGAGCCGTATTCCAGCTGATTTGTGCTGCTCAGTTCCTTGCAGAGCTTTACAAGCCTTTTGCTTAGCTTGTTAAATAACTGTTTTGAGTTCTGAGAACCCCCTGTTCTTTCTGTTTTACAGCCAATCTTATCTTTCATAAATAATGTAAATGAATGTGTTTTGCTGATTTCTTTGAGCCTGCATGTTGGGATTTCATTGTGTTTTGATCCCCTTTTGCTATGGATTTTGCTCTTAGCTTTGTTGACCTCATCACTGCTTTTGGCTGACACCATGGTGTGATTCTGAGGCAGGGAAGTACTTTAAAGTAGCTTCAAGCCACCTTTGTGCCCTTCATATCAGAAAGAAAATGAAAGGCCGAATCACCCATTCTAAGTAGTCTGAAGCCTGCTTCTATTTACCATGGCGTCCATTGCCTGCCAACGGCTGCTTTCACCATCGCAAGCAGACAGTGAATGAGTTTTCATGTTGGTTTCAGGAATGAAGTTTTCAGATTGGTTTCAGGAATGTTTTCAGTCTCATGTTGGCTTTGAGAGGAAGAGGTAATCTTGGAGATACCTACAGAATCCCCCAATACTGAATATTGAAGAAATATTCAAACTTCTTGAAGGGCAGGGAAACTGCTGAAGAGTTTTAACTTGATGCTGCATGGGCTGTGACATACCATACTTCCTCTGAAATACGATCAGATGTGGCCATTTTTGTCCTGTTAGTGCAATTTTTATGATTTGAGCATGCTTAGCTGTGTTTCTTCTCTTCATCTAGAGTGAAGCTTTCACAATTTTCAGAGATGCTTCTTTCTCTCACGTCTGTTTCAGAAATAAGAATACCTGGCTTATGTCTACTTGATCTAGCATTTGAGCATTTCAGTTGGGACTTGCTCGTGTCTCCTCTGCTAACTGCCTTGTACTGTTGCTCTGGCTGTCTCTGTGAAACAAACTGTGTTGTTCAGCTGAGATTGTGCTGTGAGCATTTGCATACAGCAACAGTGGTTGCATGAAAAGTCATGTCAGCACACTGAGGTTGTTACATAGCCCAATTTGTTTTCACATTTCAGTCTGAAGGTTTATTAAGGGCCATGCTAATGTAACCTCATGTCTGTATCACTGTCACAGCATGATGCTGTTGCTCTTTGCTTTGGAAGGGATTTTGCTCTTGTGTTTACCTGAAACTTGATCAAGAGCGATGTGTTCCTGAAAAATTATGGCTGTTAGTGCACTCGGAGTATATTTACACATGCTATGCTCCAGTTCTTGGTGTGTTTATTGCCAGCAGTTCTGGCCTCTGGCCTTTTTTTCCTCTTAACCTTTGTGTTTTTAGTTAGATGAAAAGGTTAGGAAGCTGTGAAACAACTGAATTGTATCTGGGAAATAATGTTTATTGCCAATCGTGCAGATGTTTGCTGTAGTATGAAAAGCCAAGTTAATTTCTCACAGTATTATTGCTTTGACCTGGTTATCTGCTGTCACACGAATAATTTCATCAAGTGCTCTTGTGACAAACTGATCAATAGTCTCACTTGAAAAATTATTTCTAGTTAAGAAAGAGGACCTTTCCTAGGTGTGCTTCTTGCATAACTCTGTTTTATTTTTAATTGACTTAATCTTGGCATTTTCCAGTTGTAGTGGTTTAGACTCTGCTGGGACTGAGCACCTCATGGCTGCTCCCGTTGCCCCCTCCCCCAGGACAGACAGTAAGGGGAAAGGGAAAGAAAATACAAACCCCACAGATTGAGATAAGGATAATTTAATACAGCAATGCAAAAGGAACAGTCAGAAGAATAATAACAGTGATGAAACAATGTACCAAAAAATTTATATAAACCATAGGTGCCAACCCTATCTGGGACTGATGTCAGCATGGTATTGCATAACCTATTGGCTGGTTCAGGTGTCTATCCTGGCTATGGTTCCCTCCCAACTCCTTGTGAAAATTAACCCTATCCTAGATGAACCAGGATATTCCCACTGAAGCCTTTAGAGCAGAGTAGAGGCTTTCATTCCTTTATTTTTTTCTCCTGTAGAGAAATCAAAGATGGCAGCAAGGTAAAGATCTCCTGTTCTGACTGAGGATATAGGTGACTTCCTTGGCTTCACTTAGCTTACTTTGTTCTCTTGTACAATTAAATAGTTAAAGTGTGACTCAATGGAGCACTGATAAGGGGTGGGTCTTTACTGCCTCCTCTCAGTGGTTTAGTCAGTGCTGCAGAAAAATATTTCCCTCATCTCCAGACCACTTACAGCATCACAGCGTTGTTATTGTGCTCAGGGTTGGGCACAACCAAGTTCAGTGAAGCTGATATCTTTCAGGGGCTTTTTTTCTTTGCTTGTTCCTTGTACACACTTGTAAACACAGCATCTTTACAAGGCTGAATTGGACACGGAGGTATTTCAGCTGGATTCTTTAGCTGCCCTTTGAAGTTGTTACTGGAATACTCTCAGCAGCATGGGCTGCCTCGGTGCTTTCTCTCAAATATTGACAGCTGAGAGAGAGTGTGCACTGATTTCTGTGATGCTTTCAGCACAGGGATTTTGTCTCACAAAATACAAATATACACAGTTGTTGTTTGCCTGGGCTTACTGTGTTCTGCAGTACATTCAGCACCACAATGGCTGCTGCACTGCAGTTACTTCACACTGAAAGTGGTTTGCTCAGTTCTGCTAGGAGCATTCCTGCTGTGGTTTGTGATTGGGAGTGCTACTGCTGCTCCTAAAAGTAACCCAAGCCCACCTTTCCTTCAGGTATTATTGCTTGAGTACCTCCCTGGCTGTGCAAAGATGGAAACAGCAGAGGAAAGCACACTCCACTAAGTATTCTCTGATTAAAATTCACACTGTTAGGGATCTGTCCATTAAGTAACATTTCCATGTTTTGGTGCTGGTGTTGGACAATTCAGTTCATAGATGAGTGTGACCTGAGTTTTGCAAGTGTTGTATATGCTTACATTGTCCTATACTAATAGCTCAGCACCACTGCAAAACCCACCAGTTTAGTCCTGTAGCCAGTGCATCCTGCAGAACAAACTGGGAGGCTAAAATCCCTTCAGCTGAGTAAACTCAAAGTCTCATGGATCCAAATCTGAAATTGCAGTCCATCCCTTTCTCCCTGCAATCCACATAATCCCATTTACAGCCATAAGGCATTTCAGTGACCTGTATCTGCTGATAGCTTGAGCCGAGTCAGGATAGAACTTGCTTTGTATCTGATCTGGATTTAGTGCTAACCTGATGTTGGATCTGAGACTTATTCCAGCCTGGCTGCAAATGCAAGACTTGATGTGCAATTTTTATGGGAAATCTCCTTTGATATCTGAATCACAGAATGGTTTGAGCTGGAAGGGATCTTAGAGATTATCTAGTGACAACCCCCCTGCCACAGGCAGGGACACCTTTCACTAGATCAGGTTGTTCAAAGCCTCATCCAACCTGTCCTTAAACACTTGCAGGGAGGGAACATCTTTAACATCTCTGGGCAACCTGTTCCAGTGTCTCACCACCCTCACAGTAAGGAATTTCTTCCTAATACCTAATCTAAATCTATGCTTTCAGTTTAAAACCACTACCCCATATCCTATCACTACACTCCCTGATAAGAGAGTCCCTCCCCCTCTTTCCTGTAGGCCCCCTTTGAATACTGGAAGCCTATGCTCTTGTACACATACATGCAGAGAGTGCAGTGATTTAAATAGAAGTGCTGGTTTTACTGAGTAAGATGCATCCCTCCAAAAGGCTGAGCAAGTTCAGCTCCTTTTTAGGTCAGGAAAAGGCACAGAGTGTTCCACAATCTTGGTCCCATTTTCAGCACTCCAGTTGTGCCTGGAGGGTGTCAGTAGTAACCAGCTACATTCAGTTTAGAAAAGGATGCCAGAACTGAGTGCTTCTACACAGTAGTGCCCTGGAAACAAATATGCAAGCTCTCTCATGGTGGAGTCATAACACAGATAGTATGTGCCTGGTCCCTCCAGCACATATGTCCATCCTCAGACTGCAAATGCCTAGGGAGGACACAGGACCAGGGCAGACTGGTGATGGTGACTCCCAAGAGACTGTTGGCTTCCAGCCATGTCCAGCCCTGGAACATGTCTAATCTATGTCACTGGTTCCTAGGGCATGTTGCATTCTATGTGGGCACTGAAAGGAGCAATGTGATGGGCTATCTGTTCACAAAGCTGGGGTCCCTCAGGATGTCTTTGGTCAATAACCTTTCTTGAGGAGCATCAGAGAGGGGCTTGTTGCTGTTACTGTGTGGAGAAGGAGCTGGAAGTAGTGCTGCTGGAGCAGCACCTGGCCTCTCTCCTCTCACCCTTCCATGCTTTCTGTGCAGAATGACATTTATGAGTGGAGCCGAGATCACCGTGTGCATCACAAGTACTCAGAGACGGATGCTGACCCACACAACGCTCGCCGCGGCTTCTTCTTCTCCCACATCGGCTGGCTGTTTGTGCGCAAGCACCGGGATGTCATAGAGAAGGGGAGGAAACTGGATTTCACTGACCTGCTGGATGACCCCGTTGTCAGGTTCCAAAGAAAGTAAGTGGAAGCACTAGGTGTCACAGAGGCACCCCCAAAATAAAAAGCAACAACTATTAAAATGGGGATTTATTAACCCAACACTCCTAATAATAAAATACAGGTTCGCATGTCTGTCAGGAATTTGTCATCTACACAATTAATAGCCAGACCTCAAAAAAACTAAACCAAAATGGGCACACACTAACTACCAAAAGGGAAACCTCCCACACAAATGTCCAAACTCACTCACTCACCAAAGAGAGGGTGAGGCTCACAGGCAAGGATCCAACTGCCAAGCCCACTATTCTGCAAAGAACCCTCTCAACCAGTTCCCAGATGGGCCTCCATTTATACCCAAGCCAAGGGTATACTGTGGTCATTCTAATTGGCTAAAAGGGACAAGCCCCAACAAAACAGGCCAAGGGTCTAGACCCTGAGGCACCAGTTAATCACCCTCAGGTGCAGTTTGTTACAAACCATTTTGACACCCCCTGTTTTGTTTGTTGGAGCAGCTGTACCTGCCACAATCCACCCTGTGACCACAGTCAACTCAACTGGTTTCCTTGGAGTGGTGGTGCAGTCACCTCTTGCCTCCAAAGTTAAAAGGGAGCACAGTCTCAGTGAGGGTTAGTGCTCATTGTGGATCATCATTCCTCAATTATTCTAATATAACTGCTGCACATACAATAGGGCTTATTACAATACAATTACAGTAATTGTTACAAACATCAAAACTTTTCCCCAGACAATTAGTTCCCAGTACAACAAACAATTGCTTCTGAGTCCTTTGCCACTTTCTTCATCTTGTTGCT
This sequence comes from Brachypteracias leptosomus, assembly GCA_013401335.1. Lineage (NCBI taxonomy): Eukaryota > Metazoa > Chordata > Aves > Coraciiformes > Brachypteraciidae > Brachypteracias > Brachypteracias leptosomus. Next base: position 149,971 of record VYZX01019493.1, read on the forward strand.
CTGATCCTACAGAGGCATTATTATGTTCAGAATGTGTATGCAGCATCAGTAACAATGTCCCTCCAATCCCCACCCCATGACCTCAGGCAAGTCCATGTTGTCATCCAGGTCCTGTTTGTCACTAGTGAAAACACCAAGATGGTCCAACTCTCCACTGTCCTGTAAGAAAGCACAGGGCTAGCCTTGGTTTAAAAAAAAAAAAAAAAAAAAAAGGCTTTTAGGTTAGAAGTCAGGGACTATGCACTGAGCACTAGTACAGTGGGTTTTTCCATTCCCATCCAGGGCTTCCCAGGCATATAAGCCTCTAGATTTTACCAGGATCATGGACATAGAAGGTATATAGCTTCACCATATTGGATTGCTATTAGCATATCCACTCTGTGGCATCCTTAGAGATTACATAAACAGTTACAGTGGGACCATTCTCTACTGCCAACAGGAGGACATGCAATCCCCCATCTGTGCTTCACATTGCCACCTGGATCCCATACAACAGGCAGATCCATTTGTGAACCACACCTCTTTGCTGTTACTATTGAAGTTATACTTGGAACAACAGCTGTTAATGGGGGGATGTTACTATTCAATTTCCTATAATCAACNGCTTTGTATCTGATCTGGATTTAGTGCTAACCTGATGTTGGATCTGAGACTTATTCCAGCCTGGCTGCAAATGCAAGACTTGATGTGCAATTTTTATGGGAAATCTCCTTTGATATCTGAATCACAGAATGGTTTGAGCTGGAAGGGATCTTAGAGATTATCTAGTGACAACCCCCCTGCCACAGGCAGGGACACCTTTCACTAGATCAGGTTGTTCAAAGCCTCATCCAACCTGTCCTTAAACACTTGCAGGGAGGGAACATCTTTAACATCTCTGGGCAACCTGTTCCAGTGTCTCACCACCCTCACAGTAAGGAATTTCTTCCTAATACCTAATCTAAATCTATGCTTTCAGTTTAAAACCACTACCCCATATCCTATCACTACACTCCCTGATAAGAGAGTCCCTCCCCCTCTTTCCTGTAGGCCCCCTTTGAATACTGGAAGCCTATGCTCTTGTACACATACATGCAGAGAGTGCAGTGATTTAAATAGAAGTGCTGGTTTTACTGAGTAAGATGCATCCCTCCAAAAGGCTGAGCAAGTTCAGCTCCTTTTTAGGTCAGGAAAAGGCACAGAGTGTTCCACAATCTTGGTCCCATTTTCAGCACTCCAGTTGTGCCTGGAGGGTGTCAGTAGTAACCAGCTACATTCAGTTTAGAAAAGGATGCCAGAACTGAGTGCTTCTACACAGTAGTGCCCTGGAAACAAATATGCAAGCTCTCTCATGGTGGAGTCATAACACAGATAGTATGTGCCTGGTCCCTCCAGCACATATGTCCATCCTCAGACTGCAAATGCCTAGGGAGGACACAGGACCAGGGCAGACTGGTGATGGTGACTCCCAAGAGACTGTTGGCTTCCAGCCATGTCCAGCCCTGGAACATGTCTAATCTATGTCACTGGTTCCTAGGGCATGTTGCATTCTATGTGGGCACTGAAAGGAGCAATGTGATGGGCTATCTGTTCACAAAGCTGGGGTCCCTCAGGATGTCTTTGGTCAATAACCTTTCTTGAGGAGCATCAGAGAGGGGCTTGTTGCTGTTACTGTGTGGAGAAGGAGCTGGAAGTAGTGCTGCTGGAGCAGCACCTGGCCTCTCTCCTCTCACCCTTCCATGCTTTCTGTGCAGAATGACATTTATGAGTGGAGCCGAGATCACCGTGTGCATCACAAGTACTCAGAGACGGATGCTGACCCACACAACGCTCGCCGCGGCTTCTTCTTCTCCCACATCGGCTGGCTGTTTGTGCGCAAGCACCGGGATGTCATAGAGAAGGGGAGGAAACTGGATTTCACTGACCTGCTGGATGACCCCGTTGTCAGGTTCCAAAGAAAGTAAGTGGAAGCACTAGGTGTCACAGAGGCACCCCCAAAATAAAAAGCAACAACTATTAAAATGGGGATTTATTAACCCAACACTCCTAATAATAAAATACAGGTTCGCATGTCTGTCAGGAATTTGTCATCTGCACAATTAATAGCCAGACCTCAAAAAAACTAAACCAAAATGGGCACACACTAACTACCAAAAGGGAAACCTCCCACACAAATGTCCAAACTCACTCACTCACCAAAGAGAGGGTGAGGCTCACAGGCAAGGATCCAACTGCCAAGCCCACTATTCTGCAAAGAACCATCTCAACCAGTTCCCAGATGGGTCTCCATTTATACCCAAGCCAGGGGTGTACTGTGGTCATTCTAATTGGCTAAAAGGGACAAGCCCCAACAAAACAGGCCAAGGGTCTAGACCCTGAGGCACCAGTTAATCACCCTCAGGTGCAGTTTGTTACAAACCATTTTGACACACCCTGTTTTGTTTGTTGGAGCAGCTGTACCTGCCACAATCCACCCTGTGACCACAGTCAACTCAACTGGTTTCCTTGCAGTGGTGGTGCAGTCACCTCTTGCCTCCAAAGTTAAAAGTCTCAGTGAGGGTTAGTGCTCATTGTGGATCATCATTCCTCAATTATTCTAATATAACTGCTGCACATACAATAGGGCTTATTACAATACAATTACAGTAATTGTTACAAACATCAAAACTTTTCCCCAGACAATTAGTTCCCAGTACAACAAACAATTGCTTCTGAGTCCTTTGCCACTTTCTTCATCTTGTTGCTCTGATCCTACAGAGGCATTATTATGTTCAGAATGTGTATGCAGCATCAGTAACAATGTCCCTCCAATCCCCACCCCATGACCTCAGGCAAGTCCATGTTGTCATCCAGGTCCTGTTTGTCACTAGTGAAAACACCAAGATGGTCCAACTCTCCACTGTCCTGTAAGAAAGCACAGGGCTAGCCTTGGTTTAAAAAAAAAAAAAAAAAAAAAAGGCTTTTAGGTTAGAAGTCAGGGACTATGCACTGAGCACTAGTACAGTGGGTTTTTCCATTCCCATCCAGGGCTTCCCA
>VYZX01019494.1:0-21145 GCA_013401335.1 Brachypteracias leptosomus
TGTTAATTGCTCATTTAGCTTTGAAACGGGTGTGCTGGCTCTGCCCAGGCTATCTCAGCAGCCCTCCCACCAGCTGACTGCCCCCAGCACAAGCAAAGGCTTTTCCCAGCTTCAAAAAAGCCCCCAAAAGAGCTTTCCTTCAGCCCTTTTTGCTGCAGAAGCCTCCCCCAGTGCAGTCTTACCTGCTCTGAAGCTGCTCTCCACAACAATGGTAGAGGTTTTTCCTCTACTAAGTTTTTTATACAAGAAAAAGGAGAACTACATTAGCCAGAACTCATTATACTAAGTCCTGTTTAGTGCCAGTAGCCTAAATGAAAATCCAGTAGTAATGAGAGTGGTGCCACTGCTGATACTCTTGGTGTCAAAACTTACTGTATAATGTTTTATTCTTCTGTGTTACTGGTGACACTTCTATAGAGCTTACAGGAAAACATAACACAGTCTTGTATTCATTCTTCAGATTTGATCATATATGTTGTATTTCTATCAGTAGGTTTGATTTACAGTGTTTCTAATATTCCCAGCAGTGAACACTCATTCCCAGAGGTGTTAAATGTGCAGCAGAATATCCAGCCAATGAGCACTGTATTATGGAGGATAATGAGAACCCAAATCTCACAGTATTTTGCTCCACCTGTATTTTTTTTTGACATGGAACCAAACCTAAAGCAGTTTTAGTTTTGAAAATAGGCTATATATACTCTTTTTGCTGCAGATGTTTCTTAAAATGTTACCAGTTTCTCAAGTGGTTGATACAGATCCTTATTCTTAGATGCTTTTGGTTGTCTTTCAGCTCTTTTAAGCTCCCTTCCAAACCAAAACATTCTATGATTTTCAAAGAAACTTGTAAGTAGTCACAAATATCCCATAAGGTTACTTTTTCTGTCAAATCCAGGAAGTACTTAATACCTAAAATGTCTCAGCACATCAACCACACAACATAAGACAACCTCTTATTAGATCTTAGCCCTCTTTTCCTCCTACCACCGATTTTACAAGGAGTAGAAAAGAAGCTGTCTGAATGTAGTGTTTTGATTTTTGTTGGCCAAGTGCTAGACAATAAGGTGTGGATTAATTCCTTGACCTTTTATATGTTACAGTTTTAAAAATTTATAGAGGGCATTGAGAAACAGCATTAGATCAGTGGCTTAAAATTGGGAAATAGATCTGCTGTGTGAAGCTTTACTTTTCTCATCCCCAGTTCTGATGTGTTCTTTGTAGGCCTCTAACTGTGGTATCATAGAGAGCATTTTGAATTGGGTCAAATTTAAGGCACAAACTCAGCTGAACAAAAAGTGTTCATCAGTGAAACACAGTAAAATCAAGGGCATTCCGAAACTGGATGACGCTAACGATGCTGGTAAGAGCACTTATTTTTAATGTCTTTAATGTTTCATAGATTTTTCACAGACATCACTGTTTTAAATCTGACTTTATAAGAATCTTTCTTGTTTTCTAAACTTTCTAGAGCTAGAATTAATGCATGATGTTGAGTTTGATATTAGGAACATCACCCTCTCTAGAAAATCAATAGCGCTGAACAAAGGCGGTGGTCTAGTTCCATATTGAAAGAACGTGTACCTTCTAATTGTGGTTTTCAGCTAAACAGTGTTACCAATATTCTGTTTTAGAGGTGACTAGTCTTCTTGACCTTTCTAATATAAAAAAATAGGAATATTTATAGGGTCACAAGCTATATGAAGTAGATCATGTAGTGTGCAAACCTGAGGGCATGGTTCAAGAGATGTTTTCATGAGACTTTAAATGCCATTAGGTTCCTGTCTGGGAATATAGGGTAAACTGGCAATCTCTGTTGATTGTTTCCTAGCACAGATAAGAATCAGGATCAGCTGGCAATCTTTGTGCCAATAGCAATGGGATGGGAGTTGTCCTTGAATTATTTGAGGGGCACATATGACTAATGAGCTTGAAATGTTGCCAGTCTGTGTTAATGTTAGTTGATTTTTAATACATTCTTATATTAAGCAAAGATAAATTGCAGTGAAGTAGGTGGGTGGGTTAAGTAGGTAAAAGCATGCAAGGCTGGTAAATAGGCTTTTTTGAGCTCCAGTGTTCAAGTCAAAGATAATGTGATGAAATGAGGAGTTCTGTTTAATTTTCCTCCCTTTCTTTTTGATTCCATGGACTCAGTTTATTAAATTTTTAATTGAATATTCTTCAGTCTGTTACCAGTTTTCCAGTTATTCAGAGGTCATATTTTGCCTCAAAAGTTGATAATCATGTCTTCTTTAACTAGTGTTTTGCTTGTGAAATTTGTATTCCTTAGATGCATGTTTCTTGTGTTTTTCTTGCCTAGAAGATTGTGTGCTTGGAGAAATGGTGCCTCTTTATGAATATCATGCCTAGATCTCATGAATAACGTCATGAATGATTTGGGATACACTTTCTTCATAGTTGGTTTTTTTAGCTTGCTTTGTTGACCAGGCTTCAAAATCACTTCTCACTTTTTTTTGCTTTTCACTGAATGTGACAGGAAGGAAGAATCTTTAACTGGGGAACTAGTAAAATTCTACATTGCCTTTTACTCTGATACTTCTTCAACTAAAGAGGCATATAGGGGTCCATTTGGGCTCAATATTGATGCTAGTTTTGCACAGCTTGGATCCCTGTTTCCCAGGTGTTTCTATACTTCCTGGCTACTCTTATGTGGGGAGCAGGAACTCTGCATCTCCCAAGAAGGCTTTACCCAAGTATTGGTTTATTGAAGATCCTGAACATACTAGATTTGTCACATTGAAAGCATTGCACATTCAGGGTGGACACACAGGAAGGCAGAGAGATGTTCAGTTTCTCAATAGAACGTCTGTTGTCACATGCGTACTCGGCCTGACTTTATGAAATGTTATGTATGCTGGCAGAGATGTTTTAAATTGGAGGATCACAAGTAATACATGTAAAAAATTCTTTAGTCCTTTCTTTTTAAGGACTGAAGGTACCATATGGATCATCTGTTTGCTCTTGAAAATCAATAGGAATTTTTTGCTCTTTTTGTGCAAGATCTGAGCTAATACTATAATCATGATCTCTGACCTCAATAAAAAGCTGCTTTCATTGAGAAAGGGAAGTCAAAAGATGGTAGGGAAGAGTGACTCCTTCAGTGTGGCTGAGTTGCTCGCTTTGCCCTGGAGAACTTGTCTCAATGAACTTTGGTTGGTGACTGCATCTGACTGAAAGCTTGATGTTTCTGTCTTTGGGATATTGATAGAGATGATTGGGGATTCTCAGGGTCAGGTGTGGTAAGGACTACATGCTCCTTCTGTGTGTGAGAGACAACCATCATGTCTAGGTCTGAAAAATTCAATTCTCTTCTATCTGAATGTTTGCTATGAATGTGCTCATGATAAAGCATATTGTAAAGAGTTACACAGTTACAATCTTTTCAAAAGAATTTCAGAACTCCTTATAAGCTGGAGAAAAGGTTTAACTGATGCATGAAGATAGAGTTTCAATGAAACTGCTTCAGGACACTCATACATATCACACCGAGGTTATCTGTAGTCTGGCAGCAAAATACAGTAGTCTTATTTGATATGGTTGTGTTTCAGGACAAATAAATATTTCTAAGGATCAAGGAAAGGGTTGGTTTTGGATTCTAATAGCAGGTGCCAGTAGTTGTTGAACTGAAGGAGTACAGTGCAGCTGGGAGAGAATAGTGTCTGGCCACAGACCCCTCTGGCTTTACTTCTTCCTGTCGTTTTTAGGTTTTATTTTTATTTCAAGAGTGAATTTGTAGCTGAGGTCCAACATCCACAGGTTTCTTGGGTGTCAGGTACCACTGAATCTTTGAATGGACACTGGTTAATACTTAGGAATAGGAGAGAGATTTATCTGTACAGTGATGTACCTCTACAGTGATGAACTTGCTGCAGATTTCCTCCCCCATTGAAAAGAATGAGCTACTGAGTTCTGTACCTGGCCATTCTTTCTTGTGATCTTGAGGAGTGGCTTGTCAGAGAAGGTAGTTCTGTGGCTTGTCAGAGAAGAAGTAGAAATGAAAGAAAAAACAAAGGACTGGGAATAGGAATATAGGATTGTAAGTGAGCAGCCAGATTACTAAATCTGGTAAAGCATTCTTTGAACCTGACAGTTCGTGTAGATTTCTTTTGAGTTTTTTAGGGCTGTGTTCAGGAAGATACTTGGCACATGGCATTTCCATGAAATTAATTGCTAATGATCACATCCATTCCAGAAGAAAGTGCACTTGGATGATATTCAGATGTGTTTTCTGCAGTTCATTTAGGAAAAAAAAATGGCTCTCATATATTCTAAAACAGAGGACTGGTAGTTTTCTTGGTATTTGGATTCCACCTTGGTGATAGCCTGGCAGCTGTTGACACCCTTTGATACAGTGTGAATAGCTGCCTAATTTAGATTGTATTAATCCGTATGCCTGATTCAGAAGACCAAAGATGTTGAATTAAGTTCTGTTTAATAGGAAGTGCAGGGTTGTTTTTACCTACCAGGTAAAGACAAATCAAAGCACCTATTTTAAATGTCAATACATTCAAAACTGTTTCATTAACAGTACTGAGGCTCAAACAGCTTGAAGGTTTATGCAGTCTTTCCTACCGCTTGGCCTTGATAAAATAGCAAAACTGCTTAACAAGCATTTGTACCCTCAGGAAAGGCTGGATTCTAATTTTGAATCTGCTTATTATTTAGAACATCTATTCAACTGTTGCAGTTGCAATAAACAGAATATATGTGGCGTACCAGTTTTGAGCATACTGGACACAGAAGCACCAAAATGCAACCTCTCTTATAGAATCAAAATTACACTCTTAGTAAATATTTCTTTTCTTCTGTTCAAGAAAGTTTTGTGAATGCATAATAAGTGCAAATATTCTGATCTTTTGAGATTTTTCTGTCAAGTTTTTCTAACAGTTGCCCGGCTTCAGCTAATGGACAATAAAAAAAGAACCCCTGAAAATGTAATTTAATAAATTGCTTCTGAAAATACGCTGTGAGTAAAGGGAAAATGCAGAATGGGAAATGACTCCTGTATATAACTCAGACATGCATAATGTATGTGTGTAAGAAATTTGCAGCTAGGAAAATGACATGGTAAAGGTACAGAAGCAATCTGATGCATGGGGACCATTACGTAAGATGAGCCACTATTGCATCCCATATTGTGTATTTAGCTCCTTGTCCATAGCACTCCATAGTGTATTGCTAAGGACAGAGATACTTACTCTTGCTGTATAGTTTTAGTGCTATGGAGTATCATCCCTAAAAATAGAAATTCTGCCTATTTAAGTCACCTGACATAGAGCAGGAAGAATATTCATGACTGATGCAACTATATTTCTGTTATTTGAGTTTAAAAGTTATGCTTTCTGTTTCTTTGATCTGCTACTACTTCTTCTTGGACTGTAGGTGGCAAACATTCCTTGGACTGCACATTAATATTAACAGAAGGAGACTCTGCCAAATCTTTAGCTGTCTCTGGCTTAGGTGTTATTGGTAGAGACAGATATGGAGTATTCCCACTCAGGGGTAAAATTCTCAATGTTCGAGAAGCTTCTCACAAACAGGTGGGTAGTCTTGTCATCTCCATTTAGCTGACAAATGGGTGTCTCCTGTTTATTTTAGATTTCTAGTGTTACATCTTTGTATTTTAATTTTTTTTTTTCATTAAAATCTTGTGGCCAGGATTTCATAAAGTACCAGCTACTTTAAAGTTTGGAATAAGCCTGAAAATATTAAGTGTAATAGTGTAGTAGTGCAGTACTGGAATGATAAAGTTCACTTCTTAAGTGCATTGAACAAGTAAGTATAAAGCCCACCTAAAAAAGATTGAGATATTTCTGAATTTCTGCTTTTTACGCTGACTGCAAAGATAACTTTTTTTAATACAGATTATGGAAAACGCAGAAATCAACAACATCATCAAAATAGTTGGACTACAATACAAGAAAAGCTATGAAGATCCAGAATCTCTAAAAAGTTTGAGATACGGAAAAATTATGATCATGACAGATCAGGTTGGTCAAGTTTTAATATACAGAGTTTATTATACAAGTTTTAATATACAGAGCTTCTTAAAATGAGTTTTGCAGCAATTTTGTAGGTTATGTTTTCGTGCAGTGTAACCTGCTTCTGTGTTATGACAATATGGATGTTTTCAGAGGGAATCTCTAATATACGAGGTTTCTTTGTAGGAATAATTTGTCTGTATGTTGTTTTGATTACTCCAAATAAACTTTGGTGCGCAGTAGCAGAGACACCACAGTAATCATAGAAACACATATGAACAAGAATGCTTCTGATAACTCAAAAATATGTTGAAAGTATGTACTAAATAGAACAGTAGATGAGGTAATGCTAGAAAGTTTGGGAGAGACAAGAATACAGGCAATTATTTTTGGATAATTTCATGAAGTGTGTGCCTGTTGTTCAGATTTGTAGAAGTCTAGGAATCCTGTGTTTTGGATATTTGTGAAGCTTTGTTATTTTTTCCCAGAGAGGCTGAACTATCAAGCATCTTAATAGCAATGAGAACTGTGAGAGCTGTCAGGCAAAGAAACTTCTAAGCTGCAACTGGGTACTTGGCTTGGAAGAGCTTATTACTAGCACAGGGGTAGTGCCATTCACAGGTGGCTATTTTATACCCATATGCAGATTGGAATACAAATTAAAACTAACTGTTTCCTTTGATGTTTTCTGTCAACAGAAATTGTTCTGATGTATCCAGGCCAGTGAGTGGCTCTTTTGGTGGTTTTGGGGGGATCTGAGATGTTATAAGATTGCCTAATGTTTTCGTGTTCTGATTTAGGATCAGGATGGATCTCACATTAAAGGCTTGTTGATCAATTTTATTCATCACAATTGGCCATCACTGTTGAAGCATGGTTTTCTTGAGGAATTCATCACTCCTATTGTAAAGGTATGGGTTCTGTTAATGAGATTTTATTTATTACTTACAGTGCAACAGAAAAGTTGATTAGTTATTTTTTGGTTTTTTTGTTTTTTTAAAGGCAAGCAAAAATAAGCAAGAACTTTCATTCTATAGTATTCCTGAATTTGACGAGTGGAAGAAACACATGGAGAATCATAAAGCATGGAAGATAAAATACTACAAAGGTTTGTTTAAAAACAAATAAATGAACCTCATGGATCTAAATAATAAATGGATGTTATGAAGTTTTGTTTGTAGCTGTTTTCATGATAGTACCTTATGTAATGATTTTATAATATTCCCATTAAAGTAAAAGGGGTAAAATAATAAAGCCCAAGTTTTAAATATGAAAGAACTATTTCTTTTTCTCATACAGGTTTGGGTACCAGCACTGCTAAAGAAGCAAAAGAATATTTCGCTGACATGGAAAGACATCGGATATTATTTCGATATGCTGGTCCTGAAGATGATGCTGCCATTACACTGGTAAGATCTTGTACAAGTGCTTCTATATGATACAGAATCACAGAATGGTAGGGGTTGGAAGGGACCTCTGGAGATCTAGTCCAACCCCCCTGCTAAAGCAGGTTCACCCAGATCAGGTTGCACTGGGTCATGTCCACATAGGTTTTGATTATCTCCAGAGAAGGAGACTCCACAACCTCTCTGAGCAGCCAGTGCTTCATTACCCTCACAGTAAAGAAGCTTTTCCTTATGTTCAGATAGAACTTCCCATGTTCCAGTGCCCGTTGCCCCTTGTCCAATCAGTGGGCACCACCCTGTCCTCTTGATACCCACCTTTTATGTATTTATAAGTGTAGGTAAGATCCCCTCTCGGTCTTCCTTCTCTTCTCCAGGCTAAACAACCCAACGTCTCTCAGCTTTCCCTGTACGAGAGATGTTCCAGTCCCTTAATCACCTTTGTAGACCTCCGTTGGACTTTCTCCAGTAGTTCCTTGTCCCTCTTGAACTGGGGAGCCCAGAAATGAACACAATACTACAGATGTGGCCTCACTAGGGCAGAGTAGAGCAGGAGGAGAACCTCCCTTGACCTGCTGGTCACAGGATGATCTCTAACCTGATCATCCTCAACCAAGGGAGAGTTTTCCTTTTCCCAGACTTTCTCTCATACCTCCAGTGACTGGGATTCCTTAGGGCTGGTCTTAACAGTAAAGACTGAAGCAAAGAAGGCATTCAGTAACTTCATCTTCTCTCTATCCTCAGTCTCCAGGACTCCCATCTCATTCAGCAGTGGGCCTGCATTTTCCCTAGTCCTCCTTTCCCTACTCATGTACTCAATTGAAGATGCTCTTCTTGTTGTCCTTGACATCCCTTGTCAGATTTAATTCCAAGTGGGCCTTAGCCTTTCTTGTTGTGTCCCTGTGTACTTTGACAACATTCTTATATTCCTCCCACGTGGACAGTCCCTTTTTCCACATTCGGTAAACTTTCTTCTTGCATCTGAGTTTTTCTAGAAGCTCCTTGCTTATCCATGCAGGTCTCCTGCCTCCTTTGCTTCATTTCTTACTCAAAGGGATGCACCAATCTTGAGCTTGGAGGAAGTGGTGCTTGAATATTAACCAGCTCTCTTGGTCTCCCCTCCCTTCTAGAGCCCTGACCCATGGGATTCCTCCAAAGAGGTCTTTGAAGAGGCCTGAGTTAGTTCACCTGAAGTCCAGGTGTAATCTTGCTTATTGCCCTGCTTCTCCCTTGCATGATCCTGAACTCCACCATCTCATGGCCACTGCAGCCAAGGCTGCCCCAAAACTTCACATCCCCAACCAGACCTTCTTTGTTCATTAGTACAAGGTAGAGCAACACACCTGTCCTTGTTGGCTTCTCCACCACTTGTGTCAGAAAGTTATCATCAGTGCTCTGCAGGAACCTCCTGGACTGTGTGTGCATAGTTGTGTTGCCTTTCCAGTAAATATCAGGGTGGTCAAAGTCCCCCATGAGAACTTGGGCCTGGGATCATCAGGCTGCTTTCAGCTGTCTGTAGAAGGCCTCACTGACTTCCTGTTCCTGATCAGGTGACCTGCAGTAAACACCCACAGCAGTGTCACCCATATTAGCCTGCTCCTTAATTCTTACCTGTAAACTCTTGACTTGTTCTTCATCTCCCACTAGGTTAGAGCTTGATACTTTGCAGTTGCTCAGTCACACAAAGAGCAACTCCACCACCTCACTTTGCTGGTCTGTCTTTCCTAGATACATAGTTGTCCATGACAGTATTCCAGTCATGGGAGCCATCCCACCATGTCTCCATAATTGCAGTGAGATCATGGCCCTGTTAATGCACCCAGATCTTTGGTTCTTGCTGTTTATTCTCCATGCTGCTGTGCTGGTGTACAGGCATTTCAGAGACTTAATCAAGCATGCAGGTTCCCCTAGAGGGGTGCAAGAGGACTCATCATAGCCATACCCAGCTTGAGGTGGTTGGCCTTCTGGCTCTCACCTTGGAAAGCAGCTAAGGAACATTTGTCACTTCTCTGGTTGGCCTGGCTTATTCCCCAGTTGGATGGGATGGCACGAGAATTGCCATCTTGGACCCTGCCCCCAGAGTCCTTCCGTTTAAAGCCCACCTCACCAAGTTGGCCAGCCTGCTGCCAAAGATTCTCTTGCCTCTTCTAGACAGGTGTATTCTATCCCTCCCTTACAGGTTATGGTCATCAAAGAATGTCATTCTTCAATATATAAAAGCCAAAACTCTTGTGACAGCACCAGCCATGTCGCTAGGAGTTAATATTAATTTTTTGTTTATTTCTGGCTGCTTCCTTTCCTCCATGTGGTAAAATGGAGGAAAAGATATCTTGGGCACCAATATTTTTCACTTGCAGCCCAAGGGCTTTATAGTCTTCCTTGATTCTGCCCAGGTTCTGGCTCACAGCATCATTCATGCACACATGGAGGAGTACCAGTAGATAGTAGTTGGTGCTCCTGACAAGTTGTGGCACCGTCTTGGCAATGTCTTAGATCGTAACTCCTGGGAGGCTGCATACCTCTTGTGACGCTGGGACTTGTGACTTGTCAGGTCAGCAGATGGATGGCTCAGTGCCCTTTAACAGAGCATCACCCACCATGAGCACAAGCTGTTTCTTTTTATGGTATTCACTACGTGCTGCTGGTGAAGTTTTTCCGTATGGAGCTTGCTCATGAGAGTCTATAGGTGTTAAAGCCTCCTATCTGGTTTTGGTGGTGATGATGGAGGGTGGAGACTGTAGCAGTCCTGCTTTTGTGAGTCATCATTGTCCAAGGTGCCTCTTTCTCAGTGGTGTCTGCTAAAGGAACATGGTTTTGAAACCACCTATCTATCTCAATGTCAGTTCTTCTAATACTGTGCAGCCTTTTAACTGCTTCTTATAACTTTGCCACCTGATGTAGCAGATGGTCAGCCTGCACACACCTTGTGTAGACACCTCGTCACCAGGAACAGGGTCTGGGCACTCACTGCAACCTGCCACCTGTAACAGAGTTTCCTTCTTTGCCAGTTCAGTCTGGGTGGATATGTCAGACTTCTCAGCAGCTTCCTCCGTAGGAACAATGGTTTAGCTCTGAGGCGAGTGGCCGCCGTTTGGCAGAAACCCAGAGCCCTTTACAGGCAGGTTGCCGGGGCTGGTCTCTCTGCGCTTTCTGGCCTCCGGGAACCTCTTGGCCCCGCAGCATGGTGCTCAGATACAGGGCTTGCCATTGCTGCTGCTTCGTCCCTTGCCCCACTGAGTTTTACTTTCCAATGTTTACTAAAATGACACATGAGGAAGTATTAACAATGGAGTTTGTTGTTGTGGATTTTTTGTTTTGGGGGTTTTTTGAGTAACTGAAAAAAATACATTTGGAAGAGAAAGAAGCTTTTGGAAAAGATGTTAAATTTTAGAGTAAGAGCATTATCCAGGCTACAGAATCTCCTCTACCTTCTGCTTTGTAGCTTTGATGTTTTGTGTGGTGTGGATAGCACATTCAGCCTTTTACGGACAGAACATGCAAAAGAGTGTTCTGAGTAAGGCAGTGAGCCCAAAGAAATGGTGTTTCACAGTCACTTAGGGATCTGAATTTGTTTCTGAATAAATAAGATCAGATAAATATTATTTATCCATTGAAGATAGATCATTGTGGCATATATGTGTATTCATGTGTGTCATCCACATATTTGAATTTGAAATCTTCTAGATAGTGTAGGAAGGTACTTGTGTTTCAGAGAGAGTTTGTGGAGGGACAAAGGGTAGAGTATTTGCAATAAAGCTGTTCTCTCAAGAAATGTTTCACCTTTTATCTGCTTTAATTCACTATTTTAATTACAGGTGATATTAGAGAGAAAAAGTAGTAAGAGGGAAAAATACAAATGGGAAAACACCCATCTTAGACAAAACAACCTTTTCCATACACTGTGGATCTGGTAAAATGGTGTGGTTTTATTCACAGAAGGTAGAGTAGGTATCTGTTCTGTTGAAGAAAACCAGCTTGATATGTCAGAATTTATTTGTATCACTCATTTTATTTCTGCCCAAGATGCATTTAAATTCAATCCCTGTATGTTGTTTCCCATCCCAGAGAAGTGTGTTCATCCAGATACAAAAGGAGTCTGTATATCTGTATAGACATTAAACCAATTAGCGGGGAGATCCTGAACTCCCTCATTAAAGTTCTGAGCTCTATTCTTCATATATAGGCCGATACCTGGTCCATATAACCTGTTGTTCAAGATGATATTCTGCCAGTTTGGGATGAAGCCAGTCATCTCTGGTACACTGCAAAGAACTACTGACTAGTAGTTAACAGAAGCTTCACTTACACTTTACCCACATTGTCTCTGTTGATAGCTATAATCCCAGCCCCAAGTTTACTTCTGGGCATAGGTGGCCCTATCAGGCCTCACGATAGCTGTAATCTAGGAAAACAAAAATTATTTCATATAGCAACTTCAACATTCTGAAGAACTCTTTTGCTGGCAAATGAAGTCTTAGAATAGCAATTTTATGTGGACAAAGAAAAAAACACTTTTTATTCAAGAAGAAATATTCTCTAATAATTTTTATTAAAACTTTTAATTCAGTTCTATTTTTATTCTATTAAAATAATTTTTATGCTGATCACGCTCTTGGTCATTTGTTACTTCCATGGTTTAGAGAAAGTGTTGATACACTGAAAGGAGCCAGAAGAAAATTCAAATACTTTAGTCATGTTTTGACAAAAGCCTAATCTTAAGCCTTCAGATGTCTGACATTGTGAATTGTCAAGCTTTGTTCATAAAGCCCGGCAACCTGTTGCAAAACAGGGAGATACCGCTTAGTCCCTTTCTCAGAGAGTAAGTTACTAAGGTTTACTGTTTAAATCCATAGTCTCCAAAGAAATGAAACTACTCATTGAGCTCTTTTGGAGTGCTTCAGTAGTGCTGATAATAGTCTTGTTATGCAGGAGAGCATTTTGAGATCAGGACATGGGGAGTCTCCATATGTTATTCCCTGAGGAAAAAAAAAAAGGCAGTAATTAAGCAACTCACAAACTTTTCCCAAACTAGTTGAAACTTTTCTTAAAACCCAGTGTTTAGTTTTTATGTATTCCTCCCTTAGTCTTCTGGAAAAGAAAGTCTCTGGAGGGAAGCTTCTGCTCTGTGGAGGAGTTTCT
Source organism: Brachypteracias leptosomus (assembly GCA_013401335.1). Lineage (NCBI taxonomy): Eukaryota > Metazoa > Chordata > Aves > Coraciiformes > Brachypteraciidae > Brachypteracias > Brachypteracias leptosomus. Next base: position 12,542 of record VYZX01019494.1, read on the forward strand.
GTAACAGGACAAAGTCTTTCAGAATATTCCTGTCTTTTTGTAGTAGTAAGTGGTTGCTTTAAAGCGATTCATTGTCATCATGAAGACTAAGGCCCTCAGTCAGCTGGCCGAAACTCTAGCTTAGTCTTTTCACACAGTGTCAACTTTGTCAAGTTGTCAATTTTCTGAGGAGGACTAGGGCCAGACACTCAGGAACAGTTACAAATTACTGCCATTCTGTGGCTGACAGAGCAGACAGGGCAGGGAGAGGATGAGAAGCATAGCATATTTTTTCTAATACCTTCAGCTAATTTTCTTGATGGCAGCTGGCTATAGTTCAGTCTAAATGATTAACCCAACCTTAAAATTATTTAGGGAAAGAGCGCAGAACCTTTAAACCTGTGTTTCAGAGGACAGCTCTGATGTGAGGAGAGGAATAAGAATGATCAGATTTGTCTAAATGTGTACAGATTTTGAGAACGTAATATAAATTTAAATTACAATCACTGAGAGTTCTATCAGTTGAAAAAACCTTGTGCAACAGTGTCCAAAAGGTCACAAGCTTGTCCCGCTGCTTAGTTGTAAACGTTAGTTCTGTGGATAATCTTGTGTTATAATAAGTGTTATTGATACTTGATAGTGCAGTACACTTGAAATTCTGACTAAAGAAACATACATTTATATAAACATATATATGCTGATAATTTAGTGTACTTGGAATTTTTCTAGGCCTTCAGTAAGAAGAAGATTGATGACCGAAAAGAATGGTTAACAAACTTCATGGAGGACAGGCGACAGCGTCGACTCCACGGCCTTCCTGAGGTGAGTCCTAAATAATAGTCATAAATCCAGTGGCTGAGATTGAAATGTAAGTAGTTCTTGTATTGAATGAATAACGTATGTGGTTTTTTTCAGCAATTTTTATATGGTACAGCAACAAAACATTTGACTTACAATGACTTCATTAATAAGGAGTTGATCCTTTTCTCAAATTCAGACAATGAGAGATCTATTCCTTCCCTTGTTGATGGTAAGCTGATAATTCATTATAATTTGTTGGAACACTTCTCATTATTGTTGGTTTTTTAAGCCTATGATTTGTACTGGAAATCAATGCATTCAAGTAGAGATTATAAGAACTTCTATATTTTTGTTTGTTACCATTCATATGCTAAGGAATTGCCATGTTTCTTCTGTGAGGTTGTTCAAGCTGTTGCTGTGCAGCCTTTTTACTTAACCAGACCTATTCCCTAGACCACACAAGTGCTTTGTTCTTCATCAAGCTGTCAGAGAAAGCAAATCTTTTAAGTGCTTATAATAATTAAAATTCAAGTCAGCAGCTGAGTGGAGATGAAGATGCAAATATTTTCTCCCTTCAGTCTTAAAACCACAGGCAGTGTTTTAGTGGCTACTGACTTTTCCTGTAATCTTGCTAGGGTTCTGTCAATCAGGTTTGCTAACTCTCCCCTTGCAGTAGCATGAACATGAAAAGAAGCAGTTTACTACACCACAGCTTCATCTGTAAAACTGTCTGCAGACAACATGAGCAGTAGTTTCTGCCAATATTATTATCAGTGTGCATATGCTCACTAAGATACAGGGGAAAAAGGCCTTGAGGTTTCATAAGGAGCAAAAAAAGCACATTTATCTTCACTTTCCGGTGCCTTTTTTATTGTGGAGGTGGTTATCCTTCTTGACAATACAGACACATATGAAAATATTCCTGCAGCAAGAGCTTTTTAGGTTTTAGCTGGGTAGGTCACAGGTGGATAGGGGTGGTAACTTCCTAGTAGAATGGATCTCCAGCTCTGCTGCAGAATGAGACTGAATTAGATATACAGATACATCTCTAGGAAGCAAAGAATGTCAGTCTCAGTTTCAGCTTCTCCAGACTTGCTTTCTCCCATAGTTGGGTACTTGAATTAATTGGTAGTTCCTATGCAAGTGTTTCATAGTTTATTGCTGTGGAGGAAGATTCATTCTAGAGCTTCATGTTTCAAGAGATCATTGTTCCTTGTAACATACTCTACCCTGACTACTTTCTCAGAAACAGCAGAATGATTTTGGTGAAACTTAAAATAAAGCATGAACTTGCAGTAGATAACTGTTCATTTGGATTGAAGTTAACCAAGATTGTGTCTACAGAAGTGTAAAAAAATGAGGGGAAGTTATTTATTTATATATTTGCTTGCATGTGCATGTATGTAATATAATGTATGTATATGTACGTACATTACATATGTAATTATGTATATACATATATAATTGCTATATGCATATGTCGTATACACTATACATATACAGTATGTGCATTATTATACACATAATATTTTACATATTTTATATATAATTGCTACCAATGTTTCTGCCAATGCTGTAATTCTGCATTCTGGACAGGGATATGTGAACTGTTCAGCAGGTACTACTCTGGCAATGTTTTTTGTTCTTCAGTATTATCAGGTATTATATAACAGGCTAGTCTGGTGGCAAATCTCAGAAAAAATGAACAACATTTTGACTATCTTAACAGTTACTAGTTTCCACTTTTACTCCTGTGTAAAGGAAATCCTCTGTTACATTCCATAGGTCTTTGATAGAAAAACATGGTACAGACCTATTGTAAATAAAATTGGATGTTACGTATTTAAATGAAATGGAGGTTGGAGTCAGTGTCTCTTTAATTTCAATTTTTGCTTATGTTTGACCCAGGTTGGTAGTGGTAAGATGGAGCGATATTTTAGTGCATTTCAGAAATCTATATGAAAACACTGAATAGATCAATAAGCATGATCTAGAACTGGTTATCAGTTCTAGATAACATGCAGAAAAAATGGTGCAATCTCTTACACACAGATGTTGTACTTAGTGTGCCTAAATAATAAAAATAAATCAGAAGACCACAGAGACTGACTTCTTTCTTAAAGCTTCTTAACTTTAGGTGTTACAAGATCTAAAAGGAAGACGTTAATAGATCTTTCTCTTGAATTTCAATGAGTCTTTGAGAATTTCACACAAAAAGTAGAATTTCAAAGTGCTTTAAAATACATATAAGTTAAAGTTGCAGTTGTCACTACTGAATTTATGTTGATGTTCTGAGGAAAATATTTGCTGAGTAGACTGGAAAGAAACAGCTCTTGACTTGTGGAAGCTGTACATTTAGGATAAAGTTGCTGTTTATTAGAATGATGTATTAAATGCTGCGTAATAATGGTTGGCTGAAAGGGTTACTTTTCCACTGTTATGTGTTGACAATGGGATATTCTTCTTAATAGGTTTAAAACCAGGGCAACGCAAAGTTTTATTCACTTGCTTTAAGAGAAATGATAAACGCGAAGTAAAGGTTGCTCAGCTGGCTGGTTCTGTTGCTGAAATGTCAGCTTATCACCATGGGGAGGTGAGTATGAAGGATGGTGAAGCTGTGAGGATTTTTAGCCTATAAAAAATATTAGGTAGATGTTTACAATATTGAAATTGCAAACGCATTGACTATAAGCCTACTAATCACAGATTTACTTTTAAAGAAAATGAACCAAACAGAATGTAGCATATTTCCATTCTTCCCAACCTTTTGTGCACAGCGGTATCCCAAATAGTTTATGGGTTGTGGCGAAATAGTAGATAACTAATTACTTAGATAACTTTTAGATTCTCAAGTTGTAGGAATATAGGAACTATCTACTAGGACAATTTTTGTCTTAAACAAGAAATATAGTCTTTTCAGGTAAGAAGAAGAGATACTGTTCTTTGAAAACCTGATACAGTGTTAGCAAGAGTTAACAATTAGCAAGAGTTGTCATATTAACAGTCTCAGTCCCCTCCTCTCTCTGGTTAAAAGCAATGAGGAGTAGTTTGTGCAGTTGTAAGCACAGTGAGTTTGTGCCCCTTTTCATGCTTTCAGAGAAGTGCTTTAGAAAAAAGTGGAGAAGCCCAGGGGTTTTCATAAGCATAGAATGTAAGGACACTTAAATCAGGGAGGCAGTGTAGCTGTGCAAGGGGAAGCATTATGTTTGGCAAGCAGATCTTGTAATAGATTTACAACGTTCCTTTCTTAGGGAGACTACTTTTTTGAATTTGAATTAGTCAATTTTGGGGCATTAAAGATATATTTTATCAGCTGATTAGGAAAGACTATCTCTTCTTATTGCTATAAATATATATTTTCTTGCAGCAAGCGTTAATGATGACTATTGTCAACTTGGCTCAGAACTTTGTTGGAAGTAACAATGTTAATCTGCTACAACCTATTGGTCAGTTTGGTACCAGGCTTCATGGTGGAAAGGATGCTGCCAGCCCTCGCTATATTTTCACCATGTTAAGGTAAACACAAATGTAAAGCTTAATGCGTGCTTTTAAAAAGCCTTGTTATGAAACTAATCCTTTCACAACACTACAGGTTGTTTTTTGTAGGAGAGAAATGAGGGGAAGATTGATATATTTTGATAGAAGCTCGAATTTTGCTTTATATCTGTAAATGTGTTTTTGCACATGGATTTTTTTGCATGATTTTCCATGCATAGGAGTGCTGTGGGAATTGTAGCTTTTAAGGAATGAAACTTTGAATCATAAGGCTGAAGACTGAAAGTGTCAATCACTCATATTAGTTACTGATCTTAAATTATGACTTCTTGCAGAAGTAGATTTCTGTTTCCCTGCTCAGTGTGAAATCTATTCATTTCACAATAGAAGGTGTGTTGCTAGCTGGTGATAAGTCCTACAGCTCAGCACAGACTTGAAAGTTGATTATTTTCATTTCAGATGAGTTTATTCATATCAAACTAAATTACATCTGTGTAATTAATAATGAAGACCTAATTTAATGATGCTGATCTTCCACAACTAATACCTCGAAATTCAATTCGATATGCAGGGTTTTAGAATGTGTTCCATAACATAAATTACAGTATTTTATAAGTTATGTTGCTTCTTTTATTTCCTTTTATTTCTTTAATTTCAGTGTGATATTTTGCCTAAAACTCCTTGTAGTGTCTTCTTTTCCTCTAATTGTAAGCTTTATACTCAAGTTTCAGGTTTTGTTCCCTTTCTTATGTATGTTAGCAATCTAGTTTTGTACATTTTCCTTTTTGCCTGAGGTGCTAGAGTCACCAGTAAAACCTCTGAGACCAAGACCAATTGTATGAATTTCAGTAAGGCCAAATGCCAGGTTCTGCACTTGGGCCACAACAACCCCCGTCAGCGCTACAGGCTTGGGAAGGAGTGGCTGGAGAGCTGCTCAGCAGAGAAGGATCTGGGGGTGTTCACTGACAGCTGGCTGAACATGAGCCAGCAGTGTGCCCAGGTGGCCAAGAAGGCCAATGACATCCTGGTCTGTATCAGGAATAGTGTGACTAGTAGGACCAGGGAAATGATCATCCCCCTGTACTTGACACCGGTGAGGCTGCATCTCGAGTACTAGGTTCAGTTTTGGGCCCTTCACCACAAGAAGGACATTGAGACACTAGAGCATGTCCAAAGGACCACAAAACTGGTGAAGGGTCTAGAGCACATGTCTTATGAAGAGCGTCTGGGAGAACTGGGGTTGTTTAGCCTAGAGAAAAGGAGACTCAGGGGAGACCTTATCGCTCTCTACAACTACCTAAAAGGAGGTTGTAGAGAGGTGGGCATCTGTCTGTTCTCCCATGTTACAAGTGATAGACAAGAGGAAATGGCTTTAAGTTATGCTGAGGGAAGTTCAAATTCGATATTAGAAAGAATTTCTTTACTGAAAGGGTTATCAGGCATTGGAACAGATTGTCCAGGGCAGTGATGGAGTCTCCATCCCTGGAGGTATTTAAGAGTCGTGCAGTGCAGTGCTTAGCGATGTTTTAGTTGAGGACTTGCCAGTATTAGGTTAATGGTTGGACTCAATGATCTTAAAGATCTTTTCCAGTTTAGGCAATTCTGTGATTCTCAGAGACTGCTCAGCCTACAGTTAAGCAACAAAGTTTTGCAACTATTTGTATGCTGTGTTGCTTTATTACTGAGGGACCTATTGTCACACTGAACTGTGTGTTCTGAGTGCTTCAAAGGATGATATTTTTGTAGATAATAAGTTTCATCAGTTACTAAATGTATCACGTATATGTGTTATTGTGAAGGAGACAAACAGCTTCTGTCATGAACACACTCCTCCATTGGGTAGAACTTCCTTTTCTTAGGAGGGATGTACATTGTATTTTCAGCTTCAGAATGGCAAAGAGAAAGGAAAATACGAGAAAAATCTACAAACAGATATCTTGACCCATGAACTGCTAAAGCATGATGTACTTTACTTCCCGGACTACAGTTAAACACTTTTCTTCTTTTTCTTTTTTAAAGTCCATTAGCGAGGCTGCTTTTTCCATCAGTGGATGACAACTTGCTAAAATTCCTTTATGATGACAACCAGCGTGTAGAGCCTGAATGGTATATTCCCATCATTCCTATGGTTTTAGTAAATGGAGCTGAAGGAATTGGTACCGGATGGGCTTGCAAACTTCCAAACTATGATACCAGAGAGATTGTGAACAATGTCAGGCGGATGCTGGATGGCTTAGATCCCCACCCAATGGTAAAAATAGTAGTATATGCTGGTATTTTATGTTTGCTAAACAAACCTTATTTTGTACTTAGAAAAAGAATTAATATCACTCTAGAAATGCTTCATTATTGGAACATTGGATTATCCCAGTAATTTTGTGTAGGAGCTTTACTCGACTGTTGGGATGAGGCTGGGGAAGTTCACCTTGAAGCCAAAACATTGCAATTTGCATTTTTCCAATTATTTCAGAGGACTGCTGACTGTGAGCCTTCACAATTACAAGACTTACGGGCTACTTACGACATGGCAGCAGAGTAAAAAGTTGTACCACTCTTTTCTTTTTGAAGTTACTACTACTTGCCTTCGGCCAAACTTAACATTTCCTCTGTCTTGTCTGAATTGTGCTCTTTTATAAATCTGTAAGCACAGGAGAAGATACTGTCACTGCTCAAGAAAATCGGCAGCTTCTGAACTGCATCTAGCTTCTGTTCCCTTATTTAAAATCTTATGAGAAGTCTCAGAAGTGGCGTATACTCAAAAATGTGGACAGGAAGAATACCTAGGTGAACCCAGAAAATCCAAGACCAAGAGATGAAATACAGATAATATAACCTTTCCTTTACAACTGGTGGATGTTGCTACTTTGCTGTCCTTAGCAAGTCATAGAAGCAGAAACATCTTTTGTTCTCTACTTATATCACAGTTCACTGAGTGTGCAGTATCAGTTTTCATGACATAGTGAATTTCCTTTTGCAAATTATTGGGAACAATGAATAGATTTTTAAAAAATTATTTTTTTAAATTAATTGAATACATTGCCCTTCCTTTAGGACTCCTAGGCCTTCTGTGTAGTCTCACAGTCAATTGAAGCTTCATTGTGGTTGAAAGAGGCAGTTCTGCCTCCATCTAGCTTCTTTCTGTATGCTGGTATGTGTTTGAGGCTGCATGGTAAGCTGGATAAGGGAATCAATTCAGTTAAAAAAAAAAAATCCCCACCCTGTTAGTTACTTTTTAAGCTGGATGGGTTCCACTATCTTTGCCAAACAGCACAAGAGTGAAAAAATGGTTAGAGGAGGTAACACCACTTCTATAATGTTATTGTGCAGCTGGGGTGTTAATCTGCTTTCTGTCATGCCTTATCTCTGCTTGCAGTTTTCTTGAAAAAAGAAAAAAAAAGCAACAACACCCCCCCTAAACAAAACAAGCAAGAAACCACCACCTCACTGGGTTCAGCAGCATCTTCTTAATCATTTACCTCCTCTGTAGATGTTAAGATACTTGCTCCTGTCACTTGCATGTGTGTATTCTGTGTTTTCTGTAGTATTTTTCCTATGACTTAAGATTTTCACAGGCATGAGAGGCTGACTGATGGATTAATGCAATAAGAGGTGATAGCTGTATGGCGTATGGGGAACAAATATTTTCCCAACATTTTATTATTAGGATTATTACCACTTCGCTGTTTTTTGCAATTTCAGCTCCCAAACTACAAAAACTTTAAAGGAACCATTCAGGAACTTGGTCAAAACCAGTATGTAGTCAGTGGTGAAATATTTGTGGTGGACAGGAACACAGTAGAAATTACAGAGCTTCCTGTAAGGACGTGGACCCAGGTAAGTAGACCTGCACAGGCTGGAGAGTTGGGTAGAAAGGAACCTAATGACATTCAACAAGGGCAAGTGTAGGGTCCTGCTCCTGGGGAGGAATAACCCCATGCACCAGTAAAGGTATGGGGTTGTCCTGCTGGAAAATAGTTCTATGGAGAAGGACCTTGGAGTCCTGGTGCTCAACAAGTTAACCATGAGCCAGCTGTGTGCTCTTGTGGCTAAGAAGGCCAATGGTTTTCTGGGGTGCATTAGGAAGAGTGTGACCAGCAGGTCGAGGGAGCTTCTCCTCCCCCTCTACTCTGCCCTAGTGAGGCCACATCTAGAGTACTGTGTCCAGTTCTGGGCTCCCCAGTTGGAAGGACAAGGAACTACTGGAGAGTCCAATGGAGGGCTGCAAAGATGATTAAGGGACTGGAACATCTCTCTGCAAAGGAAAAGCTGAGAGCCCTGGGTTGTTTAGCCTGGTGGAGAGAAGACTTGAGAGGGGATCTTATCAATGGT
>VYZX01019495.1:7480-97737 GCA_013401335.1 Brachypteracias leptosomus
CCCCCTCCGCCTGGAAAAAGAAATTGTTAATGATTCAATCCAGGAACCTTCCTTCCAACAGATATCTGGGTGATTGAAATCTCCCAGGAGGACGAGGGCTTGTGAACATGAGGCCACTACTACCTGACTGTAGAGGGCCCCATCCACTCTTTCATCCTGGTCAGGTGGCCTGTAGCAGACTCCCACTATGACAGTGCCTTCCTTTGCCTTTCCTTTAGCCCTGACCCATAGGCTGTTAGCTTCTCATCCATCCCAGGCCAAGCTCTATGGACTCCAGTTGGTCACTGATGTAGAGGGTGACACCTCCTCTTCTCCCCTGCCTGTCCGTCCTAAAAAGCCTATACCCTTCCATTCCCACATTCCAGCCATAGGAGCCACCCCACCACGTCTCAGTGATTCCAATAACATCATAACCCCGCAGACGAGCACACATTATTACATGATAACCAAAGAGTACAACCTATTACCAGAACACAAATTGTAAATCTACACAATAAAGCTACTTTATTATCCATATTTAAGACATTATTGATGCTTTTAAAAATAAAATTAAATATAATCTAAATTCTTGCTGTACATTCAAAAGGTAACTAAAGAACTTAATGCATTTATTAAGACAGGTTCAATAGCTGACAAAAGTGAAAGGGATTACATTCAAACCATCCACTTAGCATAAAATTGGAAAATACAGATAGGTATGAAATTGAAAGTGTTACCACAATAACTAGCCTTGCAAAATTGCATGTATAAAGCCACACTACATAAAATAGTGCTGATGACCACACTATCATATTTTACCATCCTTTATACAGCACAGCTAGCTACCTGAGCCACACTAAATGTTTGGAGGTAGAACTTTGCAACTACTTCCCTGAGCCTAGATTTAGTGTCCTTGTAAAGAACACACACATAGTTCAATGCATTAACAACCAGCCTTGCTAATTCGGACTGATGAGTGTAAAAAGAGAAATGCTCTACTGTTTCTGGTACCAAAACTAGTTTCCAAGATAGCTCATTCACAAAAAACCCTTGTATGACTGCACAAAGTTGCTTGGTACCATGAAGATATTCCCTTTGTTTTATCTGCAGAAAGGAAAATCCAAAGACTTGTACATCTTTCTGTATCTCTGCAGTTTCTAGCTGGCTTTTGTAAGAAAATGAGCTTCTTCTATATGTGCACATTATTGTTCTTATCTGTCTTCTCATACAGGACACCAAGGTCCCTGCCTAGCATCTCTTCTACTGCAGGCTGACAGAGCAAGAGCTTCTTTGTTCTAACACCCCTAGCGAGGGAAATCAATAAACTTTTGTACTGTTCAAACACTGCCCTACACTGCTAGGTCAGTAGGTAATACCCAGGCTGGTAAGCATGGAAAATAAGAGTATTAGTAATTTCCTTCCAACTTGTGTGGTAAAGGCTGAATATATCTTAATTCCTAGGAACTCAAGAAAAGGATTACTTATCACATAAGATCTTATGAAGTCATCTCTTAAAAGCAAAAAATAAAAAACCCCCACTGTTGGGACTGGTGATCTGATTCAGCTTTGCTAGAATACAACACAAGACTTCTTTTTCAATTGAATAATCTTAGCAGAAGATATTTTCATCTGATTTCCTTCATTGTGAGAATTGGTCTATGTGGTACTTGCACCACTTCTAAACCCATGACCTTGCATTAAATTGCTAATTCCATCAATCTCTTCACTTTAAATATTAAAAAAACCCAAACAACAGACTAACAAGAGTCAGGGAGCTACACTCACCTGAGTATAACCATGATCACCACAGACACTTCTACCCCTTCTGTTACTTTTGGTTACTTGTAAATATCAAAGTTGTGCTCTATTGTGATGTTTAAAAACTATTTCTGGTCTCCAGTTGATATGTCTCTGGATTAATGTGGATCTTACTTATCCAGTACCATGAAGGGAGCATTCTGTATGTACATACACTAGGTTGTTATGCATGAAGTGGTCTCTCATTGTCTCTAAGGATTTGTAAGAACATGGAGGAGGAGGTTGCACAGTGCTAGCTGTTTGAGATTCTGAAAAAGTACATTAAATCAATTAGATGGGCACACTTCCAGTTTTCATTTTCTGTCTATCGTACAGTGGGTCAAAAAAAGAAAGTGAGAAGCATCTCTACTAAGAAACAAAGAAATAGTGGTTAGATTTAAAATTCAGAGGTTGTCCTAGTGCTTTTGCAGAGCTCAGCAGCAGTAAAGGATCCTGGGGAAAAAAACCCAAACTAACCATAAGAAATATATGGCATGCATTCTCTACTGCTCGTTTCTTCAACAAAATCCAAACTTTTTTATTGGAAAAACAGATTTCTTTCCACAAGTCAGAAACTGTTTGTTCAACCCTAAGGAAGACATGTATTTTAATATTCATATGATGTAGTCTAGTCAGGAAATACCAAGGGACAACTCAGCAACAGTATATTACAGAAGTTAAGACATCCAAGTCCATAAATGACAGTGCTGTATTTTTTCATAAGAAATGCAAAAACGATGTAATACTGCTCCACATTCCAGGATGCACATGGTAGTTATTAAACTTAAGTGGGAAAGAAGTATATGAACTAGAACTGCCATTTTAAAATTGAAGATGTCAAAAAAAACCCCAACCCATATGAGTATAGACTGAAAATTAAAACGGTGTTTTGGTATGTTTCTGACACAGCTTTTCATTTCCTTTCTAGCACAGGCTTGTTTCTTGTAACAATGATGCGGTTGCTATGGCAATTACTTATTATCTGACATAACCTTCTTTATGTCAATATATTTCAAGTGAAGAGCACAGCATATTTGATCTTGTTCCAACAAGAGATATACAAACATGCCCCCTGGAAAGTGGTTAGGGAATTAATGTGAAACCAAGCCATTTGCTTGGCAAAAGTAAAATCTATACAGGAAGCAGAGGGCAAAACACAGAGCTGCTGAGGAACAATTCTTAAGATATATGAAATCACTCAGCCTGGTTGAAGGTAGCAAGAACTGGCTTGACTTCCCAGAAGCTTTTGTGGACAAAAATAAGACTTGATCATAACATAAAATCACCATGTTTCATCAGTGTACAGGATGTGGAACTCAACCATTTCACAAGTGAAACAGAACACACCAAGGGGAAGAGAAAGCTTACTTAAGTTGTGAAAGAAACATTTTTTTAAAATATTAAAAAATCAGGTGTCCAGTAACATGTATCACGTATCACTGACAAAACAGTACTTTTATTAATGATACAACCCTAAAGGTAAAAAACATGGCTAAAGATATAAAACAATTTTGAAAGAGTCATGGTTGGATCTACAAGGACCAAGCCCTTTACTACAGGAGATTTAATCTAACTGACAAAATGCTAACTATTTGCTATTTCCAAAGCAGGCTTCCTCCACATCTCTATCTCCCAGTCTCTCAGGTTCCACCATCACAAATGACAGCTCAGTTCCAGGTTGTAACACAACCCAGTGCTTCCTCTCCTGTATAGAGGTATGAAAGATATGCAAAAGCACAGATTCTTACTCTTCTCATTGCCTAGCTCCTAAGTATTGAAGCAGGATCTCATGCATTGCCATGGTGCACATTATGAGTCAGACAGTACACGCATGGCAGGGGGGCTGATAGAAGATCACATCAAAAGGACTGTTGTAACAGGCAAAACTTAGCAAATTAGACTTATAGTCATCCTATGATGTATCCCAAAGGAGTCTTCTATTCTAACTATAGCCATCTAAAATGTTAAGTATCTAACCTATTATCATGCACTATCATCTCACTATTGCCAAAGAAAAAAGACAGACAAATGCATGATTAATTGCATCTCAAGACAGCAGTCCAACTTAGGATGGATGAATCATGTCACAGAATGTTATTTTTTTCTTTTTATTATCAAGGTAGCCTCACTTAAGACTTGATACCTAACTACTATATAGTTAAAATAAGGCAGTATGTCTCATCTCCTATTGCCCCAGAGATCCAAAGAGGCAGTTAAACACTACTCACTGAAAATATCTCTAAGCTAAGCACACATTTTCTGAAGTTTTCTTCTACTTCACTGAAGTAAAGCAGTTTCATACCCCATATTAATTCAAACTCTATCATCAGTAACAAAACCTATATTGCCTTCTCCTAAGAGAAGTAAGCAATATTTGAAAAAATACAGCATGGCAAAGCAAAGTGGATACTTACAGAAACAGTTGAGCTGGGGGTATTTGTACCATAGCCAGAAGAAGGGAGAGAAGCCAAAGACCAGCGGCGACCATCAGTCCTGTTGTGAAAACAAGGTTAGTCAATGAACACTGCAGCATCCTAATACAGAAACATCTGTGGAAGTTTCACTGTGTAAAACTGCTTTCCAAAAGCATGATGCAACCGGGTTTTTAATAAAGAGCAAATTTTCACAGAGGACCACAACAAAGAAGCATTCAGCAAGGATGACTTAGGCTTACAGGGGTTTGGGCTTTTTTGGTGTGCTTTTCTAGCTAAAAATGCATGAGATTAAACAGCTAGAAAGTGAAGAAACAGCTCCACAGAATTTGTGTCACACTAATACACATACAAATGCACCCCAGGGAGTCTTCACAACTCTCAGGTCCATCAGATGAAAATTAATGAGAAGCAAATTAAAAACTTGTGAACAAATGCAAACCACAATGCTCCAAACCACAGAATAACCACCACAGTCTGCTTGAAACACAAGGGTAGCACTTTCTTAAGTGACATCAGTACAAGATACCAGCAAACTAGCAGGTTAATGTCAAGTAACTGCAAAGAATGATTAGGTAAAATCAAACTTGTTAAATGTCAGGCAGGAAAAACAATCATGCTCACTCAGAATAAAAAACCAATCATAATCAAAACCAATTTCTGTTCTTCACCACTTCAGGTGAGCTACACACAGAAAACACGGAACTTGAACATTCGAAATGCCAAACCAAAAAGACAACAATGGGAGCCATGTTTGGATTTCTGAGAAGGTAACATTTACCTGTCATTTCGGTGCCCGTGACTGGAGTACAATTGTATCAAATATGTTAAAAAAAGCAAGACAATACATAAATAACAAAACAGGACAAGTTTTTATTAGCAAACAGTACAACAGTGGGGGAAAGGAGAAAGTTGAATTGAAGCTGTTTTACAGGCAGCACAAAGATACCTCTCAAGCCTGACTTATACAAAAAGTGTAATTCCATAAAGGAGAACTGAAGTCATGCCAAATTAAGAACCTTAAATCTCTTGACGCAGCTTCCCTACCCTTTGAGCTGTCTAAAAAAAATGATCTTACTTCTCTCTATTCTAACACCTTCTTTCCTACTCACATTTATCCATCTACAAGCTACAACCCAAGTCTCTGGGACTTTCAATACATACAATGTAAGAAAAGAAACTACAGTACATAATTAGTATTAAAGTATAAAGAGAACACACACTAGAAGGACTGGTGACTGTACCAAAGACCAACTCTGGATAAAACTTGCTCCTCTTCCATAATTTTTCTTTTAATTCATTAATTCTCTCTTCTCTTCCCCCAGATACGCATGAGCTACCTCCAGATGAATGAAAATTCCAAAAGGAATTTTCTCTTCGTTTTAGCTCAGCTGCACAAGCTAAAGATATTCACAGTTGAAAGAACAAGAATCTGGAAGGCATTTAAACATGGGTGAGACCCATATATTCTGCAGCTGATACATGTATGGATAAGACCCATATATTCTGTGAGGAAGTACTTCCTTCCTGAGTGACTTGCATTGAACAGGGCTCCTGCAATTCTCACACAGAAGGGCCATCAAGGGTGGGGACAGAATATAATGGAAAGTTATCTAGGAAGCAAAGGTGGTAGAATAGGAAACATCCATAAGGGAAGAAGAGAAAAAATGGTAACAAGCTTCTACAGCATTTTCCCCTGGACTCTCATACAATGCTTGTCTCTGCCCTACCCACTTGCCAGAAGCTCTGGAAAGCAGGATATGTCACCTACCCCATGGGCTTGTAGATACTGCACTCATATGAATCATAAGATTCATACAGCAGACTAAGTGCTGGCTACCAGAGGCACAAGCTATTCCTGAGCATTGATCACTCCACCAAGATGTGGGCAGAGGAAGGCAGAGACACTCCTGCTTGTTGCTGAGGGGCCTGTGGAAGGCTGCCTAGCCTGGTGCACAGGCTGGCAGCCTGGCAGAGGGGCATCTTCCTGCTGCAGCTCTCTCTGCTACCACTGCAGCGTGGCGTGGCCAGCAGCTAATGAAGAACGGCTGCGCTGGGAAGCTCTCTTTTCCCACTGGAGACCGCCAAACAATTTCCTTTGCCTTTCCCTCCCTCCCTCACACTTCCCAGCTTTTTGGTATTCCCACTGACTAGGGGCCAGTGGATGGAAGAGAAATATCCACACACCTCTGCCACCCCGCTTCTGGTCCTTCAAACTGATCTATCATACACACACTGTCCTTCCCTTCATCATTAAATTTACAAAACATAACAGAAAAGGCATAAAGACAGCAGTCTCAGAAGTGCTCTCATTAACCACAGGTCATTTTACTGCCAAAATGCATCCTCTCACAGGTTATATGAAGACAACTACAACATAAATACCAATTTCATAAGAAAATTTTACATTACTGCTGTTTAAAACTTAAGTGTTGTGAAGCATTTTCACTATAAACATAGAACAAAATCAGCTTCCATAGAAAATAGCTCAAAAGAAGTTTCTTGAATCCCACTGAAGTGGTGAAATACTTTGAAATCACAGAAACTTCTTGTGTTAGCATTCCTTTAACTAAATAATTTAGAGCCCTTTACAGGACTCTAAAAATGGTCAAAATCCAAACAAAAAAACTGGTAAACGAATTCTTTTTTCCTCCTAAATTTTAAGGTTTGCAAAAACATAATGATTTAAACTTTCTGTTGATTGCAGGTGGGAACTACTTTCTACCCGCTGTATTTCTAAGTAATGCTCGGTCTTTCACATCTGCTTTTTTCATTATAAGCTATTTCTGAATTTAATGAATCTTTCTAAAAATAGGCTCATGAACAAATATAAGCTATCAAGAGATAGCTTTCATTTTTAGAGGATACTATCAAGATGAAGTAGATTCAAATGAAATGCTCAACTTAAGGTGTTGATTTAAAAAGTGACATCATATGCTATTAGAAAGATTGGCAAGATCTGCTGTCACAGATTAATTAGATTCAGATGTAAGGAACACAAAAGTAAAGCCTTCTGCCTTTTACAGCTTTTTAAAAGAGCTAATCCATTTCCTTGCACTTTCTTTTGAGAACCTGCATGTGCTGAACTCCCTAAATAAAGGAAGTAAAACTATAGTGGCAAGCGCTGTCTCATTGCAAATGCAACAGATCCATGCTGGGCACTACTTAATGACAAAGCCACATTATTCCAATTTTGATTTTTGTGTATATACTCTTGGGTCAACATATAAACTCTGCCTACACTCCCAGGCTTAGAGTTAATGAACATATTATTTGAGGTAGGCTGACAAGGTGCTAAGTGACAGGGAATCACACTGGCAAGAACATGCAGTCTCCCATGAGATGCTATCAACTCTGGTTATGGTTCATTTTATAATAATTTAATTCATAGATCACTTCAAATTCACTTTAGATCTTCAAAAATTCTACTACCAATAATTGATCCTCACAACACTCCTATGACAGAGCTGACTGTCTTAGTGGCACAGATAGATAAACAGCTCAAGGTCAGGTATTAAAGGTATGGTGACAGTATTGCTGCTGCCAGGAAAATGAGACCCCGAACTCAGGACCTCCATAATAGTGCTCTTACAAGCGATGCACTTGTTACACTCAAGAAAAAAAAAGGAAAAACTTAGAATGTAGCTTAAAATTTCCCCACATCTCAATGGATGAGGAGAGAGTGTCTGAATTGGATCGATTACAATTAAGCCATTAAAAAACCATATATACACTTAAAAAAAAATAAATTCGAAAAGGTATGATTGCATTGTATCAGTTATCCAGTAAAACTTTGTTGCAACTGAGGTTTAGGAGAGTTTACATAAGCAAGATTACACTTGCCATTCTAACTGATAAGGAAGGTGCCCTGGTGACAGAAGATACAGAGAAGGCTGAGTTACTGAACACCTTCTTTGTCTCTGTCTACTCAGCCGGAGTCTGTCCTGAGGAGCCCCATGCCCCTGAGACCCCAGAGGAAGCCAGGACAATGGAGAAGTTTGCCTTGGTTGATGAGGATTGGGTTAAGGGGCAATTAAGCAATCTGGACATCCATAAATCCATGGGTCCAGATGGGATGCACCCACGGATGCTGAGGGAGCTGGCTGAGGTCATTGCTGGACCACTCTCCATCATCTTTGACAAGTCTTGGGAAACAGGAGAAGTGCCTGAGGACTGAAGGAAAGCAAATGTCACTCCAGTCTTCAAAAAGGGCAAGAAGGAGGACCCGGGTAACTACAGACCGGTCAGCCTCACCTCCATCCCTGGGAAAGTGATGGAACACCTTATCCTTGGTGCCATCTCAAGGCATATCAAGGATAAGAGGGTCATTAGGGGCAGTCAACATGGCTTCACCAAGGGGAAGTCGTGCTTGACCAACCTCATAGCCTTTTATGAGGATATAACGAGGTGGATGGATGATGGCAGAGCGGTGGATGTGGTCTACCTTGACTTCAGTAAAGCCTTTGACAAGGTCTCCCACAGCATCCTCACAGCTAAACTGAGGAAGTGTGGACTGGACGAACGGGTAGTGAGGTGGACTACGAACTGGCTGAAGGAAAGAAGCCAGAGAGTCGTGGTCAACGGGGCAGAGTCCAGTTGGAGGCCTGTAACTAGTGGAGTGCCCCAAGGGTCAGTACTGGGGCCAGTATTATTCAATATATTCATCAATGACTTAGATGAGGGAGTTGAGTGTACTATCAGCAAATTTGCTGATGACACCAAGCTGGGAGGAGTGGCTGACACACCAGAGGGCTGTGCTGCCATCCAGCGAGACCTGGACAGGCTGGAGAGTTGGGCGGGGAAAAATTTAATGAAATATAACAAGGGAAAGTGCAGAGTCCTGCATCTGGGCAGGAACAACCCCAGGTTCCAGTATAAATTGGGGAATGACCTATTAGAGAGCAGTGTAGGGGAAAGGGACCTGGGGGTCCTGGTGGACAGCAGGATGACCATGAGCCAGCACTGTGCCCTTGTGGCCAAGAAGGCCAATGGCATCCTGGGGTGTATTAGAAGGGGGGTGGTTAGTAGGTCGAGAGAGGTTCTCCTGCCCCTCTACTCTGCCCTGGTGAGACCTCATCTGGAATATTGTGTCCAGTTCTGGGCCCCTCAGTTCAAGAAGGACAGGGAACTGCTGGAGAGAGTCCAGCGTAGGGCTACAAAGATGATTAAGGGAGTGGAGCATCTCCCTTATGAGGAAAGGCTGAGGGAGCTGGGTCTCTTTAGCTTGCAGAAGAGGAGACTAAGGGGAGACCTCATTAATGTTGATAAATATATAAAAGGGGAGTGTCATGAAGATGAAGCCAGGCTCTTCTCAGTGACAAACAATGATAAGACAAGGGGTAATGGGTACAAACTGGAACACAGGAGGTTCCACTTAAATATGAGAAAAAACTTCTTCTTAGTGAGGGTAACAGGACACTGGAACAGGCTGCCCGGGGAGGTTGTGGAGTCTCCTTCTCTGGAGATATTCAAAACCCGTCTGGACATGTTCCTGTGTAACCTCATCTAGGTGTTCCTGCTCCAGCAGGGGGATTGGACTAGATGATCTTTCAAGGTCCCTTCCAATCCCTGACATTCTGTGTGATTCTGTGTGTGACTTGACAGATTTATCTGCAATCATCTCTTAATATCTGGGTTCAACAATATTTCCTCTATGCAAAATGCATGCTGCGTACTACAAATAAGCTCTTACCTTCGTGCAAAAGAAAAGTGGGCTGAGGCACTGGGAGAGAAATTCCTAGGGCTATCTTGAGGACTGTTTCCTGTTGGGGGAGAATACACAAGAAGATAATTATTAGGGGGGAAAAAAAAAAGCAACAAAACAAACAGCCCACTAAAAAACATTCAGACATACTAATCCAAGCATTTCCAGGCAAATTAGAAACTAATTTCAGCGTTTCATCTTTCTCACATCTCTTATAAAACAAACTCTGAAATAGAATCTTATTCAACTCATATTTCATTTATATTTGCTTTTGGTATTGGATTTTATAACTTACAGAAACCCTTCTGTTTAGACCTTTAATTTGAGAATTGAAGTTTAAAAAACCACACAGTATATGAGTTTTGAAAGAAACATTTTTGATATCAGAAATAAGGTGATTTTTTTAAATCACACAAAATGTATGAAAGATAAAAAAATCATCATCAGTGTGACTTAGCCTTTACACAGTCTCTTCAGCATTTCCAAAGGAGCTTAATTTCGCTTTTTATATTGTTCATTTTATTTTCTAGCTTCAAAACAAGCAGGCAAAACACATCAAATGATTTTTCCCCCTTATTTCTGTTAGACCGAGGCATGGAAAGGTGACCACCCTCTGTGATGAGAAGAGACTACTGCACATTGTGAACAGGTTGTAACTTCAGGGTCTGGTTGTTCTTCATATTAAAGCACCCAACCTCCTGCTGACCAGCACAAGTGCAGAAAGAAAGCACCTGTTGAGAGCTGCTCCTGCCACCTCTGCTCCTCAGTACCTACAACTAGAGGAGAGAGTATCTGAAGAAGAACTAAAAATGAACCCTGAAAAAAAACAAACTCCAAAAACCCACAAAACAAATAAAAAATAAACCAAAAGCTAAAATGATTTGATTTATAGTAGCATTGGCATACATTCAGAAGTCACTTTTTCCTTAAATAGGTTAACACACTGCAACAACTATAGGTTAAAGATAAATAAAGTATTTGTTGTAGCATTTTATTTTTGGTCATAAATGAGACTGCAACATTAAATGACAGATATGAAAAAGTTCCTTTATGCCCATTTAGAATCAACATCTAATTTTTGAGGAGAAAACTACTACCTGAATGTGAAAATTCCAGAATAAGAGAGTGAGTCCTTCAAAGGACTTCAAGCGGTCTTAATTTCTACTCAAATTTTTGAGGAGACATTGTATTTATCATAGCGATATCCTTAACCGATCCCACTAATTCTATACAAGAAGGTGTAAATATGGAGCCATTAGGTAGCAAACATAGAGAACACCCCCTCAAACACCTTTTTTCAGCTGGAAGCTGATGCAAGATGCTTTTTGAGTTGTGCTTAAATCACATCTTCACAACTGCTCTTCTCATTGCCCCAAGAGATTCTGGTCCCAAGGCCCCAAGGATTCTACTCTCGCTGGCCCATGCCTCTAACCTTTTTTTGCCCATTTATCTATCACAGCAGAATTATGTCCTTCCAACATTCCCTTCTCCTCCTCAAGACTCCAGCTTTTTTGTTAACCTTCAGACACTTCTGAGGGCCTCAATAAATTTAAGGTGGCACAAATTTTCACTTCCTGAAGGGGGGGGAGGGAAGCAGAGGGAATGTGATGTCACACATGGCACAGATTTCAATCTTTACTTGGAGACCAACACGATTTATTCTTGTCCTGCATGAGCTGCAATCACCCAATTACTGAGAGCAACAGTTTGTTTAATTTAATGGCTAGCCGGATTTCTTTTGCTGCTACCAGAGATTATTTAATAAAGATAAGCCAAAAAATCCCATTGTAACACTATGCAGATAAAACATGGTCACAAACTTTAGCTACTGCACTAGAAAAAATTTGCTGTAATTTGTAATGTGTCATGGAATTCGATAAGAAGAAAAAAAGACAAAAAAGCTACCCTGAAGTCTGGCAGAAAAGCAAAGAATCAGGCTTAATGCAGCAAGACATAAACAGCTTTTGACAGGAAATAATTTGACAAACCAGCATATGGGGGTTTGTAAACACAATCCTTTCCTCTGATAGCTATTGTGAAGTTATATACACACATTTAACAAACATTAAGGACGTGCCTTATTGTCCATAAACAAAAAACATGGTGGAAGAATGCAGTGATTTTATAGCTATCATAGGCAGTGGATTTGAGGAGACACAATGCTGTGGACTACCCTGCTAGAATCAAAAAAGACCACTTCCTTACGGAGAAAATCTGAAGTAGTCAAAGCCTTTCTCAGGAAGTAGAAAAGATCTTGTTATTAGGAAAATCAATTTGTAAGCACTATTTCCAATAGCAAAGGAGCTTTTAAAATAACAAAACTGGTAAAGCTGTATACATAATATCTGGACACTAAATCCTGAAGGGGTTTATCTGAAAGTCTAAAAACTCACACAAGCCTGGAAACAGAATAAAAATCCAAACCACAAATGACCAGAGAAACAGCTAGTCGTATTATGGGTTTAAGGTGTAGTGTTCCAGAAAAGCAAGACAGTTTAGAAGCAGAGTCCTACATGTGACCTTCATCCATCATGGCACTCATCCATCCATCTGCAAGTCAATACCTGGGAGACTTTGCAGTAAAAAACAGTGCCAGTTAATTCTCTGTCCATATGTGCAGTGCTCGCTTATTAGTCAAATCCTGCTGTTCTTTGGGATCTGTTGGCTGCTGTATGTTTTAGTCCTAGGGTATCTCTGTGCTGCTGAGATTACTGTCAATGTTTCTGACCTGATAAAGTAAACCTGACTGTTGCTCAGGCCTTAGGTAAGTAATTAACTCCAACATCCTCTGGGAGACATAGTGAATAGGCAATCAACACACCAAAACAACACTCTACCTCATGACAACATACGGGGTAGCTCATTTGGCAAGCAGCTATTGTTAAGAAAACTGTATTGAGACTAATTAAATTGTGATTGTTTTATAAGTAGCTTCAAGGAGTCCTGCATCTTTGCCACAGAGGGAAGATGTTTTAAATCTTTTAAAAAGGCATATGTTACAGTCACTGTATATTAATGTATTTTTCATAGCTGTCTACTAATAAAGTTTCAGCTGCAATGACTTTTTGTTAGTACTGAAGGAATAACAGATTAATGATAATTATTATCCTAAGTTCCTGATGGATCAAAGACAAACCCAGCTAGAAGTCTTGATGTCATTATTTGATGATCTTTTAAAATGAAATCACAGTACATTAGCAACACAGTAATACAACGTAACAATGGGTCATATTCCTCTGTGTCAGTTTACTTGGTGGTGAACTTACATTGTGAACAACAGGCAAGAAACCATCTACCAACAATTACAGGTCTGACTTTCACACTATAACAAACCATACCAGTCAGCTGAGCACACAGCTGGGCAGCAGAACCATTTTGAATACTTCTGCAGGTGCTTTCCACTGAAGTCCACTCAGAGGCGAGGAGCTCAAGACACTTCAAAATATGGCTTAATTATGTTTCACACCAGCAAACAACTTTCCCCGGTAACTGCAAGGAAGGTTTGCACATTCCTTAAATCCATTTGCCACAACGCTCTGCATGTTCTGACCACTACTTAAAATACCAGCAGTGCTATGTTTTCATGGGATTTAATTTAAAAGTCAGTCTGCATGTAACTTACCACTTACACTTTCCTCTCCTGTCCCTAAACTAGTAGAAGAGGCTCTGAAATTGCTATAGCAGTTTTACTTTACCCAAAAGCAAGACTAAATAAAAAAATTCTAGCAAAATCACTTCTATTATTCTACACATGATGACAGCAGTATAATTAAAATATTGTATTCTTTTCCATTCCTTAGAAAAGTTTTCTTTTAAAAAATGATATTCAGAATGCTGCTTTAATCTTTAGCTTTCAGCATTCCCATATTTCATCATGAAAATACACTAAGGCTTCATTCATTCACAAACCTAGCCCTCCTTCCCACTAAATCCAGTCAACACAGACTGTAGTTAAAGCAGAACAGCAGAGAAGCTGCATATGAGAGAGACTTATCTTTGCTGCAAATACGCTATAGTAAGTCAGTACTCATTATTGCCTACCTTAGACAAAAAACACAGGATTAACGTTAAAAATCCAGGAAAACTAACTCTAAATTTGATGCACACACAAAAATGCTGTTAAAAGGTCTAGGCAGATCAAAAATATCCTAGAAAAAGGATTACAAGTGAAAGTAGAACCTCCTTGTCCTTAAATTTTGCTTTAGGCAATTGTATCATGTAATCCTATTCAAAAATTTATTGTATCCAACAGGAAAGGTCATGTTGTCCCTGTCATACTTAATGAACAACTCTTCAGGAACCTTCACGTACTGGTATATATGGCCGTCAGGTATTTTCTGTTTCATTCCATGAAGAAAACGCCTCTGACTGATTTAGGCGACAACAAGGTTTTTCAGTCTTCCTGTTGCTAAGGCAAGCAGGTAATAGTCATTCAGCCTTACACATAAAGCTCTCCCATTCTATCCTATCAGCCTCTCTCCATGTGAACTCATCTGAACACATACAAACATAAAAGCACCAAGTATTCCAGACGAAATTTAGCCAGGACATTGTACAGCGGGATGAAATCTTCACAAACTCAGTTGAAAACTACTTCCTTCATACATCTTCGGAGAATGGCTTTTCAAAGCTACACTAAACTGGTCTTTGTAAGCATCATGTGATCCATAAAATGCACTCAGCTCCTTCTCTAAATTCCTTATAATAGATGAGTTCAGAGCTTAAGTAGACATTTCTGTTACTGGTCCTCTAGCACAAAACGTGGCATTGTGCTATGTCATTTCATATCTCCTTTATTCCAGTTCTTGAGATCATTCAGTCCCTTCAGTTTCCCAATGTTGTGTCATACTGGATGTCTTCCAAATTTATGCAAACTACAGTAATTTTATGGCAATGTCACTTACGAGAGGATTAAAAAGCAAAACCTAAGGACTTTTCTGATAACCTTCACTCTGATTTCTTATTTCTCATTTTAGCACAACTCCCACCTTCTCTCCTTTAAACAATTTCCTACTTATCTTGCAATTCTTGTCTTAGTACCTGTCATCCGAGTGGCACCATGTGAAATGTACTAAAATACAGACAAGCAAGATTATTTCTAATAGTTATATCTTGTTCCTACAGCAGATACAATTAAACAGCACCACATATGACTATCAATCATTAAGTGTTAGTATCACCCACAGGAACAAGCTCCTGTGACTACTGAGGTGGGGACACCTGAATGCCCTGACTTGCTGAGATTATAATCATTCACTTTGTAGGCTGGGTGATGCAGATGACGCAGCAGCAGGCAGTCAGCTGGAAAAGCCCATTAACGACCACGGCACCAGATGTTGTCCAAGCTGATGCTGCAACCTTTCGCTTCCCACAATTCTGTATGTACCCAGAGTTCATGAAAAAAATCAAAACAATCTTTCAGCAGGTTTAATGGCTTCCAGCCTAGATACTGAAGTCAAAGGATGTCCAAACAACTAACGTAAGTTACTAATAATGATGAAGGTTTGAACCAAAGAAATGATCCAGTATAGATTTGTTTTCCTTTTTCACAAGAAAACACTTTACATAGTGAAAGCTCGTATTATTCTTGAAATCTTTCATGATCTTTACATGTATGCATAAAGCATAGTGGGAGACTTCAGCTGCAAACTAAAATCTGATTTTCCAGCAACACAAATTATCTCCACAAGTAACTAAAGGTCATAAAGAAAAGAGCTTTACACATATTGCATTAGTAACTAATGTAACAGAGATATCATATATATGTGTATACATTGTCTTTTTTCTACTCCCTTTTTAACACTCAGACCTTAGTGGCACACTCTTTGTATGTTCCCAAGCCTTGGACTACTTACTGCTCTAATAACTTCCAACCATAGCACATGAGCCTTCACGGTCACTCCTGCTCTCAAATGGACCTGCCCCATCTTTGACAGGTGCTACTCATGCACTATTTGCACCCTTCACAATATACTTCATCAGTGTGGTGCTGTCTCACTTGTCTCTCCCTCCCACATGAATCTGAGAATGACTGAGATGGTAAGTCTAACAAAAAACCCCAAACCCAACCCTTTCCATGAGTATTCAGTGTTTGTCCAATTCAGCTTGTACCTGTAAAGATTAACAACTGACTCCTGTGTAGGAACAATCCTTTATTGTCTTCAGAACAAACAATGAAAATTGGGGAGGGGGAGACAAATTTGCCTGAGATCTCTATATGGCTTTCTCATAAGATACATTCATCACCATCCTAAACTTAGGCCACTGGTACTCCTCAAAGAATGTCTACCTGAACTGGAGAACAGCTGGTGCCCTCAGTTCAGGCTGAATCTGGGAGAAAAACAGGACTACAAGGAAGGAAGAACATGAGTATAAAATTCTGAGAGAATTATGATTATATTCAAGAAGCTTTTCTCCTAAAATAAAGAATACTGCTCACATCCAGTCTGTTTTGGCCAACTCCAAGCCAGATTTTTATGATTACCTACTAGCAACCTGAGCTCTTCAAGAGGTCTGAAGTAATGGTACATTGTTTCTGAAGGTGCAACCAGAACTCTGAATGATTGCTCTGCAGATATAAAAGATGAAAACATCTTTGAACAAAGCCACAGATACCGGCATGAAGGCTAATGCAGTGCACTCTAAGACAGCTTCACCTTGAGATTTGTAACATGACTTAACACACCTTGCTCCAGTTGACAGAGGATGCATAGCTCTTTTTTGGCCTCGGAGATGTGAGGTCTTGGGTGAAAAACACAGGTAGCTTAAACTAGTGGTCCAAATAAAACTCATCTGAGGTATGAGATGCAAGCAAAGGTAACTAAGTATGTATTTTGTCTGTTCTCCCAACAAATAATGAATTAATATAGAAGGAAACAAGTTCATTGTACATCCAAGGGTGTCCTCACAAGGAATGAAAATAATGACTTCAGATATCTCTGAGGCACTGAATTCAGATGCAATGCCAACAATCTTACTAGGACTATAGAAGAAAGGATAACAGTGAAGATTATCAAGATGAACAGAAATTGATTCTGGGTGAATTTTGAAGACACTGACAATCTTGATTCCATTCAGCTTGAATGGACTACAATAAAGGGATAAGGAGCTGCAGTAACAACTAAGGCAGTACAAACACGCAGTCAATAACCTGGCCCACTTAAATAAAGAGCATCTAATGGGACTATTTTCAGTAACAGCAACAGCAGGCTCTCCCCAGAGATAGCTGAGGTACCCTGACAGTACAGAGTACACAGTAGTGGGATACAGTATTCTAAGAGAAATAGATTTGGCAGAAAAGCATTGATAGTATGAAACCAGAAGCCAAAATGGTTTTAAGAAGACATGAGCAATCAAGGTCATGCATAATCTATCCATCTTTCCATCTGAATTACTCAAACCACAGCAGGTTGTGTCCTTTACCTTCCTGTTTCATGGAACCGGGAAGGTGCCCAACAAGGAACCTCTGGGCACTACCTTTCCAAAACCAAACCAAAGTGATTAGAGTATGTCCAGAGCCTGAAAATGGCCTAAGAGATCTCCCTTCCAGTCTTTCATCTCGAAGCAGATGTGATTGTTCTTAAAACTATGTCGAAATACAATAGGCCATGGCAGGGCAATCTGATGCCAGCCTCATGTATCAAGCTCAAGTTTAGCTAACTTTCCAAGACGTTTAAAGATAGTAAAATGTAATCTTGCAGCATATGGACATAAATAATTGAGTATCATAACTTCTGGCCTAAAATGCTGTTAAGTACAGATAACTATGTCCAAGAATATTAAAATAAGTCCCAAACTAGTGTTTCCAGTCACATTTGAAAGAGAACCACAAGAGAGTTATACTCAAGCTAGGACCCAGATGGCTGGCAGATTAACATGTTTTGACGCTTTACGCTCAAAACAGATCATCTGAAGTACTACAAAAGACCTGTAAAAGACTACCTCTATTTGCTCCAGAAGAAAATCCTGTGTTTTGAACAGGTTCTCTAAGGTCCTCAAGGAACACGGAAGGTAAGAGAGGGGACTAAAGCACAGTAAAGTGTAACTCTGAGTCCATGTTTTCATCAGTGCTTCTGATTTTTTTGAAGACTCACAGAAACATTTCAGGCTGTTCCTAAAGGGGAAAGCAAGGTAACGAAGACAGACACAATAGAAACAAAAAAGAGAAAAGCGAAAAGAGAACTGCTCTCATTGCATGTATAAAGATGATGAAAAGATGAATCAGGACTGAAGAATCTAGGACAGCTGACAGCCTGGGTTTGCTGCAACTTCTCTCTTTCTTCTACAGTTGGGATTGCTGCATAGAACAGAGTGAGAAAAGAATCACCCATCAAAAGGTGTGATGTAAGGGAACTAAATATTTCTAAGGACAGGTGAGGTAGAGAAAATCCTCAATAGCTCAAGTTCTCAGCTCTATCACCAATTACACTCAGCCCCTTTAAAGGCAGATCCAAAAATTAGTCTTCCTTTGACAGCTCAGTGGCAAACAACTGTGCAACATCATATGAAGTTAGGTTGGCTGTTGCATCTGCACTTACCTGGGCAGATCCCTTGCACAAAACTGAACTCTCACAGCATGGAAGAAAAACTTTTCTAGAGTAGTATCTCTCCAATGTCCTCCATATTCTGCATAATCTTACTAAGACATATTTGCCAAAAATGCATGTTATTACCATGCTTCAGACAAGGATAGTCGAATAATCCTGTTTTAAGTGAATGCAAGCACTGATACTTGGCTGCACATTTAGCTTGCTCCATTCCCCTCTAGGACTGGGAACTATTTTGCTTCTGTTTCCCTCTTCTGCTT
The DNA here is from genome assembly GCA_013401335.1 of Brachypteracias leptosomus. Lineage (NCBI taxonomy): Eukaryota > Metazoa > Chordata > Aves > Coraciiformes > Brachypteraciidae > Brachypteracias > Brachypteracias leptosomus. The sequence goes on from VYZX01019495.1 coordinate 26,199, forward strand.
CTACTGTTTTCTCCTCCAACAACAAACATGAATAACAAAGATGTGAAAGTGCTGAAGAGGGTCATCTTCAGTCCCTCTGAGACTAGGAGCTTGTATTACACGTTCCTGGCAAAAGTTCTGGTGCAGGCTGCAAAGTAAACACTTCCGATTTAGAGAACTCTTCTAGTAGAATCTCACCATTCCCAGTTACTTTCCAGGTATAGCCAAAAAAGACCCCAAAATCATCTAGCTGGACTGGAAATACACCAGGTTCTCTCAAGTGGAGTCAAGGAGGCTTCTCTGACTAGGAGCAATTCCTCCCAGCCAAGGACTGCCAGGAGGAATAAACAGCAGGCCACACAGCACACGCTGTCTCTTGTCACAAACCTCTACTGCACTTAGCAAGCAGGCCTCCAGTACAGGCCAGCACAGAGAGCAGGGAGGAGAGCGGAGTGTGCAGAAGTCAGTGTAGTTAAGACCTGGTGGCCCTGACAACACAGGAACACAGCAGCACTAAAAATCCACCACGTGTCTTAAGACTGAGGTTACCCAGGATTTATATACATTATAAACACTTGAGGTTGAACTCCTTACTGTATATGTAGATGAAAATTCACAACTTATGTGGCATTGCTGTGCATTTAACCACTAAATTTGTGGGGTTTTTTTGTGTGAATTAGGATAACATTGATAATGATTCGAAGTACAAATTGGAAAAAAAAAAACAAACCCCACGCACCAAGTCAATTCCAGGCAGTGTCTAATTGATCAGTAGACAAAGCAAAAAACCTGGCAAGGGTGACTCTGAGCATGCTTTAACTTCAAATTGCCCCTTCAGGGGACTAGTCTAGGCACACTATCCAGCTGAAATAGGACATAATGGTTTTGTGGATATTTACTGTAATTAGCTATACATAAAGGCAAGCTAATAACAGAGCCACCCATACACATACAAATTTTCATCACATGGTATTTCCTAGTGCTGCTGAAGCGTTCAGCACATACACCTTGGGAGAACGTTTCAGCATTAAAAGAACCTACTGTATATATCCTGTGTAACTGGAGAAGTTGCCCAATTTCCACAATAGGTTTTTGAATACACAGTACATACTGCTGAGTTGAAGGAAAAGAACAGTTTTTTTGTCATAATCCTTATAGTATCACTTCAGAGCCACTTGTCAACAGCTGTTACATCAGCAATATTACTCCCCCTTCATATTTTGAGAAACTGATTAAAAAAGATGAAGCAACTTGCTGAAAACATAAGCCCACTGCCAGACAGGAACACTTCAGCATTTATCAAACACACAACCTATACTTAGGTTCCAGGTAAAGTGTGCTGGTCACTCCACACTTTCAAAGCCAGGCACTGCTGGTCTATGCCATCAGTTTCCTTCAAGCAGCAGACATGCTACTTCTCACAGGAAGTATTGCTATTGCTTCCATCAAGTCAGCACACCACCAATAAACCTTCTTTCTATGGTGACCACAGATCATGTGTTCCAAGTGGTGATTTCTGCATTTGGGGGACACAGAGAGGAATCTCAAACATTCCAACATTTCATTTTTCAGTTTTGAAACAGTCTGCACTACACACACATGTTTTAAATGCTCTACTGCCTTGAACTCTTCACAAATCTTTACTTTGTCTGGATTCCTGATTATGATAGCCTGCTGCTCAGAGTGAAAACTGCTACCATATTTCCTCTTATAATGTTGCTTCCACAAGAAAAGTGGAAAAAATTCAAACTGAAACTCTGCATCTTTTCTTGTAGCACCCATCTGACAGCAGTTCACACAAGCATTGATGTGGGGCTTCCATTTTGGTGTGTACTTACAGCCAATGCCAAAAAACCATAAAAAGACAATAAACCATTTAGGAAATGTGTTTTGATATGCTAAAAATGTTTCCTTTCAAAATTAAGGCAATCTTTATCAATAAAATATTTATTTATGGATTTTCACTGTGGAGTGTTTCAGATGCTTTAGAAGCAAACCAAAATGATCATCAATTTATTGCCATGTCAAGTGGAGCACAGACATTTCCAGCAATGTGCCTAACACCACAAATCCTCTGGAGCAAAAACACTAGAAATAGAATGTAATATCCTAGCCACCTACTCCACTACCTTTACCATGTGTGCAAGCTATTTTTATAGCCTTTTCGCATTGAACTAGGCTCAGAAAGGGAAGCGGGGGTGGGGTGTAGAGAAAAAATATATCAGACTCTTAGAATGCAAGGTGGGGAAATAAAAAATAGCTACATGATCCATGTTAGGTACTTTTAGACTGTTTCTCACCATAATGTAAGATTTATGTATCTAAACATAACAGAAATCTGTATGGAATGATATGCAACTTTTTGCTATTACAAACAATGGGAAAAAAAGTAGTGGGATAGATAACTCATCCATTTTCCTTTTTCAAACAGACATTTAAAGAATTTAATAATAGCAGTAGTAGCAGAGATATAAAATCACCTGCATGAGCTGAGAGAGGTGAATGAGGCCGAGGCAGAGCTGGAGACTGGCCATTGCCCATCAAACTCTTCCTGTTGCTTGTTCTACAACTGTGGGCAAAAAGAGAGGAAAGAAATCATCAGCATCAGAAATACAGCATGTACTGCATATGGACATCTTGAGATTCTGCTACTCTGTTCCTTCACTTCCTGGTCTCCTATTAAAAATCAGAGCCATTGTTTTTGCAGGCACGCCCAGGAAGTCTACAATCACACTCGATAATGGCAAAGACAGCAGTTTCCAAAGAAAATGCACCATAGATACTTTTCAGGCTTGCATGTTTGCTGCTCTATGCAAAGACTAGCATTCCCCTGCAGACACATTTACAAAATATTCTTTCTTGACTCCAGTTTCTCTGCCACATACTTTTAAAAATATATAAAAACATACAAGCATGATGTGAAAAACAGTCTCAAGGTCAGAATCACAATTCAGTGATTAAACCTATTTCTGTTGAGTGAGCTGTAGCTCCAAATCACATGCTACAAAAAGCAATAATTTATCAATCTGAGACTGATACAATAATTATAAATCTAATTACTGAGATAAATTTCACATCTGTGCCTTTTGTCAATGGAACAGATGATGCCTAAGAAGATGAATGCATTTTTTTACTCATACATTTTTCAACTGCAAAGACACTAATTTCCCATATCACAAGATCATTAGGCGAGACAAATAGTATATTCACACATCTATTAAACTTGGGAAAGAAGGTATTTTTCTTAAGTACAACCTATAGCTTTAAAAGTGGTTTCCTTTTTCCTTTTCTACTATCATGAATATTCTCACAAACATAAATCCCCAACACTGCAAACATTTATGCACAAGAAAAATAGTATCCCGAAGTCAAAAGATTGTAACCATGTATAACGCTAATATTAACAGCACTGCAATCAGAAGTTTCTTCTATAAAGGTTTGGGAAAACTCAAAACTGGAAGGGGAAAAATTCATACATAAATCCATTTCATTAACACAGTACGTTCCAACAGAAGCAGATTCAGGTTGTGTTTGGAGATGTCTCTAAAGATCAATTTTCTAACATTATGGTTTCTATATAACAGCCAGAAAGCAAGACTGATTAGTCTCGATATGGTGTAAATTGAATAAAAAGCAAAAGAGGGAGTTTAATAGCATAAATAGCTAAGTAAAACAGATTCAAAAGTAATCCAAAGTAATTCTGGAAACAAGGAAAATAAAAAAGGAAGGAAAAAACAAAGGTGGAGGAAATGCTGAGTATGAATGCAGTATAGAAGATACCTGCAATATGCAAAAAACGTCAAAGACCAGTCTCCCCTTGAAAAATGTTTCGTGAAGCAACAAGAGTGTCACTCCCAACTGTTTAATGGGCTAATACAAAGTTCACTTGCATGAATTGCACAAGGAATTGACATATCACTTAACTATTATCATCAATTAAACGATGAATTAACTCATGAGTATGTACTTATCATTACTACAGATTTATGTAAGAAAGAAAAGCATGAAATGATTGCAAGATTCACATTTAGAATACTGGAAAAGTAAATACTTATTTAAGACATACATTTGAATTTCTAAGCTGGACAAAAAGTGACAACTTTTAAAATGTGAAATTATACACACGTATTCTTAGGAATCTGTCTAGATATAGCTCAGCTTTCTACAAGTATTTTTAACATACTCAGCACTTAATCTACTTTTTAAATGATGGAACTTGAGCAAATATTCCATATTTACTTAGACAACAATTTCAAAGTCATATTGTTTCCCTCCATCTCTAAATAAGAATGGTCCAAATTCTTTGTTTTGCCTTCATGCAATGTCACTGTATTTTTGGTAACTTTTCTTGTATCATTCTATGACAAGCCTAATTTTGTCTGCTACACTTGCTTTCAAAGGCTTGAATAACTGTTACTTAGCAATTCTCTAATCTAAAAATGAACCCAGTAGAAACTATCGGTATTCATTAGACACCCCTTAAAGGAAACACACAGACTCCATCTATTCACCACGATGTGATGATATCACTACAGCACCTGGGGTGCAGGCTGGGGTTAAAAGACCCCATTATATGACCTTAACGCAGCTTTGCATGGCTGAAGTTTTCAATCTAAGCAATCACACCACATCTCCTGCCACAAGGAGGGAATACATTTTAAACTTCTAATCCCTGCATATGTTCTCAGCAAAATTAACACTGTGTTCAACAAATTCTACACACCCTTTACCAATTTTACTCCAAAGATGATTTCAGACACTGGTTTATCAGTTTCATTTGCCCTTATCTGTAGAAATGGAGTTTTATCATTTTTGCCAGAATGTCCTACTTAAATAAATTACTGTATTGCATTCATTTTTACATTAAAATTCAAACTTCACATTCTTCAGATAAAGTTAGTGTAACACCTTGCATAAATCATTATCTAAGACATCTACTCAAGTTATTTTGATTTTGGGGGGCACTATTTTAAAGAATTATTTCTGGGGAGTATAATGGCATTACCTCCACTATCAAGATCTTATGTAATGAGAAAACTTTCCCCCAACTGCCATTGTAAAAACAAAATCTTTGCTTATATGCTCAGACATGGCTGCCATTGTAAGGAGAATTTATCTTTTATCACACTTAAATTAAATGCTTTATGGAAAAATAGAAAATAAAAAAATATGAAGTCTCCTCTGTTTGTCTTACCAGTAAGGTAAGATGCAAATCACTGCAGGAAAGGACAAAACTATCCTAGAGCTCTTGCTGTAGCTTTGTTTTTTTCAGTTCAGTTTCACAAGATTTCGAAACAATGTTATCCATCCTGTAAAATCTGTGAAACATAACTCCTTCCCCAGAATAATATTGTTATAGAAAAGGCTCTTTATGGGTGAAAAAAAATCATCTTCAGGGAACCCTGAAAGATGATCTAAGCTGCTAGAACACCACAAACCGGAAGCACGGTCGCACAAATGAAGGACCAAGGCATTACTTACTGAACAATCCTCCATATAGAAAAGAATCTCACAAGGTAAAGCCATTATGCAGACAAAATGGTTTTTCCTAGATCTCTGAGCATGTCAAGTAACTTTCCCCTTCTATTGTCTTCAGAAAACTACTCCTCTCCCATTCAAATCTAACAAGATAAACCAGCTGTTAAGAGGCAGCCTTGAAAGAAAGCCTCTTTGTCTGTAGGAAAGTTAAAGCAGTGCAGGAAAAGTCTACAGGGAGCATAACTTAGGGAAACTTAAAACTTGGTGAACCACACGGTGCTACACCCTCAAAATGCAATTGTCTAAGCCTTGGATTTCATGTTGTGATCAGGTTGCAGGCCACAGAGGAGACTAGGAAGTCACGCAGCAGATATGACACAGGGTTTAGAGCGTTAAAAAAAACAAAAACCGAAGAAAATCTCTTTCCAAGAGAGTAAGGGAGAACAGAGGAAAACAAAAGAGATCAGTTATGTTCAACAATAATTAAACTTTGTGGGTGCACAGAAAATTGGAACAGCATAGAAAGTTTACATCTTCTGCCTTTTGTCTTCCTCTCTGTCCCAGGAAGATCCTTCCTGGACTTTAGTCCGTTACCTACAACTTGAAGTGGCAGTCCTAGATGACTACCTATCTGGAAGCAGTTAGCATTACATGATATCCGCAGTATCCTGGACAACTGGGACTATTCCTTACCTTGGAATTCAAATCATAATTTCCTATTTCATTTCCAAATCCCCCACAGATAGGTTCTGCTTCACCTCCTGCTCTCTGCCACTGATGCTTGTGTCCACTCACACCTCTCCTCCCTACCCTGACTCCTCACCATGTCTCACTGCCGCGGAATTTCTCCTTCAGCCCAGCTCCAGTATCAGGACCAATGCAGCCTCCAAGTAACTTCTCCTGCACCTGGTAGAGATGATCAATGTTTCCCATGAGAAGTACTCATGATAAAATAGAGGATACTACATAAAAAGTTCTTTGTGTTCAACTTTTGTAAATGCATGCCAGTTACATGTAGCTTGATTAACTTGCTCTTTAAATAGACACAATTCTTCCCATATCTGGCAAAAGTAGTTTGTGCAGAGATGACAGGAATTGCTAGATTGAAACCCAAAAAGCAAAAGTACAAGTGGGGCATTAAAATAGAGCTACACTCTACAAGCTCTTGGAAATACTAAATAGAACAAAAAATTGAAGAAAAAATTCTGTTATTCTAGGACAGGCAGTACTTCATCCAGAACACAAATAATAAATGCAGGTTTCCTGACACAGTAATCAAGCAATGGCAAAAACTGTGATAGAAGTTTCTGTCTCAGAATGGGGGTAATGTGTAAGCAAATTACTGGCAGTAAAGGTTAATTGCTTTTCTTTTTTCCAAAAAGCAGGGAAAGGTTATATACAAAGAAATTACCACTTGCCATGCTTTTGATGGGAAATTGGGCATCTGCTTTAATCATTTATAATGATTTCATTTCAACATCCTCAATTATTAATATTTACACTTCTAATGAAGATGGATTTGGACTGTAAACTATTGTGACAGTTCACCACCTTTCACAGGCTGAAAGAAGGGCTGGAAGGAGGATCTGGGAAACTATAGACTTATCAGTCTGGCCTCAGTGCCAGGGCAAGTTATGTAGTAGATCATACTGAGCGCCATCACATGGCACACTGGACTACCAGGGGATCAGGCCCAGCCAGCATAGGTTCATGAAAGGCAGGTCCTGCTTGATGAACCTGATCTCCTTCTATAACAAGATGACCCGCATAGTGGGTGAGGGAAAGGTTGTGGATGTTGTCTGTCTAGACCTCAGTAAAGCCTTTGACACCATTTCCCACAGCATTCTTCTGGAGAAACTGGCTGCTCATGGCTTGGATGGGCGTACGCTCAACTGGGTCAAATTGGCTGGATGGCCAGGCCCAAAAAGCGGTGGTAAAGGGAGTTAAATTCAGCTGGCAGCTGGTTACAAGTGGTGTTCCCCAGAGATCAGTACTGGGGACACTTCTGTTTAATATCAACAATCTTGATGAGGAAATAGTGCACCCTCAGTAACTTTTAGATGACACACAGTTGGGTGGGAGTGTTCATCTGCTTGAAGGTAGGGAGGGTCTACAGAGGGACTTAGGCTGAGTCGATGGGCCAAGGTCAATTGTATGAGATTGAACAAAGTCAAGCATGAGTCCTGCACTTGGGCCACAACAACCCCATGCAACTCTACAGGCTTAGAAAAGAGTAGTTGGAGAGCTGCCTGGTGGAAAAGGACCTGGAGATGCTGCTGAGTATGAGCCACCAGTGTGTCCAGGGGACCAAGAAGGTCAACAGCATCCTGGCTTGCATCAGAAATGGTGTGGTCAGCAGGAGTAGGGACGTGATTATCCCCCCTGTACTCAGCACTCACGAGGCCGCATCTTGAACGCTTGTGTTCAATTTTGGGCACCTCACTAAAAGAAAGACATTGAGGTGCTGGAGCAGGTCCAAAGAAGGATAACGAAGCTGGTGAAGGGTCTAGAGCACATGTCTTATGAGGAGTGGCTGAGAGAACTAGGATTACTTAATCTGAACAAAAGGAGGCTGATGGGAGATCTTACCGCTCTCTACAACTACCTGAAAGGAGGCTGTATAGAGGTGGGTGCTTGTCTGTTCTCCCAAGCAGTAAGTCTTAGGGCAAAAGGAAACAGCCTCAGGTTGCACCAGGGGAGATTTAGGTTGGATATAAGGAAAATTTTTTTCACTGAAAGAGCTGTCAGGCACTGGTATAGACTGCCCAGGGAAGTGGTTGAATCACCATCCCTGGATGTGTTCAAAAGCCATGTAGATGTGATGTTTAGGGACATGGTTTAGCAGCAGACATAATAGGGTTATGGTTGGACTGGATGATCTTAAAAGCTTTTTCCATTTTTATGAAAATTATTCTATGCTGAGCACAGCGATACTCTGCAACACAGCTTCTCAATTTTATTAACAGTGGTTTAGCTGAAGGTGAAGATTAAAACTGGACTCCTCCTATTTTAAAAGGAGCTGCAAACAAAAATTTTTATTTTCTAATACAAGTAGAGAGAAATTAAGCTACTGCCATACCCAGACACAAAGCCTGACCATGTAGACATAAGAGAGTCTAATGCAAGACCAACACTCCCATAAGCCTCTAAGGACAGAAAAGGTGGTTGTAATTTCTCCAGTGTTAAAACCACATAGCTGAAAACTACCTCTGAAGGAACACGCTGTGCCTAGCAAGACTTGAGATGTGGCCACTTTGTGTATACAGGGAAGTTAAATTCAAATTATATTTCAGCTATATTTAACTTGCTAGGAAGTTAGCTGACCTATGAGTTTATTGTTATTTATTATCTTCATGAACGGTAACACTGAAGACTCAACACTGACTTAAAAAAAGAAGCCTTTTAAATTAAAAAGCAGTTTAGCAAGTATTTTCAAGCTCTCCAGAATCTGGACAAGTTCTGTGGGATATTAACTCAAATGCAAAAAACAGCTGCCATCAAGACATGATACACACTGATACTGCAGCACGTTCCTTGTCAAAATGAGCCTTCAAGCTTGTATTTGATGAAGCATCCCCTAATCCAGAAAGTCAAAGTAACTGCAGGCCTGCAGTTTATGGTAGTTTCACACCTAGACCACTTTAAAAGAATGTCGATCAACCAAGAATGTTTTTCTCCAAATACCTTGGAATTAGGGTTATAGGAGCAAAATCCACAGGCTCTATTCAATGCTAGTTGTTGCTGCCCTGTTCTATCCTAAAGCTAAGAAGGACTTAAGAGTAAGGAAGCAATGGTTTACAATTTTGAGAAGTATTTTCTAGATTGAAGTAAGTAAATTCTTGAGAGAAATCATTGACAGAAATGTGCAAACCAACTGAACACAGGTAAAATATACCAGCAATTACAAGCAGATTTTTATTTTTGTTCTTCTACTGGCTTTCAGTGTTCCACACTCCTACTCATTTAGTATCACCCAGCATTATTTTCTGATATATTTTTACCAGACTATATGTCCAAATTCAGTGTATGCACGCAGATATGTATATAAGCATATATATACATATTCATATTTACATTAACTAAATACATACATGTACTTATATAAAGACATACATATAGAATCCTGTATTTAAAACACTATACATACAGCCAAGCGTTCTATTATATATCCCACTCAGTGAGGAATTATTCCATATCAGTCTTTAATGAGCTGAGGGGTGGAGTCTTGGTATTTATATTTTAACTGTTGTAATGTGGGGATTCACATTTTATTGCTCTGTATTTAAGGCTTAGTCAACTTGAATGAGTCCAGTTTTAGTCTGAAGAAATGAGAGTGCTGACAAAATATAATGAACACGACACACCAACATGAAGTACTCAGCTGCTGGGAGTCCTAGTTTGGCAGAATTTGTCCTGAATCTTTGCAACACTAAAACAAGCATTTCAGTTTTACCTACTGGCCAGGTATGCATGGACAGCAAGTCAAGGGTCCTCTCTAGCTAACTACGCATTTGTGTTCCAGCACCTTCTCTCTTGCCATTACCACTACCATGCCACCAGAACTTCATCTTTCCTCCACTACACAAAAGATAAAACCTGAGTCTTTTTCTTCATCTTTCTAGAAAAATCTACAGGGAAAATAAAACATAAAATCAGCTGGAGACATGGTCACTCTCTACATGGACTGTCTGAAGGGTTCAAATACATGCAAGACAATATCACTGAAAAAATACCTGCCAAGAAAAAATATAATTTAAAAAAAATCACAGAATTGCAAAAATTTCTGCCAAATCTCTGCTGTTTCATATGTGAGGAAAACTGTTGCAAAGAGACTTCTTATGCGGTAGGTCCCTCATTCTCCATCCCTCCAGTGTATTATGAAACAAACAGACCCCTCATTAAGCCTTTTCAACTGTACTTGCTAGTTACGTATGTGTTCAATGTATTCAACTCCTGTGAATGCTCTCACTTTTACTCTAAGTAATTTTGACTCACAGTTTTTCTTCTTCTCATACGTGAGAAATCAGGATTTCTTCTACAGAAGATTTTAGGTGTACTTATTTCTGTTCCTTCCTAAAACAACTGATTCAGTTTTAATTTGTTATATAGATATTTAATTATGTAAAATAAAAAAGAATATTAAGCTAACTACTAACTTCACACTTGCACAACATTCATAAAACAGATGCATACAAGAAAGCCTAATGCAAACAAAGTGGGCAGGCAGTGGAGAGTAGACAAAACAAATGCTTAGGATCATAAACCAGCCCATTACGCAATTCTGCTCCACTATCAGCAAAATGCATTTTTTTATCTTCATATCATAGAACCTATTGAGAACATGCTGATTTAAAAATCCACTGCTTCTTGAATTTCTTTTTTAATCTTGTGTCTTGAGAAGAGACATAAACCAAGTTATTAGTTGAACAGCACATTTGCTACCATACTGAGATACTTAACTGAATTCCTCAATGTAGAAATATTACTCTTTCAAAATAGAAAGGTAAGTAGAAAGCTAGTAGAAGAAAATGCACAGGAGTGGCCTAAATCATCGCTAAAAATTATTATCTTTATTCTACATAATTCAGGAGATGCAATAAAGGGCAGAAACACCACACTGGGAATAATAATTAAAAAAAAAATCATCAAGAACCACAGTGATGATTCCGTAATATTTAGCAAATGCTATCTTAAAAAAAAATACCATACAACACACCTGTGAAGATCAAAACATTAATAGTCTAGAAATGTTAAACAAATGAAGTAGTGCCTTGACTTGCATAGTAGGCAATCCCGCAGAAACCATTTGCATTAGGCAGGAAATACTCTATTTACTGATCATATGCCTATCAAGACTGTAGCACAGTCAGGAGGTTTAAAAAACAGGTTTCACTATGCTCCTGGCCACCCCCAGCATTTTCACATCAACCAAGATCACTGAGTCTGACTCTAGACTTCAAGCTCCTGGTGTAACTCTTGGGATAAGAGGATACAGTCAGACATTTCTTACTATGTTGTGGCGGTCAGGCTGGGGGCAGGATGTTTCTCACTCTGCCCCCTTGCCCATTGTTAACAGCTTGGGAGAAGCTGGGGGAGAGTGCGGAGCAGAAGGCAGCGAGGCAGGGCTGCTGGATGCCATTCACTGCTGCTGTTCCCTTCAGAGCCTCCACTCAGGCTGTAGCACAGACATTGTCACAGGCAGTGCTTGCTGCGGGCTTTGTCCCCAGTTTGGGAGGTAGGATGGTGCTCCATGGCTGTTCACAACACTAAGTAAGAATCAGGTGAGAAAGTAGCTGGTAGGGGGTCTCCTCCTCACCCTTCAATCCTCAGCTGAAGTTAAGGTATAGAGCAAGAGCCTTTTCCACACACTGAACAGTGCAGCCCATATATTGGTAATTTTTACTCAGTCCAGCCCTTCAAAAAAACCCCAAACAAAACTAATAAAGAAACAGATCCTGTTCCAGCCATATTTCCTTTGAACAACATCCATCCAGACTCGAGGACTAACCACAGACAATTCCTCAGGCCATTTAAGTACTGCAAGGGAGCCAAGCACATACCCTCAGCCTTCAACAACTCTGGTTGAAACTGAGGCCAGCATAGTTCAGAATTAAGATAAAACACGGGAGTGTCTCCCAACTACAGACAGAAGACCTGTTTAACCAGATACCTACCACAATGAAACACCATCGACCTTTTCTCCAACTTTCTCATTCTTTTCCACTTAGACCTATCACCCACTTAATTTCCTTGCTTTTTCATTACTGGTGGCTGTTCCCAACAACCATAGCCCTGAGTACCACTGTTACATATATCATGGAATTAGTGGGCCAGGATGATAAGCCAAACAGAGCTCACAGCATTGAAAACATTCCCCAAATAGCACAGAGTAGCTTTATGGAGTGCTTCTCTTGGCCAAAAGAGCGTGCATAGTGTTAAACTCAGTCTCAAAGGGTTAACGTCTGCCATGGTCTGAAATTATCATGTAGTTATACATGTGGCCAGCTTAGAAAGTCTGGTGCCTCAGTAGATGTCTAGGAGACACCTCAGAAATGTCCAATCCATTTCAACCTGGGGGAAGGAAAGAAGAAACTATTTCATCTACTCTGCTTCTTGCTACAGAAGTCATGCTTCATCTCCCTTTCAAGCTTCTCAATTTGTACCCGTCAAAATAATTTATTTTGCCAAGGCTACCTTCACATTAAAAGATTCAGAGGCTTATTAAAACAAAGGTCTACACTGTACATTTTATCACATGAAACAGTCTGCTCTCCACTGCACTCCAGAGACTCTTCCCATGAGAAAAGTCACTAAAAGACAAGCTCCTAGAAATACTTTTCCTTACATTATTTCACATTTTTTTTAGGACAGTTTTGAGCTGTTTTTTTGACCTCCCTCTCTCCCTAGTCATATTCTAAAATTCAAGGGTTGGAAACAGGGAGCTGCCTGAAGTAGTTTTTACATGGTTTCACTTTGAAACCCAGATGTTATTTTCTGGTTTAACTCCTAAATTTACACCTGTTTTCTCCTACCATTGAATAGTAACAACTCACGTTTACTCAAAAGAGCAGTGAGTCCAGACAGGACTGCTTCTTTCCTCCATTGCTAAATTTGGTATCTCTCAACCTCTCAAAATTACGAGGGAGCACATGATGATTAAATGTGTTGTCTTTACACCTTTAGTAAATACTATCGAAGATTCAGGGAGCAAACAGGAAAGACAATGCCAGAGCAATGCACCTGACTGAAAAGAAACTACTTTCCCAGATCAGACCTACAAGGAACAAAGAATTCTTGATTTTTTTTTAAATTATTATTATTGTACTTGGGCAAGATGCTAAAGCTATAAGATTACTTTTGCATAACAATGTTTATTTTCTGATTAAAAACTAACTGCTAAACAACCTGCTTTCCCTTGCCAGAAGATATAGATATTAAAAAGTTGCTAAAAATGTCTACAAACCACCTATGTCTTCATTTTCCTATTTTAAGAGTACAATTATGTGCAAATTATAGTTTGCTTTGGATCTCAAAATATTTTGATTTTTCCTATCTCATTGTTGAGGCACATTCCTGGGAGACTTCCGCCTTTTCTAGAGTCATGATTCTTCTGAAACCGGTAGACTTAAACAAAAGTTAATTCACATCAAAAATAAGATAAAGACTATAGCTCATCTGTAAATAATCACATCCAAAAAGCAAGTGGTGTGTGTGGTGTGTGCATGCACCTGTACATGTATAACTTTAACCTTCTGGCAGAAAGTGGTCTACAACAAGAGAATACTAGAAGAGAAAAATTAAAAGAACATTGAACTAAATTTTTGGAAAATGTTGTATGAGCCTTTCATTATTCAGAACTTCAATGCAACTTTTTCAAGCACCACACAACTGGACTGAACAGAAAAGTAAAACAGTTTAATAGGACAAAATCTATAAGAAATGCATGATATTAAAGTCTGTAAACTCACTCATAGGAAAAATAAGAAAAAAAAAATAATTTAAAACCCCACCTTTTTATCATCTTCTCTAATAATCCTGACTTCATTTTTTCACCTTAAGAACAAGCTTAAGCAAATGACCCAACTATGGTTTGTTTCAAACTATGTTACTCTGAGGAGAATCTCTGTCTTAGATCTGAAAGATCTGTATACAGTTTTTAACACAAACATTTTGGAAAGGTATGACACTAGACTAGCTCTCAAATGCCCCTGTTCTGTTTGGAGACACTTAGTTGGTGACACCTCCACCTGGACTGGCAGAGATGGCAGCCAGAATAGCAGAAAAAGCCTTTCATCTCTCTGTAAGAGGTGCCCTAAGCATACTGGGCACACCAAATTTCCAGCGTCTTGGAGGAAGCAAACACGTATGTCCACAGTTCCAGCCAAGTTGCCCCAGCCCTTGCCAGACTCCTCACAAGGTGGCAAGAGACCTGTCTGCCAGGGAATTGCCACTGCTGCTCTTTAGCACGGGGCAATTGCCTGGCTCCACTACACAGCCAGGCCTGAAGCGCCCTGGGGCTGAGGCGACTCAGCCCCCATCACCTGAAAAGTCCCTTGTGGAATAATAAGGTTCACAAATACCAACCTAGCAAACTGTGATGCTTCTTGCACCCAAAATTCCATTTTCTACATACTTCACATCTTCAAGAGAAACACATGGTTATAGCTAAAGGGGCATAAGCAGGGTTCACCTGTATTCACCAAAATGACTGTTAATCCCACCTAAATACTTAAGGTGGTATCACTACTTAAGAAGCAAATGTTTCACAGTTTTGAAACAGAAGTAGGTACACTGAGTGCTTCCTAGTGAAGGGGTATCTCCAAGCCTCCCTCTCCTATATACTCCTCCTTTACACTTTTGTACACAATCTTTAGAAATAGCTGGAATGATGGTGAGATAGTGCAGCAGCATGAGCTACCACCTTAAGCAACTTAATTCAGCAGAAAGTTTCTGAGAGTAGTTTCTGAAACAACAACAAAAACAGACTTCCTTTTGCTGCAGTTCGGGGAGGGGGGAAGCAGGAAAAGCATTCAAGGATGTTAGCATCCAGCAGACACACTCTCCCAGTAAGATCGGAAAGTCCTGAGCACTGCCGTTATTTAATCTCTTGAGAACCAGAAGTAAGGATAACATCCACAGATGAGAAAGCACTGCACGATGAAGTACAGTTGCCTACTGAGCATCTGACATGTGAGGGAAATGAGCTTCACTCCTTTTACAGCACTGCAGCATTAAGTGAAGTGGTTTATCTCCCTTTTCATTTTACATATATGAGTTGATAAAACTTTGCATTAAAAGCCTAATCTTAAATTTGGCAATATGAGGTGAGTTTGCATCCTTTCTTTAAAGGAATTAATGCAAGTAATATGAAAATGGTCTTTTTACTGCTAACTTCCAAAAAAGGCAAGAGGCAATACTATATAACTAAGTACCACACCTTCCATTTGAATAATAAACATTTTGCAATTCATATTCTGTATTGCCTTTTGCTTGAACATGAGTAGGCAGTAGTGCTTAAGCAGTTAATACACTAGATAAGGAAATAAAGAAAACTCTTTAAATAAGTATATAAATCCTTATTCATGACAAAATACAGGTGTTTGAAAACTATGCCCTTTACTGGTTAGGAGCTTGAATACAAACAATTAAGCAGGAGGCATTCAACCTGAAAACTACGCCTGTTCCCATAAGACCTCTGGCAGCACCATCAGTGCCCCACATTTGAGTGTGCACACATTGACTGCGGTTCAGAAATTTAGTTTGCAAACAAAAGACTCTCTCTCTTTACCAAGACCCATGTTCTCCTTCCATCCCACTGTCAGCTGACCAAACAGTTTTTAATTAAATCATAATTAAGTACCTAGAAGCATTATTTTCCCAGGGAAAAGGAAAAGGAAAAAAAAACCCTTTCATTGTGCCCATTCAGCTGCTGGTGTCTGTTGAGCCTGCTGAAGAGGGCACCAATTAATGTCAGCTATGGTGGCTTTTATGAAGAGGCTGTTTGTTCAGTATGAACCAGCTGTCTGCAAAGTTATCCTGAACTGTAAATGACCAAACACATAGTGTTAAGACATCAATGGACACATACGTGCAGGCAGCAAGGTGGCATTCTCCATCAGACATACGGAGCTATAACAAATTAGAATTTTTTTGCCCTTGGAGCTCCTAAGCACAGCAATGTACATCTGGTCTTTCTTTTCTGCATATGAAAATTGTGCTTATGTAACTGACATAACTGTTGATTACTATTTTTTATTTAACAAAGCTTTATGGAAAGTTTAACAGAAAAAAATCAAGTATGTTCTGGCATATAGCTGACCATTTACAAAACTACAGAAATTACATCAGTCACTTCTTCCCAACACAAATTTTTATTAGATATCCAGTATCTACATTCGAGATTTAGCTCTGTATCTATACTAGTATAGTTGCATGAGCATATTCTCCCTTCTGAATAGTCACAACATAGGGCAAAAGTCTTTTACTGGTCTACATTTTCCCAGATGGAAATAAAAATGAACCATAAGAATACAAACTATCTTTTTCAATTGTAATTTTGTACTAACAAAGCTACAACAGCAAAATCAGCTGATTAATTACTCCTGCATAAAACCCAGTGTGCAGACTAGGTCTAGGGGCAAGTTCAGCTCCACATGGCAATGCACCTACTAAGGCAGGCAATCTATTACACACGCAGATCACACTGCTGTGCTGCAAAGACACAGTGAAGTAATGGGAAGCATCTGAATAATCTCCAGCGAAGCAATTCAAACATCTCCAGGCATAGTCATCAGCGGGGATGACAACACAAGGCTCTGACATACACTCCCTCCCTCCATTTTTTTTTTTTGGTAATGATTAATCATCAAGCACCACACAAGCCAGCAAAGATCAGATATTTACATGTTCCAGTTTGCTGCCACAGACCTGGCACTTAAATATACATGCACTTTTATAGTATTAAAAACAGTATGGTGCAGTATTTGAAAGTTTCAGTGGCGTAAGTTTCAAGTGACGAGATTACTCAAACAGTGAGGTCTGAAACAAATTATCTAGGCCACCTCAAGTAAATACTGATACTGGCATTTGTGTTATGCCATCAGATGTTCCCTTCCCCCTGACATGCTATGTCACTTTAATGATCCAAGTATACAAACCTCTGAATCAGAAATACCATACAACTTTAGAATCCTTTAAGCCTATCTAAGATAGGTTTTCTGGAGATCAAAACACAATAGTGCTGAATTGCAATCTCTCATACAAGCTCTGAGAAAAGATGATGCATCACCCAGGGAGAGGGGAATTATCTTCTCTGTAATGGTATACTTCAGGCTCTTCCTCACAGCTCGTGACACAGCACAACTATAACACAATCTACCTTAAATTTATCCACATGGTTGCGTCTAAGGAAAATCTGCTGAAAATGGAAAATAAGTAGCATTTTCCTAGAAAAAAAACCCCAACACAACAGTATACATTCCACACTACAAGTCTCCAAGTAGAGTTCTAGTGAAATGATATGTATCTCAAGGAATTAATCTGGTCCACAAAATCCATTCATACTTTACGCAGATTTCCTTCTGTGAGTAACATGCAACAGAAACCTGGAATTTTCAGTACCAAGTAAGCTTGATTTCTCATTTACAGTTCTCCTGATCCATTCAGTGGCCACTAACACACTATTTTCTCATGAAAACCCAAGAATACAGAAACAAAGCAAAATGACAATTTAGAATTAACTTTTATCCCTAGTATACTTTTCTATACTAGACTTAGATCTATACAATGATACGGTATCCCATGAAAACATCAAGAAAAGACTAAATCCTTCTGAAACACAGCAGAGAGTATACAAACAATTTATGAAAATAAATTTTGCATATACTTTGCCCTGTAAAAATATCCATACCAGGAAAGGAATACTTCACTACCATAGTAATGTACTAATTGCTCACAAATATAAGTAGGTCACAGAGGATTCATGAGAGCAAATGCCAGTGACTCACTGCAGAAGAAAGAAGAAAAGGAAGAAAAACGAGTGCAAGGATATGATTTATAGTGTGCAAATAGTTATGAGCTAATATTGTAAAAAGGAGCAATTTCATAACGAAGATTTGTTTAATTCACCCTGGTGTGTCAAGAATGGTATCACATAAAATGACTAGTAAAGCAACAGTGATAATTATAGTTAACATTTTAATTTTGAACACATCAGTTAACTTACTGTCCACAGCTATGAAACCCTAAAACCTACCTGATGCAACAGCAGCAATAGCTTTTAGTACCAGACCTAGTAGTTCTGCTGGCAGTAAGAACCTGAGATGCTACGGGAAATATTGCCTGTCAAACTACACAACACAGGATGTCATATATCTGTATTAGAAGTTAACAGTTTAAACAGTATCTGCTGCAATACAAGCACGATTGCAGACAAAATAGAAGTGGAAACCAAAGTGACTGTGTTGTCAACTGTCACAACTGTATGATGTAGTACACAGTTATTTTTTAAAATTTTAGTTTCTGGATTCATATGATGACTTGAGAACTCCAATCTTTCAGTGTTTGAGGGTAGGTTTTTATTGTTGTGGTGTTTATGTGGCTGTACTGCCACAAGACTACACCATTGTTGTTATTATTCTGAGATTCTCATCAGTGATTCCACCACAAAGTGGTCCTGCAGATTACCAGCCATCTTAAGCAGCATGGATGAAGAGAACTGAAAATTGATTCTACAGTTTAAAATTAAATTTGGTAGTTTTAACACGACTACTCTGTTCCACTGAAAACTTGCTCTGGCACAACTTCCACATACTATTTGATGTAACAGAGATAGGTTCAAATGGAAATATGACACATAGCATTCTGTGATCTTCTAACCTTCTCAGCAGTAAGGAAGATCATGCTGAGAGTTTGAACATCAATCCTTTATTTCCTGGATTTTTCAAACTAGAGTCCCAAACTTATGATTTGGTTCAGTGGTTTAATCAAACATCAGACATTCTATTCACATAAGCTCTAGCTCAGCTTCTCAAATAATCATTACAAATCTTACACAGACTACCTTCAGCTTGAAAGGCAAATGCGGGCATACATCTGAAAGAAAAAATGTTGTGTAACTAAACATTAAATCAAAATTATTTTTCAGTCTTTCAAAACTTCAAGAAAGTCTGTGCAGGTAATGGTACCACACAGTTTAGAAGGGCAGGACAACTAGTTTGATGTACATATGGGTGTGTGACCAATTAAAAAGTAACTGATTGCTTTCTCAAGCTAGCTTGAACTGATTACAGAGCTCTGACTTGTTTTTATGGGAATGTATAATCTCTTGCCTCACTGTAACTAGCATAAATTTAGCTGATACAGAAAAGTAATGACAATTCAATTTTAAAAAGAACCCCAAGACTTTTGGTAAACTAGCATTCAACAACTGTATTTCCTCCCACAATTTGGTGAAATAGCAATGTAGTCTGATAATCTCTTCCTTCAGAAGTGTTGCATTAGATTTCACACAACTGTGAGGACTGTAAATTGATTGACACAGATACTTAATTTCTTCATATTCTTCAGAGAAATAAAGACCTTTCCCTTTTTCCCACTAAAACTCAAACATAAGAATAGCAGCTTCACACCTATTTTAACATCACATGAGGTACATTATCATTTTGCAAAAATTTGCTAAACTCCCAAGAGTTTCTGTAAGACTGAAGCTGGACAGAATATTATATTACTGATACTTATAAATTTGATATTACAGCCCAGCAAATAGTTACTGAAACATCACCCACACAGAGCTCTAAAAATAAGTTATGACAATAATTCCAGAAAATAATATTCTACTTTTAAATTCTGACTATTTAGTATATTAGCCATATATTGAAAAGAGATAATGTAGTCACTCTCTCAGAAGCACAAATTCTGGTCTACCTTTTCACTAATGTCTCCCAGTAGACTTTATGACTGTATCATTCAATGGTAGCAGAGACAGAAATCATGCTGCAATGTGATACAAAGCTACATGTCATATCCTTTACAAGTCTAGCTTTAAGGGTCCAAATGCCTGTAGCCACATCACCTTGTGCTGCAATTTTGTCACATCTCAAGCTAGGCAGCATTAGGCTAAGTAGCTGCTACAGGAAATGATGATGATCTCTGAGTCAGAGCTAAGCACACACCTCAGTACTGTGCTGCAGGGCACAGTGCTGTTTTGCAGATGAATCTGGGCTGCCAATCAGTGAGATCATTAAAGATCACTGCTTTTGGTAAGCGGAAATGTAGTCAAGCACACATTTGTGCAAAAAAATACTGAACATGCATAAGCCCAGATCAACTGAATGTTTTTTCCTCAATCCTGAGTTACTTTTCAAGATCTCAACAAGCTAATTTAAGAAAATGTTTAGTAATTTTCACAGTATATTTGTGTCAAGCAACCACCTGGTTATCTTAAGCTTTTCCGTACCAATTTTTAATTTAAAACCACAATGTCTTCCAATGGAATCAAGCTACACTATCCAAATTAATAAAAATATATATGTTACATACTATGTATACCCAATTCTATCAACTCAAGAAAACTTAACCATCACCATAATTAGGGTGTTTTGAGATTAAATTTAGCAATGCATAATCTTCCACTTTAACAAATCGAATTCTTATTAAATCACAGGCCAAGTGTAAAAAGTAGACAAATTATACAGATAACCTCTTCAGAAAGTTATCATCACTGAGTATGCAAAGAGAAGCATAGAAGTTCACCGATTTTTTTTTTTGAGGCAAACAGTACAGATTAGAAGTCAGATTGTCATATTCAAGAAACTAAATAATACCCTCAAAATATATACAAATTTCTTCATTAGAAAAAGTACTCCATACAGTTCAATATTGTCATTTTAGAAATTCTGTGCTGGGAAAAGGGAAGTAAAAAAAATCCAATAAGCCTTGAGCAAAACTATTGTCTTAGAGTGTTACAATAAGGTGCCTTCCAGCTTCTTTCTAACAAATCAAATCAAGTGAAATTAATCATACATTATATATTACACTTGCTTGAAAATCTTGGTAAATGCTAAATTCACCAAATACATTAATGCTGTTGCACATTTTGTATTCTGATATTAAAATGCAGCAAGTACGTGAAAAAATAATCTGCAGGTTTTGGTCTCTACACATCTTTTTTTCTTCTAGAATGACAAAGGAAAACAAAAAATTGTAGGTACTTCTATGTATCTCACTACAGCCATGTGGTATTCCTCCTAGGAAGAAAAACCAAACTCAACTATATCACTACATGTAGATACAATGTTGGGTTTTGGTCAAAAAAGTCTTGGGAATAAATGTTTATTTATTTTAGTTTTAGATAAAATCTAGAGTGAGAACATCTAAGTAACGAATAGATTTTTTGTTGTTGTTCAAAACTGTACAATTATTTCAGACTGTAGCCTTCCTCCTTTAGGTTGCAATGTAGTCAATTTGCAGAAACTCTGGAAAGCTGGAGTAGGTCAGCTTTATGCCAAGACTCCTAAAGAAAAGTTATTTTGTGGAAATATCTGTCATAAATGAGAAAATCCCACATCTTCTACTCTCAAGAAAAAAAGCACTTGGACCAACATGCAAAAGAGCCCAGTGGTGAGCAGCACTATTACTACTTATATTTACAATAGTGCTGCAAGTCCTCATTGTTCTAAACATCATATAAGCAAAACAAATGACAGCCTCTGCTGGAAAGAGCTTACACAGTCCAAAAACCCAGGCATAACACGGAGATGAGACAAACACTTCTGACAGGTTAGAATAGGGTGTGGATGAAATAAGGTGACAGAAAAGGGTGTGCTACAATTTTCTGCCATTAGGAAGAGTAATTGCCTCACTACTCATCTGGCCCATTAGCCCATTAGTTAATTTAAGGTTTCTATTTGCATCGCAGCAGAAGTATGCCTGAAGAAGTGATGTACAGAAAGGATAAACCCACCATTTCACAATCTTTGCTTTTGTTTGAAAAATGTCTTATGCCTTGTGAACACCACTGTCAAGAGGATTCAAGAAAAGAAAAAAAATGTGAGACTAGTCCAAAATCTACTTCAGTATCCTCATAGTCATAGCCAAGTCACAGAGCCAGTAGCAAATTTACCTTCCATATCACCTTCCCTTGTTCTCTAAGATTTTTATGAGGCAACAGTAGCCCTCACTTTTGACAGAACTTGTAAGAATAATAAATGCAGATGACAGCAATGGGAGTTGTTCTCATAAAATAGTGACAATTGAAAAACAAATGCCTTAAACCCAAAAAAATACTACACTGCACACTTCTATCCGAAGAACATAAAGCACCACATTCCTTCCAAATGGCTGCATTTTAACTACTTGGACTTATACTGCATTTGTAAGTGAAAGTCCTGTATTACTTGCCTTCACTTACCCTGAACAGTTGTGTTGATAATATTTGCTGCTTATGCCCTCAGGATGGCTATCATCTAGTGATAATGAAGACATCCACTCATAGTTTAATGAGTTTTATGTTTATATAATCTTGGTATCTACTAGAAAAGTGGTTTTGTAAAAACACAAAGTTTGCAGAGAAGGAAAAAAAATATTTTGACAGTACAAACTGTTAAAATGAAATATCTCTAAACACATACAAAAACTAGAATGAAAACTCTCCATCCTTGCTTTTGGTTGTGCAGTGTTATGTGCATTGCTACTGTGCCTCCAAAGAGGCCGCTGCTTAATGTAGTGCACTGAGCCAGTTCTCAAACTCTAATCCGTCCTCTGACGTTAGTTATGTCCATAATTAAAAAAAATAGGGGTTTATATGAGCTTTTCCATAAAACATTTTCATAACTTTGTATCTTGTGTTACATGCACATTTAATAGGCATATTTTTATTAGAACAGCAACACCCTTGTGCAAAAAAAAAAAAAAAAAAAATTCTTTAAATGTAACTTCAACTAAAATTTGGCAGATATTCTAATATTCTTCATGCATATGCTACCCTCACACTAAAACTATGTTCAGCAATTTCTTATTTCATTAGAGTGATGGATTTCTAGGATGCATTGGGTGTTCCTGCCACATATGATGTTCTAGCTCCTGGACCTGGTCTTCTGATTGTTCATACTGCATGCGCTTTAATTCATTCCTGCACCGTGTTTTGGAATGATCCAACTATTTACCTAGAAGATGGAACATGGAAGCAGCTCTGTGGATCATTTCTTAAGAGCCTACAAGAACAAGACCACTGGGACACTTTTGCCTTCCACTGCACTAGTCTTCAACAGCACCTCAGCAGGACATGTTCCTTCATACAGCTTCCACGCACTTCCATCTTTTCAGACAGTCTGGCTCACCCAAAAGAAAAGCAGCACAGGACTCTCCCCACCCACATCCTTAAACACTCCCAACACGGTCCTGGGCCAAGCATCCCAGCATGGACAGAAGCCACATGGCCACCTGGGGCAGGTGCCCTTTAGAAAACACGTTAGTGCTCCTTTGGTATGACTGTAAGGAAAAATTCATTCTTTCATACTGACTCAGTCAGAAAATGCAGATAGTCCCTTTGGACCTCCCTCTGGATTGTTTTCTTCTATTAATATCCATCTGTTGACCCTCGGACTGGATTTAGGCAGTTAGAGTCCCAAAGAACATAGAGAATCTATGTTTATAAAAAGAGTGGCCCAATGTCTCCGAGGCCACTATTAAGGTTAATGGGAGAGACAACAGCATTAGCAATAAATTACACAGCTCACTTAAGGAACTATAAAAATCAAAAAGAAGCCAGCTAGAGCAGTGGCAAATCTTTCAGATTTTCTTGAACTTGCCAACCATTAAACAAACGCATTACCTTGACTGGGAGGGTCAAATTACTAAATCGCTTAACACTACTACTCTGTCTTGTTTCCCACAGACTGTCAGAGTAGGTGACCCTATTGGTTTCTTCTTGCCTTCTAATTTGTGAATCAAAAGAAGGAAACACATGATGATTAAAAGGTATTAATTTTCAGATAATGCTGAATGCTTAGGTCTGACCTACACAAACAATGTGCAAACATAATAAAATAGCCTAATATATTCATATACTATACTATGTTTTGTATTTCCTTTGAAACATTTGCTTTACAGAAAAGGTGAAAAAAGCAGTTTGCTGTTCTAAGATTGTAGTAAGAAAGAAAAAAAACTTAATTTTCAAATTTAAATAAAAAAAATAAACCAGGAGGAAGTTTAATTTTTTGGCTTTCAATTTTTTTCCACCAATACAAATCAAAGTCTTGTAAAAGATGATAATATTTTGACATTTGGCAAGAAAAATAGCACATGTGAAACACAATCAAGAAGGAAGGAAAAAACTAGATGGAAGTGTATTTCCCAACAGAACTCATGTTCTCTCATTAGTCATAGGTCACAGACAGGGAGCAGATGCCTCCAAACACAACAGTTCAATAATCAAAACATGGCAGAAGGTCCAGAGAATAAGCCAAATCACTAAGCCTCAAGTAATTAAAAAAGAAAAAAAAAAAGGATAAAAATACAAGCTTACTTACAAAATGTGTTACGTATTTCCTGTGTCCATTATGTAGGGGAAGAAAAAGGAAGATGTTCTGGTAAGACTTGATGGTACAGCAAACTGATATAATCATCCTTTTGCGTGGGATGTTTTCAGACAAGGTGAATCGAGCATACTGGACTTGTCTGACTGCCTTTGCTTCCACTATTACAGCACTTATGGAAATTACCTTGACATGCCCATGCTTAACAACAAGCTAGACAGGTCTAGACTCACTGAAAAAACAAATTTGTAAAACAAATGTACATAATCTACTTTTTATTAGTTAACTCTGAGAGGGTTAACAGTATTATCACAAAGGATATTAGTTAATTATGGCTTCTCACTGAATAGCATTGTCAGATGAATGAGTTAATGTTCAAGCATCCTCCTTCCAGTTTGCATAAAAGGGAATAAAAAAAAAAGCTGTGTGTTGATTTACATAATGAAAACTGTCCTGACAACAAATTCTGGTAAACACTAAGGCATCTGTTGGTAAAAATATAAATCTAATTTATTCTTAATGTCAGCATCTAACTTCCATTTCATCGAAGACTGGATTATTATGTTTGATCTACATTAAATCTTTAAAGACATATTTATCAACCAAAAATTCTGATAAATATTTTTGCCTTCTTTCAGCAAGCATGGTCTGCAATCAACAAGTAACACCCAAGACTGAATCCAGAATGCACTCTAGATTGCTAGTCCCATTGATATAAAGCTGTATGTTAAATTAAATGACACATCTGTAACAATTCTGTCAAGAGAAGAACCAGGGAAGCTCTGGTTTCTATGGTTTCATGTCCTCTCATTGAATCACAGCACTATATCTTCTACAATCCTCCTGCAAAATTTTAATCTCTCATGCTTCATTCACTCTTCAAACTCTCTTTGGGGTCACTTCCTCTCACTTCTGTTTAGCTATATAGAGCGCAAGAGTTGCTCCTTGTAGCCGCTATAATGCTCTCTCTGGGACATTTAGCCAAAATCCCATCACCTCTTGGCTGGAAGAAGGTCCTGCCTCCCAGTGTCTCCCATCAGGCACACTAAGCTCTCCTGTTCCATTAGAGTTTGCTTTGGGTTTGAAGAGTGAAGGTTTCTGAGCTGAAGTACATACTTAGAAAACATGCTATTCTTAGGACTACCTTTCTTTTGGTTTCTACTTTTGAGGTTTCTGTATATTTCTATATAGGAATATTCTTCTGGAAAATTCCAGCCACTCATCCAAGAAGTGATAATACCAGCTGCTCAAAAAGAATTTTAAGAATAAGGATTTAGATTAGATGTTGATTCATTATACTTGGGTTTTTTCAAGTGAAGCTCAACTAGCTCTTCCCTATAACAACTTCAGGATTTAAAACCGATGCATAAAAGCATCATATTTAAATGTATTTCAGAAACAAAGTAAAGGCTACTTACAGAAATCAATCTCTGATGAACAGCTTTAATAAAACAAGTAACTATTATATTAACCCTCCTCTCCCAGGTATCCATGAAAAAAAGCAAAGGGTCAATAAAAGCACTTCAGGTTGTTCCACATGTACAACTCTCTCTCTTGTGAGAAGTGGGATTCTGTTCAGAAGCCAGTGCCAAACCTCACACAGGATGGGGACTCAGCAGCCCAGAGGGGGAAGTCTGACTACACAGTGTTCCCAAATGCATGCAGGAGAACAGTTGGGGAAAATAAAGAAAAGTCTATCCTCCACTACTGTTTCAGTTACCAACATCTTGAGCGCTGCTTAAAACCATCACAGATAACAAGTACCAGAATGCAAAGCAACTTTTAATTTATTAGCCCTCTTGAGTTGAGCTCCAGACA
Source organism: Brachypteracias leptosomus (assembly GCA_013401335.1). NCBI lineage: Eukaryota > Metazoa > Chordata > Aves > Coraciiformes > Brachypteraciidae > Brachypteracias > Brachypteracias leptosomus. The sequence goes on from VYZX01019495.1 coordinate 52,508, forward strand.
AAACTGATACCCATAGAACTATCCCCCCTCCAAAAAAATATTTAAAAAGGGATTACTATAAAATGAATTCTTCCCCCATTTCTTAAGTGAAAAAGGTATAGATACCATGGTATTTCACAATGTAAATGCTATACTAGTTTGAATGAGTCAAATTCAAAAAATCCAAATAAATAAACCAGCTTCTTTCAGTGGTGGAACACAGTTGAAAGTCTCGTTCAATTTGGGAAAACAAGCCACATTTCTCAGAAAACGGATAATAAATGGCTGCACTCTGGGAATTTTCCAAAGCTGTGGTAGAAATGCACACTATAATCTGCATAAATACCCTCATAGGTGGAAAAGCATCTGTCCTATTTATGCCTACACATGCCTTTGATACTATGAGGACAGTAAAACAATCAGAAAAAACTTACATTTCTTTGTGCTTTATTCGATCACACTCAGCTTCTCAACAAGTATCAACTTGAGCTACTGCTTGAGCACTTATGTATACAAATGTCTGTGCTTCCCTTATGCGTGTGTATTTATTTAGAGTCTGTCCAGGTGTGTACATATACACTGATACATACAAAAACAAACAAAAATATTGATAACATTTCCTCTTTAACCTTGCAACAGGCAAGTCCCCTAAAAACAAAAATAGGAATTTTGTCAGACACAATAAAAAAAAAATTCAGATTAACGTGTTCCCTTATTAAGCACACAAATGAAACTGTTTTGCAAGGACATTATTGCCTTCAGAGAAATAATGATTTTTAAACTCTGCAATACAATACTATAATCAAGCACTAAAAGGACTGAGGGTATATACACATTTTTATTAAACTAAGTTACTTCAACGCCTAACACTTTGTCTTATTATTTGCTTCACCAAATTAAGCAGTGTTAGGGATGGTATTTCTTCAAATGATCAACACCCTTGACTTTACATAGGACTACTTTCGTCTAACCACTATTAACATAGACTTTTTAAATTGATGACATGTAAATGCTTACATAAACTGATTTTTAATAAAACTGAATATATGTATCCTTGATTTCCCCGTAATTTATTTGGATGTTAATAACTATGTTTTAAACCAGTCTAGTTAGAAAAGACAGACACTTTGACCATGTATAAATAGCCATTTTCCTACCAGTAAGCAGTACCTCATTTGATATCCTCTTCAGCATTGCGCGCCGGGGGAAAGGAAGGGGAGATACACTAGTGGGTAGCCTTTTCCTTTTAACAATTTTTCTTTAACATATGATTTTAAATCTAGGTTAAAGCCAAATGATAGAGATCTAAAGCAAGCTGTTACATGCTAGAACATCTACATAATTACTGCATATGCAGAAAAAAGAATGGGTGGGATAAGGAAATTGCAGCAGTTTTAACTTCCTAATCACTGAACTGAACATGCCAGTATTTCATGGGAATAACAGATTCTACTTACAATAATAATTATAATCTTTCAAGAACAATAGAGCATGACGGTTTTCCTTACTCCTAAACAATTATTTAAGGAAGACCATTGCTAACTGAAAGAAAGGGCAAAAATGCTAATATATTTATTCTGGCATTATCCCAATACTTTTGCACTCATCTGTCAGTAGCAGGAACACCAGTAACACAGACTTTGTAGTTCTAAAATCTCTCTATTGGATAGATCAATCTGGGAACTGTTCCGGTTTATAGTGCATCTGAGACAAGTTTATATTTACTGGGAACCATGCCAAAAGGAGTTTTCTATTCACTACTATTCGATTTGGTTTGAGCATTTAAAAAAAAAAAACCAAATCCAAACAACACACAACTGGTCTACCATGAGATTTAAGGCTGCACTGGAAGTGGTTGGGTTTTTTTAAATCTTGGCCTTAACCAGATGCAAGAGTCTGCTGAATTAGATCTAACTGATACTAAGTTTTATCAATAGAATATAAAATATGCACGGCTACAAAAAAAAACCAACCAAAAACCCAAACCTATTAGTGGTCAGAAGTATATGGTCTCAGAAATTTATAGAAAAATGCCAAGCATATTAAGTGTGAGTAATCTCATTAAATGTCTCTACCAGTGAACGTTTAAGTTGCATGAAAAATTAAGTAACCATGCTCAGTGTGTTATGCAGTAGACAGAGCAGATGAAATTTAGTCCAATACATGATACTTGGGTATCGTGCATGGACACAATTTTATGTATTAATTCTATATATTCTTTGGGGGGAGAGGGGGACGCTTTAAAATTTCACAATTACTGCAGCTACTGAATTCGTAATGGTTCAGAGGCAAAAATCAACTGAAAGGCTCCCAAGAGAAAATCCAGGAGCTGTCACTAAATGTGTCAAATGTGTTGAATAAGGCTGAGGCAAAGATAAATGAGAAGTGAACTTTCTGGTTTTCCTCAGTTTGGGAAATAAAGTAGGGCACATGTGCATCTGTCCTGGTGCCATCACCAAGTTCCTTCCACAAATCTACCTCCTACTAAACCTTTTTCCAACCCAACATGACATCCTGATCCTTCTCTATGGCCTATAGATAATGTGGCAATATACACAGAAGGACTGCATGTAATGTTAAACACTTTTACACTATTATTAAATTAGTGTGACACATTTAATAAGCTTCAGTAGAAATGCTCTACCTAAATCAGTTAAGCAGCATCTTCATATTCTAGACAGCGGCTCAAAACACTGAACAATTTCATATCTTGAACTAACCAAAACAATACCACTCATGTTGCCTGCTTTGTAAGACATGCACACTGTAACAAATTTATTGGGAATCTACCCTGAAAACCGCTTAATCTGCCCACCATTTCCAGCTTTGACAAAAAACTACCAGAGGCAAATCTATCAATTAGTATGTTCAGCCACATGAATAGGTACATAGCTCACTGTTACCAGAAATTTGAAGCTCTCTGACTGAAGGTGCAGCAGAAGAGGCAACTAATAACGACTGGTTGAGTAAATACCTGTGTGCTTAAAAATTAGATTTGAGAAGGACCAGTCAACTTTTAATACAGCAAGAATGTAAGGGCTCTGTAGAACATAAGCAGCAGATATAAGCCAAATTCAACAGCGGGACGATGGACTCTTTGTGTAACATCCCAACCACCACAGCTCAGGAAGGGACGTTTGGACTACTGTCCTTTGATTCATTGGGTAAGAAAGACAAAGATGGTCTCCTACTGTGCAGCAGCAGACATTAACCACAATAGTGGAAACAAAATAAAAATAAATTGTGGCTTTTTTCAACATGTTTCAACACTTTCCTAAGCTTCTTTTTATTTTACTCTTATTTCACGTTCCTCAAGTTTTCTACAGTAAGAATCTTTGGTCAAATCCTAAAGATCCTAATTTAGTTCTAACAAAACAGGATTTTTTCCTAATAAATCTAAGCAAAAAGCAGGAATATGACCAGATGAATCCTAACCAGTCTGACTGAAGTGAAAACCAATGATGGCTCTTCATTTTTTTTTTGAGAAAGTTGATCACTACCAACACTCAAATTGCAAGTAGAAGTTGAAATGCATTAATTGCTTGAACAACAAGATTGGCCAAGTAAATCAACCAATATGAAAACAACACATTCACTTCAATGGTGAGACTGTAAGACTATACCCTTAACGCACAGTCCTTACTATGAATGAAGGGAAATGCAATGACCAAGACACATTAACACTTCAATATGCAGCTCAGAAAGCAATGGGATCATTAGTCCAACAGATCAACTTCTAACAAAAGACATCAATGACAATGTGTTTTGAAAGCCGGGTAGCCTGCATGGAGGTATTTCTTATTCTCTGTCCCACTCAAGTTTTGGGATAACAAAACTTACTCTTTAAACTTATGAACTCTCTAAATTTATTCAACTTCTACTCGGATAACAGCTCTCTCTCTCTTGCATGTAGGAATTAAGGTGAACGAGGTGAATTGAAAAGAAGAGGTAAAGCTCTTCAAATCATCACACTCCAAAACATGCATTAAAAATAATATAAATGCATCAAAAGGCAATCCTTCTTTAACTTAATCCTAGGTAATACAAGTAAAATAACTGAATTTGGAGCACAGATATATTCAGTTTGCATCAACAGCCATACTTAATTTTTGCAATAGCTTTTACATTTATAAGCATGCTTGGTTTTATGTCACCAGCAGTACCACTTTTAATGCCAATTATTAAATAAAACAATCAATTTATAGTAGACTTACATATAATACTATGATGACAAAGGGAAAAACCAAGGTCTATACACAAGAACCAAGAGCTAGAGTTTACATCACAGCTTTCAAACCACTGCATCTACTTAAACTACAAATTCAGAGAGGTTCAAAAAGTCTGCTCAATATTTTCCAGGAAGCATGCTGTCCCAAAACTAATAGTACTAAAACAAAGTTTGACAACCCCATTCCCTTAATTTCCAGTAAAAGTTATAATTTTCCTTTGTTTTCAATGTTTCAAAAATGGTTATGAACCATTAAACTGTATGAATTATTACTTGATGATCGATGAGTATTTTAATTCTATTATCAGGGAAATCTCAATACCACTTCAGTGACTGTACACAAAATGAAGTTTCAACATAAATCATCCAGTAGTCTACTTTGGCTGAGAAGCAACTGGGCAAACATTAGTAATTCCATGCCTTTGGAAAAAACCCCACCACTCTGATTCAAAGGCAGAAGGATAGTAATGACATTGTTTCAGTGCAACTGCCACAGAGAAGCAAAAGAAAAGCACAAAAAAAAAAAAAATCACAGGCTTGTCAGTTTTGTAAAAGATACACAGCAAAGATTATAGACCTAAGAAAGAAAATGGCAGAAGTGAACTAAATATACAGCAAAGAATGAATCAGGAAGTATACAGTGATTTTTTCCATATGAAAAAAAGATATGTGCACACATCTATCCATACGTAAATCTACACATCAATCTATATAAATAAATGTATTGTATACAGAGACATTCCCTCCCTCTCTAGTGCTGTACTCCAGACAGTGTCATTTCAAGGAGAAACCTGAAGTTAGTACTGCGAGGGTCCACACATCTATAACAATAGAAAAAGAAGTTAACATGTGGTGCTAGACATGTTTCTACTTTGTAAAACCACATGGTGTAGTCCATGTCATTTACAGGCTCAGTGATTTGAATACCAAATGCCTCCAATTTAAAACTGAAGAGTCCTGAAAACCCACTCCATGACTTGAAAATCAGGCTGAGGTTCAGGTATCACTTCCAGAAAGAGCTGCTGCAACTGAAATTCAGCTAAGTCTACTGTTGGAGAACAGAAGTAAAAAAAAATAAAAATAAATTCTTAATTAAATACTTCAGTCAGCAAATAAGACCATAACCTTTTATGTCCATTTTATAACTTAGCTATCATGCTCAATACTGCAACCTGAAGGGGAACTGACTATATATTTTCATTCTTTACTTCTTGAAACCTCAGCAAAGAAAAATAAATGCCTGCATGAAGTAAATTTGTTGAAAGAAACAAAATTCTTACTACTAATGGGCAATTCTCATTATCCCAAGTGTCAAGAAAAGTTAGTACTCACAGAAAGCATCATGCCTAGTAGGCCATAAGATTCCTGGTAGTATAGGTTAAATTAACTGAACAGGCAAAAGGAACATTCCTAAGAGGCAAAAACACCCAATCAAAACATAAAATTAATGCTCTTACATTGGTAAGAAGTTCTAAAGCCAACTGTGGATGTAACCAGAAAGAACAATGGAAGTCCCTTGCAAAGTTTTCACGAGGCACCAAGGCTCACTATCAGCTGAACAACAATTTCACAGGCAGAGTTACTATTAAGAAAAAAAACTGTCTTGAATCAGTGGACCCAAAACTTACAGTTAAGCACAGCCAGAAGATTCACATCACAGGAACTACACTCCCTTCAAGCCTACTCATAGCCTACTCTTCCATCCTCTGAAATGCCTGGAAAGCTATAAACATGAATGGTTACCACTACCCAGCAACACTCTTCTAGAAAGGGAAGGCATCCTCTGGGAGGTAGCAGCTATCTTCCCAGTCTCTTCATGTAACAGCTGGGCTTATGGCTGACTGTGAGCCCATGAAGATAGTCCAGATAAGATACAGCCTAGAACATGTAGACCCAGCCGGTACCTTAATTAACCCAAGCTCATTTCTGCAGCAGAACTAGGGAGAATCTGTATGCCCATATTGGTTTGTTTCTCCTGACAGCTTTATCATTCTGCAAGTTACCATTGACATTAGTAGATGAATAATGAGTACAGGGGACAGGTCCACTTTTAAGAAGAGAGCTGAAGACGTGGGCTGATCAGTCTTCTCCTGGAGATGGCAATGCAGCAGATACTGAGCTCCCCATCCAGCTAAGGAGAACCAGCCTGAAATGGAGGGTATCACAGCTAAAGTAAGCAGCCTTGAAACTCCACTGCTGGTGTTTTAGTTTCACAATGCTGTGACATACCGATTTTGCTACAGAGAGGACATTAAATATTGAATATCCCTGGAATACATAAAACATAACTGCGTATATGGCACCTACTATTCACTGATAGGCCATTTGTGTGATAGGCTTAGACAGTATTCACTGCTGCTGTAAAAATTACTGAAAATATTTCAACAAAGTCAGTATAGTATTAAATGCGTTTGAAAAGCAGGAAGGCATCCAAATATTAAAAAAATAACAAGTGCTACTTCACACATGCTTCTTGTGAGGTCTGTCAAGTCCGTCTCCTCAATCTGTCATGCAGCCATATATTTTATACAAGATATTTTTAGATATTCACATAGGTGCAAACCTACTTGAGTAAGAAAAGTGAAGATGATCTGAAAAAGCCCCAGCATGTTCCCCTCTTTAAACACAGATACATTTGCTGTAAAAAAATGCATAAGGCCTACTTGGACACTCAGGTGATGCTACGTAAGACTAAAAAAATTGTTTACAATAGGGGAATAATAATTATAAAATAACTTGGCACTTACAGCTACTTCAAGTTAGGCACATAAAGAGACATATGCTGAAGGAACAGTTTTGCACTGACATTAAATAGGACACTTGATTTTTCCTATTTTAAATTTCTGCCACTCAACAGAGACTTTTTTTCCTTTTGAAAAGTATCAGCACATAAATACTTAAGGCTCAGGAACAGCCAGCTCTGCTAAGCCTCTATCCTGCTTGCTTTGTGCCAACAGGACCAGAAACATTTCATACACATTCTCAAAAAATAATACATAAGCTAATACTCAATGTAGTTTCACAGACAGAAGCATGTAATAATTTATCTTTGAGATGTTTTGCATGTCTCAAAACGGCATATGGGGTACTAGTGAACAAAGTTACAAACTTCTATGAACTTTTGCTACTCTTTGTGATGGAGGCATATACTTGTCTGCAAAGGATGCCACGGCACAAAAGTAATGTCAAAGCTTGTAAGTCTTCTGTCCATTGATGGCGCAACCCTTTAACTTTTCCTCAGCATTTACTATTTACAAGCCTTTTCCCTCTTCTGACAACAAGGAAAATCTACAAAACCAAAATACCATTCCTGTATTAACAAACATCAGCTAGCCTGTCTAAAGTAGTTACAAAAATCTGTCTCTTTAAGAATACCGAAAAAAGTAGGCTACCCTAAGCTGTCCATATAAAGTATATGTGCTCTGGATACAAGGTCAAATATTTGAGAGCAAGCTGAAAGTGTCTTTAAGGGGGAATAAAAAAAAAAAAAAAAAAAAANAAAAAAAAAAAAAAAAAGTAAGGGTGGAAGGGCAAGAGAAACCAACATCTTCTAAGAGGTGGCAAAGCAACAAACAGTGCTTGGTTTTAACAGAGCAGCCCAACTAGACGAAGCCCGACGGACGCGCCAGGAGAATCTCGCAGCTTTAAGACCAGGAGGAGCCGGAGGCCGCGGGTCCCGCCGCTGCAGCCCGCCCGGCAGCAGGAAGTCTGTCGGCCAGCGCCGCTCACCTGGCCGCGGGCTCTGGCCTGCCTTACCTCTGCGTCCGGCGGAGGCGGGAGCCACTCCTCAGGTGGGGCAGCGTGAAGTTGGAAAGGACCGTCCAAAAATTCGGGTCCGACATATCCATTTTCCTGAGTTAGAGTCCCTAGGAACTCAGTGCCATCATACAAAGAGAAGGAGGAGAGGACAGGGCCCCCAACCGCCCTCAAGAGACGGAGAGCGCGGAGAGGGAGCGAGAGACTCGCTGCTGGGGCAGGACGGAGAGCAGACGAGGCAGCACCGACTCGGAGCGGCAACAACTTTCCGTGCGGCTGTTCCGCCCAGCGCCGCCCCGCCCCGGCAGCGACCATTGGCGCCCATGCAGGGGCCGCGCCGCGGCAACCGCTCTGCGCTCCGCTCGCCACTGCCTCCCGCGCTGCCCGCCNCGGCGGCGCCAGGTGCGAGCGCCGCAGGCCCGGCCCGCGCAGCCGCCGCGCCCGGCCCGGCCTCTCATGAACAGAGGCAGGGGCGCAGCGCGCAAAGGCTGGGGCAGCAGATCGCTATTGAACTGCTCACAGCTACGCTACTCTCTGCCCTGCTGGAAACACCGCGTAAAGACCACTGAGGTTCCGTGGTACTGTACAGCGTACATAGGTCGTTGCTCTGCCTTCGTGCCTATCCCAGGAGAACTGACAGTACAGGTACTTCATTGCTATTTTTCACGTTGGTTACCTACCAGTCCAGACACTCGCCTCAGAAAACTGGGACACTCGTCCCCATTACCAGCTATGTCTTTTGTGAAAGCCACCCTGAAAGACAAGCTGGCAAAAGAAGGGTACGGAAAGGCTCCCAGTACCTTTTGCACTCAAAACAGTGACCTAATCCCTCAGGGACTTCGAGTCATTTCCTCCTCTTCCTCCTCCCAGCTTTCTTCGTTGAGTCTCTCTTTGCCGTTCCTCAGCTGCCTCCCAGCTCTGCTCGTTTGCTTTCCTGACTGTTTTCCTTCCATCATTCTACCTTTGCTTTATTTCTCATTTTAGCCCCATGTATGCTGGCTGCTGTCCTCAAGCCTTTTCACTCCTAATTGCAGCACCACCCTCACAGCCCTCTCCTCTCTCCCACCACAGCTCTAGCACTTCCGGTTTTCCTCGCATCTTTGCAGTACACAAAGTTGCTACTATATTGCTCTGTCATTCAGTAATGTCAAACTCGAGCTGAAGTAATGGTGGTCAGGTATGGAAAAATAGTTGCTGTGGCTTAAAAAAACTATGAGGTTTGTTTTAACGTACTTTAAATTTCCATTCGCCATTTTGCTTCTTTAAGGGTCACATTTAAGGGACTTGGTCACATTTGCAGTTACGGAAAGAACACTACAAGTTTTGTGCTGAGACTGTTTACTCATTTTACTGAAAACAAGACTCCTGCATAATGTCAACATCACAGGAGCTGTATTTCAGAAAATAATTCCTGTGATAGCTGGCAGCATTGGTTAAATCACACCAACCTGTCTGCAATAGTAGGAGAAAAATCATGGGAAACAACGAAAACCCTGATGTAAATACAGACTAGTCTATTGCTTGGGTGACAGAAAATTCACAGCACAGAATGATGCAGAGCCGGGCTGGAAGGATTCACATGACACACAAGAGGAGACAGCCCTGAGGATACCAGCTTGGCATATAACACAGCACTGCAATGTTAGTCCTCGTTTTGAAAAGCCTCCAGAAGTACAAAGACATTGTAAAGGTGGCACTGGTGTCCTCTAACAAACTAAAACATGGAGGGTTTTGAGGGACAGAGGAACATTTTCTTGGGGTAGTTTTACAAGTCACAGGTTCAAACTTTGTCATACTTATGAAATGGGTTTAGACAGGCCTTTAATAAGCCATTCATACAGCAGTTAGCACCAAAGGCCTTAGTACAAATCCCCAGCAGACACCATTTGCTAACATACTACTGTAAACATGTCAGTTGTAACACCAATCAAACACAAAAGAATCACCTAACACCTCTCAATTTTAGAAGAGCCAGTTCCATAAGAGAAGGAAACAGTTCCATATTGGTCTGAAGTCAGATTTCTTTGTGCAAGTTAAGGCTGAAAGGGCTGCAGAAACTGGTCCTCAGTCAGTATCTGCCTGTGCCCCTCATGAGGGCTCAGCAGGAGGATGCTTCCCAGCCAGCCTGCACCTCTGCTCATTTTATACCCCTCCATAGGATGGAATAGTACTCACATCTACAGTAGCCAGTAACAGAAAACCTCTCATCCATTTCTTTTTGCTTTGAGGCATGCTTGCCCATACTGAGAGTGAAGTTTTAAAGGTTCATGTGAAGGCAAGCACAACTGGCAATTCTCCTTTCTTAAAACTTCTTAAAAAAGAAATTTCCAAATCTCTAGATAAGCACTGAGAAACATCTCCTCCCCCACATACTCCACTACCTCATCCTCTCTGCTATGTGCACAAGTTTTTGCCTGTAATCTGCACATTTGGAGAAAGAACTGTACATAATCATGAAACCAGGGAATTTTACATATCTGATGTTGTGAACAGTGCTGGCTAAAGAACCACAGTGAAGTCCCCCACCTACCATGCAGGAAAAGTTTCAGTGTTCCCATCACCCTGCAAGCTCTCACTTCTTATCACACTTCCTAAGAGGTAGTTAAAGGAGTATCTGCCCTCTCCAAGAAGAGGAATTCAGTTCCGATAACCCACCCAGCCAATCACATCGTGTGTGGGGTGATCATGCAACATGAAGGTCAAAACTCATTTCATATCAAGGCCAAAAATTAGCCATCTTTTCACCTTCAAGGCTGTAATTCAATTCAAGATTTCTTTCTGAAAATCTACCACTTTATCAACAGTAACACCAAGCCTCCAATAACATACCCTAAGCAAGATTAGCCTATCACACTGTGGGCAAAGACTCACCAGAAAGAAAGATGATTGCTGCTTGCAAGTAGACAAATGCTGATTGAATACATAAAACCAGAGAGATAATTATCCTAAAAGCCATTGCAATACACATTTCACTATCTGGCAAACTAGATTTTTGGAAAAGCAGAAAGGAACGAAGAAATTCCAGGTAAAAGTTTCTGCCCATTTATATAGCAACTGATGGTATCATAATCACATCAGAGTGTCATTCTACATTCCATGCTGAACATCATTCGTTTCAAACTGTGTCTTCTCAAACACTTTGCAATTCCATTTCTAGACCTTGCATAGACTACTCACAGGCAATAGCTACCTGAGTTACCTGTGGATTCAGACATAGCTTCACCTTGGCTTTCTGCACAGAATTAGATGCATACATAGTCCTGTTAACTAGTCAGGCTGATTTTAAGATGGGCTTAAAAGCAAGGAGACTTGAGTAATTGTTTTTCTGAAGTGCTTGGTGGACATACACATATTAAGGCACTACAGAGACTTTGACAAAAGTATGGAAATTAAGGAACAAGTTGTGAGAAGTCCAGCATAGTTCCAGAACAACCTTATACAAATTAATAAGCTTCATAAAGGGCCTTCATAAGGCCTTATCCTTAAGAGCACATGTAAATGATGAAGACTTTGTAATGCCTGTCAATAAACAACACATCTTCCAAAGTGGTGCCTGCAGTTTGTGACTTTCCATGCCACAGAAATGCCCGATTTCAAAGCAAGCATTTCAAGGGAGAGAGAGGTTTTGTGAGGTAATTAAGCAGGTACTACACAGCTGCTAAGGGGCAACCCTCTTTCAATTTACTGAGCTGAATCAGCTCAGAGAGAGACAGCCCAGGACCAGACACAGTACAAGGAAAACAGATGGAGAGAATGGTCAGGCAGAGAGGCAGGGGCAGCAGGACCACTTCTTTGGCAGCGGCTATCCCTTAAATTGGAGCCTCTCTCAGTATCAATTCTCACAGCACTGCTTATCCTCCACAAACACAGGCTCAACAGCCAGATTTTATCTTGTTTTGTAAGCCAGCACAATTTATTCACCTCTGCCATGGCAAAAAAAAACCAAACCACAACCAAAACAATGTAGATGATACAGTGTTCTAAAGTATGTAAACCCAAAATTACCAGGAACAGATCTATAGCATAATGATAAATGCATACTTGGCAATTAGATACATTTCCTTGAAGCAGAATGTTATTGATATGTTCAGCAACTGTAAGTAACTGTCCCTCAGTATCCAATTAAAAACACTGAATTCTGCAGTTGTCAAAAATAAACAAAATACAACATTTAAGAACCTGAAAATATGTCCTTAACCACATTTATTGTTTAAATTTTCAGTTATACAGCCACTCCCAAAACAAGCAGCTCAGGGAACTTCATCACATAGTAACTTGGATGATCACAAAGCATTACATAAGATAGCACATAACAAAACAAGTGATAAGAATTATTAAGTTTTCCCTTTTATATTCACTTGAAACACCTTCAATGTCACTAAAGTCAGAAAAGGTGACTAATCTACCCTTGCTTTGAAGAAAATTCATTTCCTAAAGCAAACCTATAAAAGGCACCCTTAGAAGAGTCTCACTCAATAAGCAGAAAACATATCAAAATGTCAACATTTACTTCCAGTAATTGGCAGTAACAAAAATCCTTCCCTAGAAATATTTTAATTATATAACACTGATTACTAATTTTAAGTACCAGTGTGAAATACTTAGGAAGTTGAACAGTGTGTCTTTAAAACCAAAATGGAATACTAAATCAGTACTTTGCTCATACTACTCCAAAGCAAAAGTTATCTAACCTACCTTTTTCATGCTGATAATTATACTAATACACATTGTAATTTTTCAAAACATACATGAAAAATGTTCTGGAGTCATTGCCTGAAAGCATTACAGACTGCTATAATATTACTAATATTATAGCAAGATGTATTCTGAATGCAGTTCACCAGCAACAGTAAAGATAATACAGCTCCTTAAAGATGCTAAGACTAGTAAAATCCTAACAGCATAGGTCTCATACTGAATAAGGAGAGTAAATGTGAACCATGAAAGAAAAAAAGGTTACCTTAATGCATCTTTTCTATTTTTGTGGAAAAATAAGGTTATGTAATCACATATTTCAGAAACAAATAAATGCTTCTCATTCCATCAATATCTTGGTTTGCATATGGGTTGAGAGAAGTTTATTTTGTTTTAGTTGAGCCTTTTGGTCAGATAATTATTATCCAAAAAGAATTGGCCAAGTTGCTCATTCAATTATTAGTATTTTCTCAGTGTCCTGGTATATCTGGAAGTTCTAAAACAGTGAAACTAAGCTCTTGTGCCACAGCATGCCTTTAAAAGGATGTGCAGAATACCAGCTGCCATCAGGAATTAATTCAGATATGGTAACATACTTAGTGTTCACTAAACATGTTTTTTACACAAAACAGATCTGAAAAATGAGATTTCAAATCTGGCCAACATACATCTCAGCTGACAATACATTGAGACATCTGTAAAACAGTCAACCTATCCCCTCACAACATTTTAATAATTTAACTAGCACAACACAAAAATTCAAGCTTGATAGAGGAAACATTAAAATTCACCAATATATTTGAAAAAGTAACTGCACATTAGATGTTTATTGTGAGCCATACAAGGTTATGTTCTTTAATACAATTCAATACTGCTATCAGTGATCTGGAAAAGATAACCTTCCTAGCAAAAACCACAAAATAGGTAAGTAACAGGAACAAGACAGTTCATTACTGGATAATGCAGCCTTGTTTGAACAACATGCATTCTCTGGTTGTTGCTAGTCATCAAGTCATATCACAGCACAAATAAAACCCCCAACAATGCAAAGAATTATCCACAGATAACAGCTAAACAGGAGCTCCTAGCGTGATGGTATAGCTAAAAGAATAAACATCCCTCAAGTCTACAAGCAGGAAAATCTCTCATGGGAATAAGAAGATGATGTAACTGAACACTGAGGGGCTAAGTACAGTTAGTTGTGGCATTTTCCAAAGGTTGCACAAAAGTTAGGAGGAATTCATGGGGGAAAAAAAAATTCCAAATTATAGGTTGCAGCTCTCAAAGCTTAATTTATTCCATTTAGCAAAGGACAAAGGTGTACCTTGATCATTCAGTACGTACGTGTATCACCAGCAAGAAGAGATTTTTTAGAGAAGATTGGTTGTAAGAATAGTGAACTCCATCCTTTCCCTCCCTCACACACAGTAGAGTTAGGGGGCTGAAACTGCAAGATTCAGATAAAAAAGCAGCTTTATATTCTTTTACCTTATCCATTGTAACACAGTGGATTTCCCATCATTGTAAATCTTGGATGTTATATGCCTTTCTACATAAATAAAGACACTTCAAATGAGTTAGAGGATGGATAAAAAATAGAAGACAAGGTTCTATAGCCTATTTTATATAAGAAGTCAAAACAGAAGATCTCATTTGCCTATTCACTTCCTAAAATATACTAATTAATTATTAATTTTATATTACTCTAAAGTACAATAATTGAAATCTTGCTCCCTCTAGCGGTTGACGTTGATCTTTATTACCTTCCTCTACTGATTTCACGCAATTTACACTGTGGGATGTACAGTGTAAAAATGTTTAAGAAACGAGAGAAAGCAAAGCATTTTGTGGGTGTACAATATATCTGCCAAAATAATAAACTTACTTGTAACTGTTTATAAAGACACAAACGCTATTGCCCTAACCAGCTCTGAAGTAATATGCAAAATTCAAATAAGCCTCCCACTGCTCCACTTTATTATAGCTCATTTAATATAAACACATTTAGAAAAAGCAATGGTCCCAGCATCTCCTCCCATTCCTGAAAGGTTCTAAATAGATGCTCAATATTAATTTAAAGATAAAAATATTGTTTAGCCATCTGCATCAGGCATCAAAATTTGCATCATGCAACACTATTTTTAACACAACATTTTGCTGTCTGTGGTGGAGTGAGCCAAGTATGCTAACAACTATGCTACCTGTTTGCTCTGGTCCCAGAAATTAACTCCTCCTGAGCAAACAGGAAGACTAACAAGAAAGTATAAAAAAGCTATTTCCTATTTTTATCACTCAATTTACATTTATCTTGGCAAGTAGAGAAAGCATTACTATAGTGCAGAAATGCTACTTAATAGGTAAGCAAGTCAAAAAAGGAAGAGACAACAAAAAACATCCCATAGAAATGTCACCATTTTCGAGATACCATGGTGCCTGGACCTCGAATTCACCATCAAAAATGCCAGGAGGGTGGGGGGTGGAGGATGGGACGGGACCCCATACTTATGTAACTAGTATAAACCTATCCTGCTTTGTTTTTCATCAAGTGCTTTTTTGCCAACACTTAGGAGCATCCTAAGAGTACCACAACATTTCTTCAAATAAATTACCATTTTTGTGGCTGCAGTACCACTGATATAAATGTGAAGGTAGATGAAGAGCCATAATGAAGTTTTCCATCATTTGGGTCATTCATGTGGAGCAATCATACACTTAAGAGACTTATTTCATTGCTCTGTCTCACACCACTCTACATGCTTACAACCTTCTCCTGACCTCACACATCCAGCCATATTTTACCATGCACCTTTTAAAATCTAAAGCCATGGCTTATATGGAAAATGGCATTTATCTTTAAGGGTCATGGTGAAATTACTAAATAATTTCTTAAGAAAATGTGGATACAATTATTCTTCTAAAACAATATGCACAGCCATTGTTACACATTCTGCATCACAGCTACAGTCAAATAAGTCATATTTTTTGAGAAAAAAATAATTGTAGAAAAACAAATTTTTAAATACAGGTTTTCTGGGTTTTAAACTGTAAATATAAAATTGTTTTCTTTAAAGTTTAAAATCAAATAATTCTGATAGACTAAAAGAAACATTACATATAGCATATAATCTTTCAGTACCTTAAGATGAAAATATTCATAACGAGATTTTTTACTAGAGGAAACGTTTATTAAGAGTTTAAAATACATGTGTAAAAAGGACTGTTCAGCAATTTTAAGTTTTATGCAATTTTGTTTTGTTTTAACAACTTCTTAACATAAACCCCACAGTTAAGTGTAACATGTTGTCGTGCTGCCACAGCATTTTGGAGAGGAGTACTGCTCCTTACACAGAGCCATTTCCTCCTGTTAGCTCTGCTCCCAGCCTCACCAGTCAAGAGTAATAGACTTAAGGGATTCACTATGCAAAAGTCAAATGAACTAGGGAAAGAAATAGAGCTCCATTTCTGTTCAATAGCATTCAACCCTGAGAGGTTTCGGAAAGCTGTCATCACAAGTTGTAACTTTTTTCATTTTTAAAACACCTCTTGGGATGGAAGGGAGGTTTAATGCAGGTCAGCAAAATGAAATGCTCAAACCTGTCTGTCAAAGTCTAAACAGATAGTCTGGTGATAGTGAATTTAAAAGATGTTATTCAGTATAAATGCTGTCTTCAATGAGACAGAAAACTTCATCAGCTGCAATACTTACACACTGAATGTCTGAAATTAATCACTCAATCAGCACAAGGCTGATAGCTTACAGCTCGCTCTCAGAGCAAGGAAATTAAATGTTCCTCCCCAACACTAGCAAGTACTGTATTTATTTCAGGTATTTTAAACACAATTTATTTTCAAATCCTGACTTAAATTACAGTGAATAAAATTCATATATTAAGAACTCAGAGCTTTGCAGTACATACACACCCACGTAGTTACATTCCCTGAGCTGCTACACTCATCTTTTTTCACTCATCTGGCTTCATGCTCCAGATGATTTGTGTGATGGATATGTTGTTAGCAGAACGGTGTGAGACGGAGCACCTCATGCAGTGCAAGCTGACACTATGGAACTTGGGGAGATAGGGAGTTAAAATGGGAAACATTACGCTTAAAAGAACATTATACGGATGGCCCATTAACATGACCCTTGCTATTTCAAACAATGGGCTGAACACACAGCATTGCAAGTTGATAACATCCTTGGATCTCTTTACATGTAACCCTTAATGCTCTCTACTCAAAAGGCTAAATAACAATAATAGCTCTACTCCAGTGGACATTCCACAGTTTAAATCTCAGTTTCTGAATAAATGTAACTACATTCAGCTCATACTCTTATGTCTATGGGGTTTTCTGAACTGTTAACTACCTGTCCCTCAGATGGTGCTGCAGCTGAAAAATCTGAACTGTGCATGCAGGTGATATGGTTGGCAAACAGAGCACCACAGGAAGTAGTAGAATTGACTACATAGAAAGAAGGTAATTTTACAGAAATGAAATGGAAACCAACCATTTAGAAGTATGACAGTGGTCCACATTATTTTAGTTAGTTATGCTTGTCAAAACATGACAGAAAACCAGTCATGTCTGGACATGGCTTACCATGAATTCTGATGACCTGAACTGTGTGTGTAAAATTATCTCCCTCTCCCTTCCCAACCTCAACACACTGGGGAACTGTTCTCTTGTTTAAAGCTAATAGACTATTCTGAATAGCTCTTCTGCTCAGGAGCACTGGACATCCCTGCTCTAATGACTAACACACCTTGTGGTTCCAGATGACAAACAAGCCAAAACTTGCACCAGGGAAAGGGCTGCTAAGTCTCAAATATAGCAGTTTGGTGACATTCCTACATTTTTCACAGCTTCAAGGCTCTGCCTCTAGGAACTTACCTGTACTTTTCTTCTGAAATGGTTAGTTGCAATCTAAAGGAGCAACAAGGTATCTGAAAAACAAAAGGACTGAGATTTCTACATATTGGGGGGTGGGGGTGTCTCATACTTATTCTTATTTACCACTTTGTTTTCAAATGTACATTTTTAAAGGTTTTTTAGAACTTGCAGCTGTGAAGTTACCACTTTAATAGTATTCAAGAATAAGCTAATACCAAAGCAAGACACTTTCCCTAAGGGATCACCAACTTCAACTGCAAAGCAATGCAGCTTGTATAGCACTGAAAACAAGTTATGTTCTGTACAGTAGAAGTAATGAAGCCCTCAAAAAGGCCACTGCAGGGACAGCAGTGCCTCTTCGATACCCATCTTCTGCACTCCTCACTTAAAGCTCTGAGAGTCTCAAATAGTTGCTTCTGCTGGAATTGTGTGTCCTAGGGAAGGCTGATGCGTGCAGCGCTGGTTTCTGTTCTGCATCTGTTTTTATCAAGGTGTGACAAAATGATGCAGATGCAATGCTGCAGTGTTGGCACAGAGTAAGGTTAAGAATTTCCATCTCAAGAATTTAGCTGCGGGATTGTTTCTCTGGTAACTCACATAAGGACCAGCTGAAATTGGTCACTGTGCTGCACAAAGACTGTAGAATTTCTGAATTTGGGATAAAAGGAGTGAACTTACTTCAAGAAATATCTCTCCTGAGCCACTGAGATCTCACTCAGACCAAATATTCAAAGAAAAGGACAACTGGCAGGCTGATCTAGAAGTTTTCCCGTATCTGCAAGAATCTATTTGCAACAGACAGTAGTCCAGTTTTGGACAATAAAGGGACCTTGAATTCAAGATATTTTAAATGCTTTCCTATTAAACCAGATAAAGACTATTATGAGGCCATACTACAGAAGTCTGAATTTTCCATGCAGGTTGAGTCAAGTAAGCCTCAGGACACCTGCAGTGATTACTAACAGATATGTCACCATATGATAAGCAAAGACCCTGGGTCAACAGGTGCAGTTAGCAGAGTGACTAAGGACTGCTGCTAGCAGCTGGTTTGCATGTATATGCAACACTGGGGTATGATGGCATAGGAAGAGACCAGCCTATCCATTTTCAAGTATATTTCAAGACCCATCTTAGAGTTATTTTCACACACACAATGTGGATCAGTTATTCAAATTTTAATCACCTCCTTGGCTTGGAGTGATTTCTTAACACCAGATGTGCCCAAAGAGTAATGTTAGGTTTGGTTTCAAAAGGGGACTGTATGACAAAAACATTCACAGATTAGCCAGTGGACACGTATAAACATTTTAGGCTTCAAAACTAAGTAATCTGAGCAGCACGTCCAATTATGATAAAATTGAACATTATGAGGGTATATTTCAGTGGAAAATACTTCTAGAAGACTTTCATCCTCTGCTTTAAAAAAAATTAAAGCAGTTCAAGAAATCCCCATTCAGGTCATTCCTATGAGTGTGCAGCCTTCACAGACGTCAGACATTTTTTCAAACAGTATTTTGAATACAAAAAAAATAAAAACTCTTTACTGTCTCCCAGACCCAGTGTTTCCATGTTACACCACACCACCATTACTGTAATCTGCAAACTCAAATTCATATTACCTCCTCAAAATGCTTAGAAAGTCTAACCTACTTGCTTCAAAACTTAATGTTCAACAGTACATACAAAATGCAACCCAAAAGGAAAAAAAAAAAGATTTAATAAAAATAGCACACAATTGCTTTGGGAGGATTTTTATGAGAGTTCAGGGAAAGATTCATCAATAAATCCACATTTTAAATGACACAGACAAGCTCTCTCCCACAAACGTAAAAAGTAGCTTTCAGAGTACCATAGGAAGTAACTCATAGAATCTTCCCTGATTTCCTGAAATGACCTTTACATATAAAGGGAAAAAAAAAACCCAAAACCAACAACAAACCAAAACCAACACTACAGCAAAGAAAAGTATTTCTGATAAGCTCTCTAAAATTCTGTCATTTATCCCTCTAAATTAGAATATGATGTAGGGAAAAGGTGCTGCTGTTGCTTTACTTGATCTGAAAATATATATTCAAAAATCCTTCTTCTGAGAAACATCAAGTAGTACAAGCCACAAATCACATTGCCTTGTTCCACCTAACTTTTTCAAAGACACATGCAAGAATGCAGTTTTCTTCTGGGAGCTTTAAAAAAAAAGTGTACTTAAAACCAAATCTTTTATTATATCAGCAAATTAAGTTTTGTTCTACTCCAGAAGCTGTACAAAGTGTCACTGTAACAACACAGGCTTAGTTTCTCTGATTCCACATCAATTTGTGGCAAGTAAAACTGCACTTTGTTTAGAAGCAGCTCAAAGAAACCACATGGAATGAGAAATTCACCTGCCCATATCCCTCTTGGGTGAACAGCCAACAGTAAAGATCCTCCAGGGAACCCATGCTCATAGACAACAGCTTCGCAGCTCTTGCAGTTCTCAGCTGGACCCTCATTTACACCGGTGCAACCCCATTAAGACATCAACAGGCTTATACAGATGTAACTGACTGTCAATAAAACATTGATGATTCACAAGCAAAAAGAGAAACAAAATATTCTCTGTTATGACTCTACAGAGCTCAGGAAACTTAAAAGGTTTTAGAAGTACTTCAAAAGGAGAAGGTGGCATAGAGTATTTAAGTACATAAGAGATCAGACCTGCTGACTAAGGGGCTGTTTTTACTTAATTAGTTCTCAAAATCCAGTTCTACACCACAAAAATATTACGGACACAACAAAGTAGTTGTTTTTCTTTCTCTATTTTCCAAAGTCCCAATGGAAAGATCTCTCCCTTTGACCCATCACAAGTCTTAATGAGGAAGAGTATGGTAAATAGCTGGGGAAAATGTGCTTTGTACCTTAAATAAATGCTCCCAGAAAGAGTTAAAAGAACAGCAAGGACATAGCAATAATTTCTGAGTAGACAAACTACTTTTTGAGGAGAAAGCCAAAGATTAATTTCACCTTGACGAACTCGTGCCTTATGGTAGGTGTTCATGAATGCTAATTAGATTATTCTGAGAGATGAAACAGCAGGTTTTCCTCATTTCAAACAAAAATGAATAATTTGGGAAAGAAATGGAGCCAAGTGATTCTCTACCTCATTCACATCAGCCCTTCTCATGACTTTCCTGTTTCAGGGTAACAAATCAATAACTTCGTCTTTTAGCATAACCTTAAGGTCAACGTACTTTGTACTAATCTCAAAAAGCAAAGGTGAGAATAAATTTTAATGAAAAATGCTTGCTTGAGCATTCCTGGGTATGGCAGCTGTGGCACTGAGACATAGCAAAAGAAGGCATCCTCTGACACACACTCCTCATGCGTCTTATAAAACCTTACAAATCCAAGAACTAGCATTTCTACAGTAAATTACAAAGAATAAAAGTACTCTGAGACTAGAAAGGTCCAAATTTAACTGCTACCTCTTCTACAAGAATTATGCTGCACCTTGAAAGGACAATGTCAGGCCTCTGCACAAGTCCCTCCCCATCACAGAGGGGATACTAATAATTTGTCTTTACAGCATTCATTGTCTAGTCTGTCTACACTATATGCTTACACCATATTTAATCATTAGCCAGTATGTACAACAGCTGTCACCTTAGTTCTGAGTACGTAGCATTTGGAGCTCCAGTGCAGCGCTGTCGAAGTGCCTTCACATCAGTGGAGTGCCAGCTCAAATACACACTGCCAGGCTGAAAACTGTCCCCTTGCTCCCTCCCCACTCCTTCCTGAGACAGGCCTGTTCTCACTCACACAGTGCAGCCAGGCTATCAACAAGAGCTAACACAGAAGAGAGTAGGAGCACGGCTGTGGTGACAGGGCCAATGACAGAACTAATATGGGTTTTGATCATCGGTTAAGCTGTGCAAGTCCCCAGGGGCAGTCCTACAAGAAGCAACTGCAGACCTGCAGCTGCTCCCCACCAACCCCGCAGCTGGCCCAAGCACCCCAGCTCAACCACCTTGAACCATGCAGCAGAACAAATGAAGACTGACCACATCACTTTCCTCCCCATGAAACAGGGGAATATTGGGAAGTTTAAAATCAATACTATTGTCTTCTGTAACATGAAAGCTCAACAGCAAACTAAACTAGCACTGTCCATTATTTTTCACGTGGGTGCATATGCTTACATGCACATAGCAACACACAAAACTAGAAAACATTTAAGAGCTGTTTAAATATGCTCACTTTCCCAACGACAACAAATTACTAGATGCTTTTCTGCTCATTCTTCTACAAGATCCATCTATTTCATTGAGGGTTTCATGAAACAGACCAAACTTTGATTCAGGGATGCAGGAATGTTTGGGGGGGGAAACAACCAGAGATGCAGGCAAAGTGGAAAAACAGGAAAACAGTGACTAGATTTTGACTTCTCTTTTCAATAACCTGGTATATGAGTTTGAGTGACTTGAATATAGTTTCAGGTAAAATCAAGTATTTATTTTTTTTTAATTTTATAAAATTATTAAATAATCTGATATTAATTCTTGACTTGTAATGGTTACTCATTCATACTATAGTCATATTACATTTAACAAGAATGGGAGTGTCAACATTTTTTTGCAATTTCTACACATAAAAACCTAATACTGAATACCAGCAAGTGGCTAAGACCTCCAAGCTAACTGTGACACTGACATATTTTTCTTCTTTCTATTCAGTGCCATAGGATAAGGTTTAATCCATGCCAGTTATACTTCCAATTGTTTCTCTTGGTAACACACATGTAATCAGCTGACAACATGGCCCCATGGAAAATGCACTGTTTTAACATGGCACTCTCAAAAGCTTTCCAAGAGAATAGACATTACCAAATGGTGTAATCAATAATCCTTATCTACCTTCCTTCCAACTCACAGTTTTAGATATGGTGAGCTGAACTGGATTTTCCTGAAGAAATACTACTGTTTATTAAAACAAAACAAAACAAACAACTATAAGCTTGGGCTCTTTTTACTTGCCACCCTCTTTTTTGAGGCTTCAGAATGCAACCTTTCAATCTTCTTCTCAGGCTGAGAAGGTCAGTAACATTTGTGTCTGCACGGCACCTGACACTCACGCTACCCTCAATGCTCCTCAGTCAAGGCTTTCTGGAAACTTTACCACATTTTGGGTTTTTCTGAGAAACTAAGATCTTTATATCAGCTGAAGCCGCCTGCCTGAGAATGATCAAAAGTTCAAATCAGCTCTCTGTACAAAGGACTTTTTTCCAATCCTGCCTACAGGCATTAAATTTCTTCACAGTTTTATGAACACCCAAAAGCTGAAAAGAATCACAAATTAAGCCAATATACCATGCTCAACTCAAGCAGAGAGAAAATATCAGCCAGCACACATCCTATACTGGTCATGAAATAGAACTAGAGTACTTAAAAGAAGCAAACATGAATTCTTCCCTGCGACCCCCTCTTCCATGTAGGCAGCAGCAGAAACCAACATCATTATTATGTATCCAAGTCTTACAGACTTTATTCCCCAGTCTGGTATCAGTGGCATCAATAAAGCAAAAGGTTGAGTAAGTTTCTTTTGGTGACAATCACCATCTTTACTAATCAAGCTCAAATAAATGCTGTTCTACATTTTTTAATTTGCTATTTCCACTTCTTTTATCCTTTTTATTGGAAGCTACTATAACTTTTCACAGTTAGTGTTTCCTTCTAGTCTTCCAATAATTTCAGCACTCCATTCCCCATTACTATCACAAAGGACACCATATTATCCAAACCAAAGAAAATAAAACTCTGTAACTATGTTAGAAGCATAAGTATCTTTGGTCTTTCAGTAGCTGTGCTCTGCTATTTACATTATATCACCTTCATTCTTTCCTTGTATATCTGCTGCTTGTATTAATTAGTTCTAAAATAGTGCATACTTCCCCCCCTCACAGAAATTGAAAGTTTTCAGATGACCCAAAGAGTCAATGTGAAAGCTGCCTGAAATATGAAAAACCTTTCCAGTGCCCATCCTCTCCAAGAGGTATCAGTAAAATATGAATAGCTTCATGCCATACCAGCAGGTTCTGCTACCACAGGTACTTCTATTCACAGGATGATATGGTTTGTTTTGAAAAGACCATCATGTAGCTGGCAAAAGGTTCCCTTTAGACTACTACTGTATGCAACAATTGCTATAAGCAGAACTTCAACAAAAACAACTGCCTAAGGAGCAGCTGTGCAAGTCAAAGGCCACAAGGGAGAGGGGCCAGCATGTTACAGGTTGATACCACAGGAAAATCCTGTCCATTTACTCTGATAAGTCTCCCATGCAGCTAACACTTCTGAATACGGGCAAAAGCAGTTGCACTAAAATAATTTCTCTCCTCCCACATACAGGAGTACTTTAAGCTAACAGAAATGTTAATTACTTATATACCCTAAAACCCAATACATATGTTTTTCCCTGTTAACCTAGGTCAAGCTTGAATAGTAACAAATAACTAAAACATTTGCTGTTCAATATACCAGCAGTCCTCTCCAGCTACAGCTACACATAGCACAAAGATTCAGAATTAAACAAACTTTCTAAATTTCCACAGAAAAATTAAGCATTCTGGCAGCACTTTAAATACGTTTCAGGACAAAACAACCCAAGAATCCCTAGGAATTTTAACATTTTTCAGCATCTGTGGAGGAAGCTTTACATTAAGCAATATCAATAATTTCCACTCCATTTCTTCAAAAACCATCTGAGAAGTTTGCTCCCAGTGCCCTTCATCATAGGACAGAAAGTTCAAACTTTGCATTGTTGGGAGCCTCTGCCCCCCAGCAAGGGGAAATAAAAGCCTTGAGGGTCCTGTTTCCAAAGACCATGAAAAGCACTCGAGGGCTGTGTCCACAGCACAGCTTGCATGGCGAGACATCCATGTGACCAGAGATGCAGTTCAGCATCGAAAGCTTTGTACGTAGCTTTTTGACTCTGCAAAATTAACATTTTGAAAAAGAGCATTTCCTCCCCTCCCCTCCACCCCCCACAAAAAGAAAGAGGAAAGTGATTTGTTCTGTCTGTATAAAACTCAGACTTAATTAGAAAATGCTAGTTTTAACCAAGCACTCCCTACCAGCAAGATACAACTCCATAGAATATACTGATTTTGCCAATAGTTCATTAAACAAGCATCACAGAAGTGCTTTCACTGAGAAAAAATGCTTCTTTAAATCATAATGAAAAATGCACAAATGAGGGCTTCTCATCCCCTGTCTTTCTTAACAAAAGTTAGGAAAAGTTTCTCAAGTATAAGAAAACAGTATATATAAAAAGATTACAGTATTTCTGCAGAAACACATAGCAAGCCATAAAGTTATTGCTCCATTTTTCAGTGTCACATGAAATCTTGGTAGGACTCTTAAGTATCACTTTGTTTTTAATTTTAAAGTATGCTGAAGTGGGTTAATGCACCCAAGCAACTCTCTCCTCTGCCATGCTACGTTCAAGAGATGTACCAAAAAATCACAAATGCACCTTATAATGCCATTAACAGGGTGGTAGTTCTCAAAGTCTTTCATCCCCACAATATCAAATGAGATCTCTGATCAAAACTAAATGAGGCATCAATAGTTCATTACTAACTCATTTTAAAAACTACTTTCCCTATGGAACAGAACCTCAGTAACTCACACCTATGAGATGCCGGGCTTGCAATTTTCTGCAATTAAAAGAAAATAAAGAAAGCAAAAAACCATTTTTCCATGTCAGAAACATCCTTCAATTAGTATGATGATAATTTTACCATACTAGCAAGTGTTACATAGTACTTTTAATCAATTAATGATTTCCTGATCTCATAAGAATAATTACCTCTCTAACAAGTATCAAAAAGAAGAGAGTGAGAAAGAAGTTTTATGTGTCTGCTTAGGGTTTAAAACATTACTGTATTAGAAATAAGGCTTCAAATCTTTAAAGTCCTAAACAAGAAATAGTCCTACCAATGTACTATACATGACTTTATGTTCTTTTAAATGGATGTGTATCTTGAGTACTCAATTCTCCTCAAATCTGACATCACTAAGCACACTACTACCTCTCAAGTAAGCAAAAAATAGCCATGTGTTCCATGGTATGGACTCATTTCTGAACTCACCTTAAACTTTTGACCTAATTTAATACACTTTGAGGTATCATCACAGGAAGCAAACTACAAAATTTCAATACCAGATACATTCCTAAGCAAACAGTTAGAGCAATGCAGATTGATGCACCAACATCTTGAATGTCTGTACTAGGTCTCAAAATATGGATTACCATATATTTTTTTCCACAAAATACTTAATTTCAGAACAGCAGCTCATAAAGTAAAACATATTTTGGATTGCAGAGACATATTTAATTTTCCTCAATTTTCCCTTTGCAATATGTTTTGATTTCCAGGTTTTGGATCCAGAAGAAAACATCAATAACAGAAGTTTGCTTTCTTACCTCCAAAAATGAAAAGCGAACAGAGGACTGCATGGACTGCAGGGGCTTGTTGGGGTTGGGCTCAGGCTCCTTGGGGTGAGACTGCAAGTTAAAATAATGTCATCTCTAGTGAACAGAAGGTTTAGCAAGAGTTGCACGTTTCAGCGTAGGAGTTACGAAAGGAGTTTTGGTTAGAACCAAACATTACCATCCTCCTGAATTAAGTGACTGACAGTATCCACACATCTTTGACTTAAGATGAAATTGATTTAAATGAAAATAAATATGAAATCTGGTGCTGGTGCATATACTTGACTATGTTAATAGTCCCTCTGGGAGTAATACTTGTGTACAAAGTCCACAGAGAGGGGGGAAAAAAATAGTAACTTATTTCAGACTTCTAAGCATGCTGTATGAAACAGGATATGTAACTGGGACTTTTTTTATTTAAAAAAATCTTGGGGTTTAAAGTTTTCATATGCAAATTAATTTATTTAAAAAATGAAAACTAAAACTGACAATGAGCTTTCATCAGCAATAAGAAAACTGTCATAAAGATTTCCAATTGGAGAGCCTAAAATGTGTGCACTTATGAAAAATTAAAAGTGCCCTCACTAGGCAGCATTAATTTCCATCAATTTCACTATGAAATTGTTCCCCCACAAATATCAAGTCCTTTATCTAGGTAATCAAATATGGATATAAATAACTCATACAAAAACCCCATACTTGAGCATTTGGCTTCATAGGTGCCTTCAAGAAATTGCCACAAGTGCATCTCCATTTAAAAGGTCTCTCAATACAAGCCACTGACAGGTTTCACAGATGCTCTTTTAAAATATACTCATGTAGTCATATGCATTTGTTTCCATATAACTTGCAAGAAAGCTTTTTTTTTTTTTACAATATGTTTAATAGCCTGCTTCTTCTTGCAATTAGCTGAAGGTACCTGTCCAAAAAACCACAGAGCTCTGCCAGCTGTGCAGACTGAGTAAAGGCAGAAGCTAATGGGGAACTTTTTCCAGATCATCTTCATAAGGGTTTGTTCTGCTATGTACAGATCCTTGCAGCCAGACAATGCTAGCCCTCCCGTCCTGTCCCCAGTGGAATCATGGATGGTCAATATGTTAAGCACAGCTGGCTCCATCTCTAAACTCTTATTTCCAATTGTATGACACTTTGCCAGATTTTAAAACATTCCCATCAAAATCTGTCAAGGCTGTGCCTGTATAATTCCTGAACTATTCCTGAACACAGAAAAGCATGCTGCCAACGCAGTCTAAGAGCTGGACGTGAGTTAGCTTGATTTCAGTTGCAGACTAGCTGTGCTAGCACAACAGTATCTCTGAGCTAATGAGCTCCATTAAGAGCCAATGGCTCAATACATAATTCTGAAAATGGCTAAACTGAATCCAGGCTCACATCAGTCAGCCCATGTAGACTTGCAGAGAAAGATGTGGATTAATAGACTTAAGATTTCTGCTGTTTCACTGGGGTGTTCTCTGTTGCGCTGCATTGACTTGCTGCAACATGCACTGGAGAAAGGTTTTTGTTTTCATATGATCAGTACAGGCTTGTAAAGAGTATTTTTGTCCTTCTAAACTCTGTCTGAACTGTCCCTCGTTCTCCACTGCAGGTCTCCTGCATCAGAGCCAGTAGTTTGGCCTTATTTGTTTTCTTGTGCATCCTCCCTTCTGTTTGCCTGTCTTTCAGTGTGGTCATTGCTGCCTGTAGGCTGGGAGGCTCTCCCATGCTGTACATCAGTACTCACACTGCTATTCCTGAGGGTGCACAGCAAAGAAAGCGACATAGGCAGGTGATGCAGGCAGCAATCAACCTCCAGCAGGATCACAGGCATAGAGGGGAGCTGACACTGATCAAAAGAGAAGCCAGGTGGAGGGAGGAGAACTGGCACCAGCTGGCCAAAAGACAGGTGACTACAGCAGGGAGAGTGCATGGGGACTGCCATGGAGTAACTGACCAGCAGCGAGGAATCAGATTAGTGAAAGGAGAGTGGAAGAACTAGGTCTGTCACTGAATGAGAAGAATACATTAACTTCAATCCCCAGAATGAGATTCCTAAATAACTCTGCTCTGGACAAACCCTAGTGACACCCAGTGGCAAAGCACATCCACTCCCTCTAGTGGATGGCACATACACAGCAGGTGGAAGTTCTACACCTGCTAGTAGTTACTCATACTCTTCTTCATTTTCATTACTGTAACACACCAGAGTCTCAGTGGAGTAGACTCTCAGGGCATTCAATATCAGATGTGCTTGTACTAGGGATCTATAAATTCTCAGTGAGTGAGGACACTGTAGTATCAATCCATTTCTATAGAATGTGCTTTACAGCTTTACTTTTCTAAGATCTACAAATTATATGCAAAAGCCTGTTAAAACAAATTATCATAGTGTATATGCGCTAGGCTGACAGGCAGCCTTAATTCTTACACTTACTAAATTTGGAATGCTTCTTTCTGGATCCATAATAGTTACTGAAAGAGCCTTCTGCAAGTAATGAATATAAAGTAGACAGACTGTACTAATTTCTCAGAGACACAACGTAATTCTAGTCCCAACACTGAAACTTTATTGAAAAAAAAATTCATGAGAATCAGTGTGTGAAGAATGTTACAAGGGGTAAGCTGGATTCCCTCACTCCCACCTCCCCAGTTATGTGCTTTTATAGATGACTGAAAATAAGAATTTGGGAGACATGACTTAAGGCTGCATCAACTCAACTCTTGACAAATCATGGGAGAATGAATCTATGGGAAGCATTAAATGCCACCATATGATACTCTCCAAATGCCAATATGATACTCTCCATTCTCTACAATTCAGCTCAGAAAATAGCAAGTGTGATGGCAAAATAAAGACTAATATAGGAAAAAATTAAATACATCTAGACAACATCTTAGCAAAAAAAATGATCAATGTTGAATTTAAAATATAATTCTTGATTTTATCAATATTAAATATTGTCAAAATACAGCAAAGCAAGTGTAATTATGTCAGGTTACCATGAAAAAGGAGGAAGTAGTAAATATTACCAAAATACATACATTGAAGAAATAGTAACACAGATAATTTTTTGTCCTTTGCAGCTAGTGATGTTGTTATCATATGATGATTATATAATTTAGTGAAGAATTATTCAAAAATATTTAAGTTGCCACATCTCAAAAGGAGTATAATCATGAATTATTCATGGAAACCATTTTAATGAGCTTCCTGATAAGACCTCTCCTCCAAAACTCCTGAGAAATTAGCAATGCTATTTTTTTTTCAGAAAAATATCTAGAGCTCAGTCAGCTCACAGCTAACATACACTGCTCTCATCGGAAGATGCCAGATTGAAATGCAGAATTTCTCTTTGACATTTCACAAGTGTAGTTCTGGGGAACCCAATAAAACATCTACACTTCCTCCTTAGAATAAAGTGCTCTGTCACCTTCATGTGATTACTAGAATAAATTATTTGCTACACTGCATGCTTACCTATAGCTCTCTCTTTAAAACATGGCAGATGTCAGAGATAATACCTTTCACAGCTAAGTAACTTTACCGCAGGCATCTGCAGCATTCAGAATTTTTTTTTTCCCAGCAAGAATGGGGAAGTCCCAGGGAATACTAAGGATCTGACGTAACTGTATCTATTTACCTAGATAAAATTAGGAAGTTCTCATGGTGACTATAACATGCATACATACATGCCTGACATGTCAGCATAAACTGTGGGTATGCACGTATAGAAATAAATATTTGGCCTTTACTAACAAATCTTGGGTAAACACATGCTGACATTTATGAATAAAAGACTATACTTACTATCACTATACATCAAAATTACATATTTTCATGTAGTTACTCTCTAAATAGCTGAAAGCACATAAACAAGCTAATCAGTTTTAAGCGAGTATCAAGCAAACACGCTGCTAAATCAGGTAAATATACTTACTGCAAAGACTATCAGGAATCCTCCAGAATGTCAATACAGTTCATTAGTGTAGTTACGTATGTAAAACACTGTTTGTTCCTGATGGATTTTCACAAACAGCATTTCTATAATACTTTCATCTCTCACACTGCTCTCTATTATTCAGCAGAGATAAGAGGCCTTTCTAAAAGGCAGCACTGGGATAAACAAACAGTAACAGAGAGCTGGAGAGAAAAACAGACACCATGGCCTGCTGACAGCTTCTTTCTCTACGAGCTGACAGGATGCTCTATGCACTAAGATCCAGTAACTTTAAATATGCAGAAATCCTTTCCTTCCAAATGTGCTGCAATATCCCAGCTCCAGGCTCGCATATTTGCTGAAACCAACTGCAATGCATTTAAAACGTGTTCCTTCAACCTGGAGCTGCAGTGCTCCCAGACTGTCAGCACAAATGTATGTTAAACAGCTCCTGGTTGCACGAAAGCCAGCATCATGCAGAAACCATTAAAATATTAAAGACAGACAATACTTACTCCAAGGTCAGCCCTGGAATTTGTAGCCTTTCCCGCTGGGCTTTCATTGCTGTTACGTGTTACCACACTCTATCGTAACCATGACACACATTCACCAGCAGCATTCTGGCGATGACAGGGAGCCAAAATGAACCACTATAAAGGAATGGACTAACATCTCCTAGGGGCGGGGGGAGGACCGCAAGTTTGGGTCCTTCCACCTTGAGCTGTCACAAAGAGCTGCCGGCTGCCTCTCAGGTTAGCAGCAGTGCATGCCGCGCCGATTTTGTGAAACAAACGGTGCCTTCAGCTGTGCACATCAGGCAATTCAACCCCTTTATCCTGTGGCGGCAGCTGTCACGCCAACACGCACACGCTGCTCCTCGGAGGAAGGAGAGGTCCCCCTCACTACGCCAGCACATACTGCAAAAAAAGCCTCTATGCTTAAGACAGTTTCTCTCGGCAAATGTCAAACATTCACCACCCCCTCTGATCCTGCCGAATAGGATTTAGCCATTTTGTTTAAGTCACATTATCCCATTCCTCGGTAAATCAGCGTTCCTGCAGTAATAAAACAGCAAAACACTGAATGAAAAATGGGCTCTTCTCCTTTAACAGGGAAAACTAATTGCCAAAGCATTTGAAGAACAAATATATTCTTGTAACACTGAGGTTAATGCAAAAGTTATCGTTGTATTCTGTCATGACTACACTTGAATTTTAAAGGGGAAATAATCTAGAATTTTTAATAAGGGTGAGAGACAGATCTAGAAATCGCAGAAAAGCTTATCAATTCCAGGTTTAAAGATAACTTCACTTAGAAGTAAACCTGTATATAACAGTTTATAAAGACAGTTTTAGATGCTGGTTTTAACCACTATATTCCTTATTTTATGTACTCTCTTAGTTTGAGGTTATCCTTTTAATAAACAGATACTGTGAATTGTCACATGAGGGCTAGCATTATTTTATGCTCTAAAAAACACCAGGAAAAGCAAAGGTACTCTGCAAGTATTTATTTTTAGTAATTTAAGAGCTAGAATATTTTATCTCACCTGCATAATTTTCATGTGCAATTCTTAATTTGTAACTCTTGTGCAATATAGTAATGTCAATCACATGATTTTACTTTTTTGCAGAGTTCTGGCCCTGCTCAGGGCACAGACAACTTCTACAGACTAACCAAAGCACAGGAACAAATGAAGCTGCCACTTTTTTGGGTCCCTGGCTCATTTTTGGAAAAAACTAGTGAGTTCACAGGTAAAGAGCCACAGGTTTCAGGAATGGGGAAATCTTCTGGTTATGGAAACTGCTTGGGCAGTATTTGGTGAACTAGATCACTCTTTCAATCCTGCAGTAGAAAATCATCATTAAATTCTTTCTTTTCTTTCTCCTATATATTCCTATTGGAAAGTATTTTACATTTAAATTATGTATTGCCTAGAGCCTTGATTTACAGATATGGAAAACAAAACTGAAGGATACACAGAACTATGCATTTAAATTTCTAAAACATAACAGATATCTAGATTCTGAGTACTAAGCTGAGGCTCCAGCAAGCATTACTACGACAAGCATCCTTTCTAAAGAAGTTCCAAATTCTCCTACCTCCTGAAAGAAAAAGGACTAGAACTAAGGGGTTAAATTCAAGATCACAAACCTCCACAGGTGAATTCACAGATCTGCAATGGCACATAGAACAGAAAATTTCAACAGGTAAATTATGACCGTGTGCACACCATACATACACATTTATGTAAGACTTACATAACGTTCAAACAGCTTAACTTTGTGTGTACTAACCTTAGTTCAGTACTTCATCTCATTATCTATGTCCATAAATGCACAAACATGTAACACCAAAGTACTTAATTTTTGCTGTATAAAGCCATTAAATTTTCACTGAAGGCCCAAAGGGGGGAGCCAGCATAAAACCCATAGGAGGAAATCCAGCTCAGCTGAATCAGGACAATACCACAATTTCTGTACATAAACCAGTAAAAGGACTAGCTCAGGAGAAGGTGCACTTCCTTCAAAAGTGCGATACAAATTTTACACATTACTCCCATAAGGCCAATTTTAATACTTGAGTGAATGGAAGAGACAAGTCCACAATCAAGGTGCAGAGTTTTTTGCACTGTTCTTGAAGCAGCAAAAGAATATTCTGTCACTAAACACTGCTTTAGTGTGAAACATTTCAATTAGGCAGTAGGTGCAGTCTACCTGCAGGAGAACAAGACTGCCAGCTTCTCTTGTCCAAAGGAAATTGTGTTGGACTGATAATTGGGCACAGCAGCTTAAATACAAGCAACTGTATGTAAGGGCTATCTTGAGACCATAATAAATCAATCTTTTTCCTGAGCTAATTCACGCAGGCACTTCACATCACATTAATAGTAAATTACTCAAAGGTGAGATTGAGCTATAGGTTGACTTTGAAAATTCTTCTTCTATGCATTTAGCCTGATTCAGAAAGAGGTTTGGAAAATCGTGATTTACTGAACAAGAGAGATGAACAGCAGTACATCAAATTCTGCCCAACACTACAGTGCTGCAGTTTTTGCAAAAGTAAATGGGAACGATTTCACATATCCAGGGGCAAAAAAAGTGCAGCAATTTAATTAGATGAAGCCTTGCAAGTGAAAGCTGACTTCTGTTTGATCAAAACAATTGTTTGCTCTTAATTTCAGACCACCTAGGTATCATGCAACCAACATAGTTGAGGAAGCAAGTGGAAATTAAAAAGGAAGCTCATTGTATCACAAAAGATAAATCTCATTCATTCACTTGAAGTAACTGTAGTTTATTCCTAGGACAAATAACATTCATTATACTTGCAAAGGCTACAGCAAGATCACTGTCTCAAAGGTAGTAATTTAAGCGTTTTCTTTATCTTTAGCATCGTCCCTGAAATAGGTGTCATGAGTGCTACTTCACTAATAAAAACAATTCCATTAGTTTAACACAGCATTATTATCATGAAAGATTACATTACCACAAATATGCCACTATCTGTGGTAAGCAATGTTTAATTTAACACTTCTGAGATTTTAAGTTAAAATCTGCAGCATCTGCAAGCTAAAATGCTTGGATGTTCACCTCAGGATCTATTGTATTATGGCTACTGGAAGAAATTCCACTCTTTCCTGTTAAAAAGTAGCTTTGTTTCACCAGAAGGATAACTCTACTAGCAATATGATGGACCAGAAACATCCACTCTTGGTAATAGATAGAAGAGAAAGTTTTGATACATAAAACTTAAAAAAATCCCAAACAAATCAAACAAAAATACCCAGCAGGTCTTTCAGGTTTGTACATCACATTCTTCTAACACTATAAGTTATAGAAGTATCAGACAAAGCAAAGGATAAGTAATGCTATACACTGCTGAGAAAGACAGCAAAATAATGAAAATGTTATTCCATGAGAAAAACGAGTTATATCAAGCAGGACTAACTTTCTGAAGAGCTCCCTTGAATATCTTTTGGTTTTCCCCATGCTTTAGACATGCCAATCCCCACAGCAGTGCCAAGTACTCTCCTTGTTCATATCCTTTTTAACATCACGCACACTAATCTGCAATTTAAAGTGTTTTTTTTACCTAGATTAACTTGAGAATACTGGCAAATTTTGCCTAAATTGACACAACTTCTATAGAAAAAATTTCTCATCTGGAAAGAATCTCAAATGAAAAGTCGTAAACAGCACCAAAGGGCTTTAAGAATTGTATTCCTTTCCAAATGTAAGCCCTGGTCTCCTCTTAGATAGTTCTAGAGATGAAAGTTAAATTTTAAAAGTGAAATATAAGAATACATGGCTCAAGTGACTAATTTAAATTCTTACTGAGGTCTCTCTGGTTTGCTAATCTCAGATATCTAGTTAAAACCAAGCAAAACTAGTAAAGCACAATGGAATGTTTTGTTTCCTTGAAACACAAACCTGAAATACATTTCTTCCATACCACAGTTACACAGTTTAATATTCTGTGCTTTCAAGGCCCCCTTCTTCTGCAGCTGTGGACTACACCTGCCTTTTCTCTTAAATTATGGTAACACACAATAAGAGACTTAACAGTGCAGGTACCTCTGGTGTCCATTAATCTTCAATATTTAACAACAATTACACTAAGATAATAAGAAAGTCACTGCATCCTTTGCTTCCGCATGCACTCTTGGTGAGTATTTTCCAAAGGTGCTCAACAATTAGTAATCAACTCTCAAAGAACAATGACAACTGATACCTTCTTTCTGTGACAGCCCTTAAACAAAGATCATTTAATCTGTATTTCTATCATTTGATCAGTTTAATACACCAGTTCAGACATTATGCATTTCTAGCAAACAGTCTGCTAGCAATGCTTATGTAGACAAAAAATGTGCCTTGCTTTAAAAACAGTCATTAGAATCCAGTGAATATAACTCTAAAGAATAACAAAAATGTAATACCAGCATAAAGTGACTTATGATTTGTCTCTGATTTTCTGTTGGTCAGGTTTCTCAACCTGAAAGCAAAGGACAAGACCTACCTGTCTTATGGGTACTTTGAGACTTAGCTGTCTACCATGCTTTGGAAACAACAAGACATGAAAAGGTTTGAATTGACTAACATTTTTCTAACAGGCTTAAGATTTAGTACGGGCTAAACAATTTCAGAATACAATATATTCAGAATACTTTATCTTATATTTCCAACTATGAGAATGTAAAACTCTTACAACATGGTTTTGAAATTTGAAACCCTGGTGCTTTCATCATCCTGGCACTCATGATTACTACTTGGGTCTCTGGTCCTTTCTTCCTCACGAGGCAAAAAATGAGAACACTCCAGAGACAGAATTAATTTTGTTCACTGCAGCCTTTGTGCTGAAGTCTGTAATTCTACAAGTGATTGAGAGGCCTAAGAATAGCTTCAAAGAATCACAATGACAGGAATAAATGCTTTTGTCCACATTTCCTATATGAGTCAAGTTGCTGTTTTCTTAGACTTCAGAAGAAAAGCTGAAACTTCCATTTGCCAATTTTCAAGAGTGCATTGAATTCCACCCCTGTGACCAGTGTGCATCCTCCCAGAGAATCTATCAAACAAGCACTTCTGATTAGTAGTTTTGAACTGCAATCATAGTCCCAATAAAGTAATCTCTAAGTGAGCTTCACCGGTGTTAAATTACTAACAACATCCATCTGTGAAAGTCAGCTGCATGCACTAACTAGGTATTCAAGCCACTGCATGGAAGTTCCAGATCTGTAACTGAGAAGTTGTTGTGATTTAAAGGAGGGGGGAGGGGGGGGGGGCAGGTGTAGCAGCTATTCCATTCCCCTCCCTGCCACACTCTATAAAAGGACACAGGAACTTCCATTCGTCTCTTCCTCTCTGAGATTCCTGCAGGGACCGCACCTCCACGTGGCTGGCTCCAACTCCACATGCTTCAGGAGGAATCCAGCGCCATCCGAGGATCGGTTTTGTATATATTTGTATATACACCTCCTCTTATTATCTCTGTATATTCCCCTTCCCTTACTACCTTTTTGTTCTCTGTTAAAATTGTAATCTTAACTTCCAACTTTGTGTAAGGTCTTGGGTTTTTTTTTTCCTCCCCAGGGAGGGAAGAAGGAGGGGGAGAGGGTGAAACAAATTCTGCTCTGTGGGGCTTGCCCTGAGCCTTAAACAGAGACAGAAGTGTTACCGAGGGACAATTTTTTCCTTAGTTTAACACTGTACTGCGCAACCTGCAAGGATGAGAAAACATCAGCAATGTGTATATATACATAGATACATACATGTATCTATATACACATAATATGCATCTATGTAGATGTGTGCATATATATGTATATGGGGTTTCTTTTTTAACAGTACTGCCTCCAGAATGTGTAACTTTGCATCCTCACGTGTCAATGGGAAAGATTTCTGAATCTACTGTTAAATAAACAGCAATTCATCATGATGCCACAGTAGCTATCTCAATGGATCAGCTTCTAGTGATCCTGTCTGTTCAACTGTCTGCCTTTAATTTAAAACTTGGCTTTGAGAAATTCTCTGAGATAAGCAGCTAAGCAATTTTTACCATCAGACTGAATGTTCAAACCAGACACTGCAGAATTCTCCAGCAGGTGGAAAGCAAAGTTATATATCTGAGATCATTCAAGATCGCAAAAGCTGCTTCATTGGTAACACTGTAGCTTCTAAAGAAGTTACAGCAGGAACCACGCAGAAGCAGTTGAGTGCAACACTGCTTCTTGGCATCAGCAAGAAACAAAACACAGCACTAAAGAAATGGGTAGAAGAAACAAACCCAAGCTCTTTTTGCATTAAGGAAACAATACCAGATGGTGAAAGGAATTCCTTTTCTTAAACCCCTGTCTGGTATGTCTCATTCATATACTCAGACTCAAAATAACTGTCCAATTTGCAATGGCAAGGAATTTTTAATCTTGGTCAGATTATATGAGGAAGAGGAGAGGGGCTGTCTTCGGTTTTGTTTCCCTGGGGAAGGGAGGAGAAGTGGGTGAGGATGATGGAAGGTGTTTGTATTTGCCTGTACCTTAGAGCTCAGTTTGCACGACAGGCTCAGCATGGCACGCTAAAATAAATTCCTTGTCACTGCAGGGCAGTGGTCAGACTCTGGTAGAACCCGAATGTTCCTTAGTCATCTGTGTTCAATATATGTCAGCCTGTAGCACTTTAAACTCATAGGGTAGATGGGTGACTGATATGCCATGACAGAAAGATACACTAGATGACCTCCCCTTCCAGCCTTAAGTTCTGTAAGTCTCAACATCATAGATCTATTGACATTTACAGGCATATGTATAAATCTGACACTGGTAAACAATTCACAATAATGAATTTTATTAATGTGTCATGGGAGTACACAGTAAAAGCCCAGGTGGTCTTACAAAACACTTTGCCAGAGCCTATTTAGAGCTATAATTCTTCCTATTCTGTAAGGGATTTGCTTTTAAATTACAGTTTTAAAAAGCACTCTGTTAAATTCAAATGTATTTTTAATAACGTTTTATAAATGAGTTGCATATTCAGCTGATAGCCCTATGGTATTGCTTCTATTACTA
This sequence comes from Brachypteracias leptosomus, assembly GCA_013401335.1. Classification (NCBI taxonomy): domain Eukaryota; kingdom Metazoa; phylum Chordata; class Aves; order Coraciiformes; family Brachypteraciidae; genus Brachypteracias; species Brachypteracias leptosomus. Next base: position 90,024 of record VYZX01019495.1, read on the forward strand.
CACAAAGCAATATATCAAAAGAACATTGTTTATTAGCAATGTTAATTAACCATTTAAAACAAGAGCACTGCTGTGCAGACCTCTGGTAAGTCAACCCAGCAACTGATTGTCACATTAAACATCTTAAAGCACTGATCCTAGAACACTGCAGACAAAAGGCATCAATAACATTCACCAGCCAAGATCTGGAAAGGTATCTCCCCAATCTCACTCAACCCCACTCCTCCACAGTGAGTCTCAAGAAATAGTTCTGAAATTTTCCCTTCAGCCAGAATAGCCTCCTTGTACAAAGGAGCAGTTGATTAGAAGTTAAAGTGGGACTGATGCCGGCTGGTCCTGCAAAATTGAGAGCTCAGAAGACACATAAGAATACTGAAGGTACCTGGTCAAAACATGAAAGAGAGAAGCTCTCTATTTTTTGTCTGAATATCATTTGGTTCATCACTATAGATAACAGCAAAAAAAAGAACAAAACAAAAACACACCAGCGAGAGATGCCATGCAATGCATTTATGCATTAGCCTTCCTCATATTCCACCAAAGTATTCCATCTCTCTCTATTAGGCAGCATTATTTTATTTTTTGCACCTCCCCATGCAAGCTCCAAAATAATATTCCATCCAAAATCAAAAGCTCAACCAAATGGCACACCTTCCATTAATTTGTTTTCTTCTGGAAAAATCCCACAGTAGCTAACTTAGATTCAGACAACCTCCCACCTTATTTTACATACTATGAGAATAAAAAAAAATCCTAATCTGAAAAAAGAAAGCAATAAAAAGAGCTCAACTCAAAGTCTCTTGTTGACAGACATCAAGCTAGTATCAAAGCTTTAACAGCTTTTTACAGAAAACAGGCTTTAACAATAATTATGGTTTCAATCTGCACTGTCTTTCAATACAAAAGAATTAAACTAGAAAGCAAAAAAGTAGATCTACTTCTTGAAGAGCTCTACATTACAAGGGTTTAAGCATGTTGGTTTTTGTTGGGTTTTTGTTTGGTTTTTTTTAATTGAAGAGCCCTGTTATGCAGGGACAAACTTGGGGTCTCATGACTATTTGCTTATCTGGTCTTTAAGCTGTATTCCAGTGTTAATTTATGCCATTTAACTTTCCCACATGCATTTTTCCATCAGAATAAATACACTGAAAACATTAAAAAAAAAAATCTTCTGTTGAATAGTTTTGTAAGATCACGATGGTATCCAAGGGTCTTGTCTAAAAGGTTAAAGCAAAGTAAGACATTTCATGATTCTATAATCCAGTCTGCTGCTCTTCTCCCAATACTCTATATCTGCCTATCAACAATACGTACCTAGAGAGTTATTAAGCACTGTTTTGGCTGACTGATAAATGACTCCTTATTAAGGTCCCATCATCGACACAATAAATGTATATACATGCCTCTACAAGTTTCTCCCCAATAGCTCTGTGAGGCTACCAGACATATACTTAAAGATTGGAAGTTTTTTTTAAATACATCTCCTGGTTCTCTGTAGATAATCATTAGACAAACAGGGCTGGACAAGCACTCTGAATGGAGACGAGCAGCAGAAAGCAGTCACTCTTTAACAAACAAACAACAACAACAAAAAAGAAGTCTGCCTTATGCTTATGAAAAGCCCTATATACATTTCCACAGGGAATTCTGACATTACAGACAAGCACAAATGAATAATGTTGTCTGTTATGAGACAGTATTTTCTTCCACGAAAGCAGATACTTAAAATATGGCACCAAATTTCAGCAGAAAGTTTTGGCAATTAATCCCATGGAAGTAATGCTACATTATAAAAAGAGACAGAAGGAAGTCAAGAAATCACCTTCTCCTTCCCCAAGAGAGGTCCATTATACCTGTATTACCCCATCACTCCAGCCATGCTGTTTGTCTCCTTTGTTCTGAAAAGCTGATAGCAATTTGACAACTCTCCCAGGTATTCCATTCTTCTGCTTCACTATTTAGAGACAGCAAATGTTTCAGTGATGTCTAAGACTAATCCCCCTTGTTCCAATTTACATACATAATGTCTTGCTTTACACCCCAATAACACAGAAAACACTTATTTCCTACTCATGCCAGATGTCCCACACACTTGAAGACTTTCACAATCACCCTTCAGACTTCCCTTCTCTGAAGTAACTCACTCCAGTTTGGTAAATATTTTTCACAGATCATGTCAAGTCTTCAAAGCAGCTGACAATTGTCACTTGTTCTCCAGCTGATCCATCCCAATACACAGCTGTCAAAATTAAATGCAGCACTCCAGCATAAGGCTGTGTAAATTCTGTGTGGGGTAGAATAATGCTTCATGCCTTCCAGCTCAAAATACCAGCTTCCCAGCATGATGTACCCTCTTCCCTGATATTTCTTCCCCCAAACAGTATCACATTATGGAATCACTACACCTCTCTGATCCTCTTCTGCAAAATGACATCTAACTATCTTGCATCTGAAAATCTGAGTACTTTCTGCTGAAGAAGTCTATATCTTGTCCTATTTTACTCCGTATATTTTCAGCAGGTTGTCTGAATGACTTTGAAACCCCATGCTATTTGTTCTTCAATATACTTGTATTCTTCTCAGCTTGTTGTCTGCTGCAAACTTAATACATCCTCTACACCATCATCTAGGTCACTAATGAAAAATAATGACTGACTGAAGCCAGTCACCCAGGTTTCTCACACCTGCTGCCCAATGTAATTTCCTGCTTATTGTTTTTACCCTGCATGCGATATAGCACAAGGTTCTCTAAAGTGACAGTATCTCCACCCAATACTCTCTCCCCCTGCCTAAAACAGATTTGCTGATATGGCTTACTGGTAAAACTTGGCTAAAAACAAACAACCAAGAACACCACGTCTGAATTACAGAATAATAATCTAAAAGCCTTCTGGATTCAGATATATATAGATATATTCTAGGTATTTCTGACACATTCATTTTAACCATAAAAACAGATGTATTTTTAAATGCAAATGAAAACATTTCAGGTGTCTCCTAGAAGAATCTAGGGAAGAAGCATCCACAAAGTATGACAATGATCTGTAAGAACTCATTTTCTGCCACATCTCAATGACACTAAGAATCATCACAGAATAGTTGAGGCTAGGTCTCAAGGCCATACCCACACATGGATGTAGAATGTGCTCAGTTCAACTTCATTTCTATCACATGCTGTGTTGAATTGGGATGTGTCCCTAGTCGCTCGACTGTGAAATAGTACTATGTAGGGGAGGGGGAAAAAAGCATTCCCAATGTCTAAATTCACTGTACAACCTTTACAAAGGCACAGGAGAGCTCTTCCATTCAGGCTAGAACAGCAAGAACCTAAGTTTCCAATTGCATGCTTAGCCCCATGTTAGGAGCACCTGGGATAACATGTTTGTCTCAAATACTATGCTTGACCCTCACTGCCTAAGGGCTGATCACACTAAACACTAAATGAGGCGAAGCCACTGGGACATGAAGAAATGTAATTATATTCGGTTACATTGCCTTTTGCACTGCGGCAACCAACACAAAATGAATATAAAGCAAGAGACTCCCAAAATCTTTGTCAGCCTTTTAGACTGTCAGTTGCTCCCCCTGTGGCACTTATCTGCCATCCCTTTCAGGCATGCATGGCAGTATTATGGATCCACTTATCACCAGTACTCTTTCTGACCTTTTCACATGCCTGTGAGAGGTGTCACAACACACCTCAGCAAACCTCACAGGTCTAAGCTTGACTGACTTGCTAGGAAAAAATCGTGACACAGAAGCGGAAACACTGCAACATTTGGGAGAAAGAACAAGAGGACAGAGATGGCAGAGAAGAGCATATGGGTAGCAGGAAAGTATGTTAATGCCACAACTCAGGAGTAAGACTTGTTAAAGACTGCAGAGGCAAAACTGACTGACAAACCCTTGAAGAATAGAAATGCGTCATGCCAAAGCAGCACTTTTCTTACCCAAACTTAAAAGGTGGGAGCTCTGTCCTGCTGCTGCCCATCATCCACCCACTCACCCCCCCCTCTCCTTTTCAGCCCACCACAGAAGCCATCCATCTTTCTGCTGTCCAACGCTTGTGGCTGAAGTAACTTACTCGTTTTCTGCAACCTCCAGTCTCACAGTGAGCCATCAACCCCTCCCCAAGCACTGCTCATGGTCCCTGCCCCTTATTTCAGTACCAGGAACCATCACCCACCCTGCCACAAGCAAAACACTCAACAAACAGGTTCTTAGCATGCCTGTTCCCATACTAAAACTACATTCACAGAGTAAGTCCTGCAAGCCTAAACCTGGCTGAGGATGTCTGCCCCAGCCCTCCACTGCTCTATCTCAGAGAACACAACTACAATGAAGGTTGAAAATACAAATGGATAGAAAACCTCCAGCAAAACAGAAGTGTGTCAAGAACTGCACCAAGTCAACAAAACTTCTATGTAAGAGTGTGAACAAGACCCACAACTCCAGTGGGGAGAGGGAGGAAGATACTAGGATGGAGGGAAGTCAACAGGGCCCAGAAGTTTTAGGCAGAGACAGAAGCAGTGGTAGGGTCAAAAATGGCCACAGCCACAAACTTTATGCAGTACGTTCACAGGGCGCTAATGAACAACAGTGAACGTGACCTGACTATAGTGCAGGCACCACCCATAGCCATGGACAATGGAGGTCCTGACAGCCAGCACAGGATGTCTCCTGCTGCCACACTGTACTCTGGCTGCTTTAAAACTTAAGTCTGTCTTATGGACAATAGACACACATTCCCCCCGAAGATCAAACCAGTCTTCCTCTCCATCTCTCTCTGCACCTGCCTTATCCATTCCTGCCCAGGACTACAGTGTAAAGCCTTCAGAGGAAGACGTATCAAGATTGTCAGCATCTCCTAGTACATTCTGTCAGTGAGGGCATGTCTGCTTTGCTGCTCCTCCAAGATCCAGCTGTTGTTCCTGGTCCTCCAGAAGGAAGTGTTCCTCTACTGAAATTTTATCTGACTGCCAGTCCCTCTCACATCCAGTAGCAACTTCCTCACACTGACACTAAAGTAGCTTTTACTCTTCTGATAGCACAGATTAATGAGCAGAATTCATTCCTCAGAGCCCCAGGCTGGCATTTTTAGGAGGGCAAAGGATTGCTGGAAGGATTGTTGTAAAAAGAAGAAAGAAAGTGAGACAATTGTGAAGCCCTAAAAGGTTCAAAAAGGGCCCATTATGGGGAGACTGACACCGAAAATAGGTTGGGTATTAAAAAGGAGTAGCAAGTATGAAAGCTTAGTGCAAGAGGAAAGTGAGAGCCAAGAGGACTGTGGGTCACAGACAACAGCCAGTAGAAGGCACACATGCCAAAGAAGCATGTGAGGACATGACATAAACTCACTCAGTGGTTCAAGAGCATTCTGCTAGTACACATGTGCTCTGTACATACTTATTGTTTGATCCCTTACTACCCCATCAAGGGTAGGAGCACATCGGATTAACAGGTTGCAGAGGATCTTCCCATTTGGCTTCATCCAAAATAAATCTCTAGGGTGACATAACAGAATGTAATAGTAAACTACTGCAGACTATGAGGCTAACATTAGGAAGTATCTACACAGCTACTTTTCCAGGTGGTCTTTCCAGTATTCTTATATCAAGCTATGCAGCAGCTAAGATGAAGATCTTGACTTGGAGTTCTGGTGGAAGGCAGCACATAGTAGCAGGTTTCATTTGCTCCTCAGAAAATACTGAAGCATTCCTCATAAACAGGATTTTACCAAACATTTTATGCCAAGGCATATAATATTGTGCTAGTCTAGCTGAATGACAAAGAAACGCAGATAAAAACATGAATATCTTTTATGATAAGCATCAGTACTGGCTTAGAATACCAGCAGTAATAAAAAGTTCAAACTTGCATTTCTTAGGAAAAAGAGACTTCTCCCCTCCTCTTAGACCAAACAGATTGGGATTTCATGATCCTAACATCTCTAGAAAGCCAGCCTATACTTTACATAATGGAGTGGCAATAATACTGAAAATTTCAAAAGTAAAACCTGTAATGTCAGAATACCTCTCAGAAGATGCCACACAGGCAGATCCCTAATCCTAAGTGCCTCTTTTACCTGAGAGCAGATGCTTAGAATACAGGTGATATTATTGCCACCAGAGGAACAAAGATATTGTGCAGAAACCTGAGTGCTTCCTGCCTTAAAATAAAACCAAGCATTTATTTTGTAGGTTATATCTCACCTTTAATCTCCATTAAAAAAAAAATAAATCTATCATTAGAATTCTTTAAGCAGAGAACAGGTTCACCAAACAATCATGTAACCTCCCCAGAGCCCCACCACGACCCCAGTCCTAGAGGCTAAATGTCTGCAAGCTAGAAAATGCACAGCCTGAGAAAGCTCTCTCTGTAGATTAAGAGATTTAAATCTTTGCAGCACCAGGGCCAAAAAAAAAAAAATCATCAATACCAAATAGGGCATCCTCAATCATGCAATTCACATGGACATTGTAACTTCCTTGTGACAATTCTTTTTGACAAACTCTGAATTTTCCTTAACTGAAGAAAACCAGACTTCCCCAAACTAATGTCAAACAAGAAATTGTTTTCAGTATGTCAGATTTTCAAGGTTTATCATTTGAAATTCAAGCTGTACTGATTAGCAGTGATTAGCCACACGATGTTCTTCTGCCAGTTTTCTTAGTGGGTAAGCACCTTCTCAGGCAGCAGAATAAAACAGGTGGTTATAAGGTCATTCGTTCTTTTTGTGTATGTCATACAATTTTGAAGTTTTACTAGAACAAATATCAAAGAGAAATAATTTTACTCACAATGCAACTTCTGTTTACAGAGCAAATTAGGACAGTCAATGCTAATTTTAAAATACTTGTAGCAAATATCTTTCAAAAATGTTTTTGCTATTCAAAATGCATCTATCATATTTGCCACTGCAAGCTAGAATTTAATCATGTCATTACTGCATTCACAAACGAAGCTACCCTAGACCCTAACCTGCTGCTCAGAGATCATTACTTCCTTGCCTTAGCAGCTCACATTTCCAGCTACTCAACTCCCCTAGCATTTTCCCTTTGCTCCTGCTATTTGCTTTGTTGCTTCTGTGCACACAGAAACACTGTAAATACCATAAACTTCAGGTTCTACAGGTAATGCAGGATACAAGGGCAGAACCAACAGAAACAGAGTGGTTCAGTGAAAAAGGTTGCTATGGGGAGTGGACTGTCACACAGGAAGAGCAAGAACAGTAGGTTAGCCAATTTGTCAGACCTCCATCCCATTAGTCTCTTTTGCTTCATTTCGTCAAGTTCACTATTCAAGTTTTAGGAGTGACCTGATGAGATCTTTTCTACTGCTATTTCTTCCCAGAGACTCAATTATTTTAGCACCTCAGCATCTGCCTTCGCATTGTCAGCAATCCATTAAGTGTAAGATCTGGCTCTCAAATGGCTAGGTTGAACCTCATGTACTATAAAAGAATTATTTGTATGTATACAAATATTTAAAATATTTAAAATTTCATGTAAACTATTCTAATGCAAAAACAATTTTATTTTAGGCAAAGCATGGAGACACCCCTCAGAGAATTATGCGATTCTTCCATCCTGAAGTTCTGCAACATTCCTATGGGACCACAAAGAAGCTGACTTCATTTTATTTTTTCCCTGCAACTTAATCTGATCACAATTTTGCTAAAGAACTACTTAAGATTATTTTTCATTCTTGATCT
>VYZX01019499.1:5701-32141 GCA_013401335.1 Brachypteracias leptosomus
CTTTTTCATTATCAGCATCTCGGATAAATGAAAAATATTTGTACATGTAGAATAATACCTTTTTTTATTAGTACACAGTGTCTTTTGTATAATGGCATTATTACCATTGAATAACCTTTCTACGTTCATTTCTTGCTCATGGAAAAAGCTGGTGATAATAATGGATCACAGGCATAATGACATCTTCAACATAATTATTAAAGAGAACAAATTCCTCAGGATGATTCTTTCTTCTTCCATCACTCACCATGAAACATATTGAGTAGGAGTAATTTCCATTTAGTTTATATAACTGAAAAGTTAGGTGATTGGATTAGCCTTTCTTCCTCACTAGTCCACAGAAGGGATGGGGGTAATTCCAGAAGGAGATTCATCTGACTCTGTTAAGGCAGTTAGAATAAATTGCCTCCTAGAAATTTCCAGGCCAGACAACTAAATAAAACTGCCATTTACATTTAACAGTAAAGGTTATTGATCTACAACTCATATGATCTGAACAAAAAGGTATTTTTGGAAGAAAACAATGACAAAGTTCTTTTCTATATGTGCACAGATTTAATTAACTAGTTTCAGAAAAGTTTGGCATTTTCCTCTTAAAAAATTTGATAAATACTTTTCTTTGCTTTAGAAGCAAGCTTGGCCATTTTCCTATCCAGCCAAGGTTCTGTGTCAATATTTTTGATAGCAAAGACAGGCAACTGTGAGTGAAAGTAGTTATAACCTTTACTAAGAAAAGTTTTGGTTTGAACACCATGAGACTGCAAGTTTACAAATCCTTTGATTAGAAGGAAAGAAATGAGAATTAAAAAATTACTTACCTCCTCATTCCATAAAATAGAAGAGATGGAAAAGATTAAAACTGACAAATATAAAATCTTTAAATACCACAAAGAATTCTACCAGAGAATTTTCTTACATAGATTATAGAATGACAGATATAAATTGAAATTGAAGAACAGATGAGAACAAACCATTTTTCATGCAGGAAATGTATGAAGGAAGATTGTTGCTGCAAGCATGCTGACCACTAAGGAAACAGATTCAACTCTATGTTAAGAACAGTGTTATGTTTGTATAATTTTGGTATGCTACATACTCAGAGAACAGGCTGAGCATCTAAATGAAAAAGATATTATCTCAGAAAGTTTAGTGTCCGACAAACAAATCTAGGAATTTCATCATCTTTCAGGAATCTAGAAGTTTTGGGGTTTTTTTAAATAATGGTGTTTGCAAGTTCTTATACTTTATAAAAGCCCTATAGATTCTTTTTCTGAATCTAAGCTCTCAGAGAGTTATTTTCCACTCTATTGGTTACAGACAGTTCAACAAGCAAAAATAGAAAAAAAAATTATAAATACACCAAAAAGAACTTTCATAAACAGCAGCTGTTCATGACTGCCTTGCCAGTGTTATCCACTGTAAATATGACTGCACACTATTTTGTTATTTCATATTTAACAGTTTCACAAAAGTAATCATAGGAACTCAGAAACATAATGCATCAGAGCTGGAGATGCTATGAAGCTGGAATTCCCTGTAATAAGAGTTTCTAAGATTCTATCAGGACTTGAGAAAACCCACTTTATAATCATTTCTATCATTTCCTGTGAAGCAAAATATAAAAGTACACATCACACTTCTCACTGAGTCAATATGTCATTTGATACTCTATTGATAGGCTATAGTCTAACTCAAGATAGTTTCAAAGTAGTGGACCATGTCCTGCAGATGTCATTTTACAGTCCTACAGTACCTTAAGCCTGTCACCTTACCAATTCCATTCTTTTAAAATAAAGCAATATAAAGGAGCAGAATGAGCAATCAGTAACTGTAATGTTTATGTAATATACAAGATGGATATTGGAAAGTTAATATATTTTTTGTTTGCTGCAATAGATACATACCTCATTACAGGGAAAATATTTTTCAAATGTAGCTCTATACACTCTGTCCTGTACAATGCACTCCTAAAATACAAGTGCTTAGTAGTATATGCTACAATTCACAAACTTATTTTGCATACATAATGCCATGTGAGATCACACAAAGACTGATTCTAATTAATTTTTTAGCATGATTGTAGCAAAATCATATAAAAGGTAAAGGAAGGAGAAGAGAATATTCACACTGTTGATTTTACAGAATTAGAAGCATGGAAAATTAGGAATCTGCATTCTGTAAACTATCAGTGGGGAGTGATAGGTTGCCTGACATTAGGCAGAATTGGACAGATAGACTGACTGTTCATGCCCTATAGACTCTCAATGTCCTTTTCATTCCTGTAAAGAGCAGTTGTCCCCAAGATTGTGAAATCTTAAATAGAAGTTGTTATACAGCCTTACTTTGCATATGTACTTTGGTGAAGCTTAAAGACTATATTTCAATGTACAGTGCCTCCACAGACACTGGAAACAAAAAAAAAAGTAAATTAGTAATTTTCTTTAAGAGTCTCTAGCCCTTTCTGATAGAAATAGACAGAAAAGTGGCTGGGCAAGCTTTAGTTTGGACTCTCCTAGCACTGCAAGTGCTTGATTCACAGTGACATATAGAATTACTTGGTATACTGTATGAAACATGATTTCTTGCTTGGGTTTTTTTTCTATGAAACTAGTCACTGGGAAATTATTGTCAGCATCTTAAAATGGTTTCTTAATGATTGTTTGTTAGAAAAACAAAATTTCTTTCTTGGTCTCTTTCTCTTCTCTGTTTAGGGGATGGATGAATCCTCATGCTGTGCATGTCATCACATGGTGAGCATTTATTATATAGATTATTTTCTTTTTCTCAGGACCAGCAGCAGTAGCATCTAGTAGAGAATGACTAAGTTTATTTCACGAATGGTGTGAAGTAGAATAAGATGTTTGAAAGCAAAATAAGCACTTGAGGAAACAACAGAATGTGAAAAAAGACCTAGCTGTATGAGCAGCTGAGAAGAGATTTAAACTCAATGAAAGGAGGAGAGAGATAAAAGATAAAAGAGAGCATGAAAATAAAGAAGAATTGGGACAGAAAATGAAGATCACAAAGACTGTTAAAATATGAACTTTGTGAAATAATTCTAAGATATTGCGGTTTGTTTTTTTCCTCTTACATATTACTTTTTTTTTAGTATCAAAAAGCACAAAAACATTCTGTTTAGTGATAATTCCTGAGGCTTTCCCTTCACTGGGGATAAGCTAGAGTCAAGATACTACATTAAAATGAAAGCCCAGATTGCAGAAATATTCAGTGTAACTCATCTGACCTACCTGAACAGATCACTATATCAGATACTGTTATTTCATAACCCAATGGGATTTTCAAATTTGGCTTAGGCTTTGGAAATCTCATCAAGCTTTCATTATACCTTTAAGTACTTAAGTACTATAGAAAAAAGAAATACTACCTTTCCTTTTTCCAGCTATATGCTGGCAAATTTCTTATTCTTTTGGTGTACCTATTGCTCAGTTAATTCTCCTTTTCAAACTAAATTGAGACCACCAATGTTCCTCACAGACAACAGGTCTCTGTACAGCCTCTTAAGAGTGACTGAAACGATGACTTAACAAATAAGGCACTCCTTTTCCACCATGATATCCCACAAAAGCACTGAGAGGTGTCTTAACTCTAAATTCCCCATATCAAAACTTTAGCTGACAGAATCTGGCTGAGGACTCTAGTGGAGAGGCACTGATTTCTGCTACCTCAGGACTCTAAATCCACACAATGGCATTACTATAACAAAACCTGTCTTTGACTTATCTGCAAGGTTCAGTAAATTGAAAAAAAACCCCACAGTTATTAAAGTTATTAAAGCGTATATGCAAAGTCATTTATATTAGATCAATATATAAATTGTATCTATATTCAAATATAAAGGCATGATAGAAAAACGCAGATATATGCAAACACACATCTATAAAAATCTGCTGCAAATAATACATATACACATATACTATTTTATCTTTAGATTAATTACTCTGTAGAAAACTGATATGTTGCATAAAACTGCTCTTATTCCTGATGACATGGCCTGTTAAATGGCTTCTAGATGAGTGAAAGAGAGACTTATGTAAGAAAGAAAAGCTTTTTCTTACTCATGTGTTGTTGCCAGATTCATACTAAATGAAGTGTGTTTTAAATAGTTTGCCTTAAGCGCCAGCATATGAGCTAGCATGAAAGATTACTGTCCAAAAGGCAAATTCATTTATTACTAGCCCCAGCAGTATTTGTCATTTTATTCACTTAGGTAGCAAATATGTCACCCAGACTTTCATGGGGAATTAAACCATTGTGCAACCTGACAATAACAAGAATATTTTTAGCCACTCTGACAGGTATCAGTTACTTTGTTTCTACACATCTTTAGTCTCAATTCCCTTAACAGGTATTCTGGAAATAATCCATTGGTAACACCTCTATCAGACCTTCTTGCTGCTTGATGGACAAACAGTTCTACACAGTGAGTTACACATCTCTCTACTGTCCCTGTTACACGACAATAGCATTATAGCAAATTGCTGCAGCAAATTGTTATAATAACTTGCCTTAAAGAAGAGCACTCTACAGTAATCTACTTATACAGTGACAAACTTGTGTGGTTCATTCTATATCTGAAAGAAAATGTTTCAACCTCTTGGTCAAATTTAAGTGGTGTCATCACAATGACAGAGGACCTATAGATTCTGTAACTGCCTAAATTTTGGATTCAAGTAATAGAAGTGAAGGGAAAATCTGCAAGTGATATTCTCATCTGTATTTATCTTTCTTGGAGTGCTACTTTGATTTTCTCAAGGTTAGTAGTGTAAATAAATGAACCTTTAGTTTTTCTGAATTAAAAAAAAAACAACTAACCTCTTTTAACATTTTAAAAACTGGACCAGGTAAATACAGAAACATTATTAAGTTAAATTGAACATGATTTTTTTTCAATTATAAAAATAACTTAAAATTAATTTACACTTAAACATTTTTACACATGCAACTTTCCTCAAGGCACTTTCTCATTAATTTTTTTTTAATATCATATTTTAAAATTATCAAATTACCATAATTGATTCCTTCCTATAAGCACTGACTATACTGGCTGCTGTATAGGCCAGTACCTTCAGGCATCATGAGGTGAAGTTTATTGTTTGCTCCTTCTATCCACCTGCTGGAACATCCTGAAGTTTTGGCTGGGACTCTAAAGAGGGAAGTTCACCTAGTGCTTAGGGAGACACATACATGCCACAGAGATTGCATGCACGGCAACTTCCACCTATTCCTATGGCAACGTCATCTGACAAGCAGTAAGCCAAGCAGGACATCCCAAAATACATCTTAGAATAGCTTCTGTATGTCCTGAATTAAGGGTAAAAAGACAGGAGTTTGAGGTGCCTAGAAAGCAAATATGTACTTCTAGGTCTTTTGAGAACTGAGGGTTTCAGGACACTCTTGGGATCCCAGAATGCTGATAAGTGATTCATCTGATATCAAAGAAGCTGGAAACAGTCCCAAGTAAATGTGTAAGTATTAATGAAGACCCAAAATAAGAGAGGCAGAAATGCATATGCTGAGCATAAACTGCAGACAGAGCTGCCATTGGAAAGAAGAAGGGGGCAAAGATCACAGGAACCTCCCAGCAGGGACTTATTGAGTAAATATCACAGTGTCCTCAAGATTAAAAAAAGACCTGAGATAATGTTAAAGGTCTCTAATTTTAGTAATATCCTAAGGTTAAAAATGTCAAAGTCAGCTAATGATCCAGAAACACTGACAGGGATACATGAGCGCTACCTTTCACAGAGGATCAGAGCAATTAGTGCAGTGCCCACATCAAATTCAGGACAGTGGAAAATCAAAGACACCTCTGGACTCCAGGCAATTTCACAACTCCATTAAAGATCTCTTCTCTGTGACTTTCCATCAGAAGGGATACTTAAAGCCTTTGAGGTCTTTGTGACCCTGGGTGTCAACTGATGCACACAGATTAACATCACCTACAAAGCTAACCCGTTGAAAAAAACCACAACAGTTCTTCTCTTCCCATGTATCTAGATGTCCTGTAACACTTTACATAAACCAATAAATTAAAATATCACAAAACTCATAGGGAGACACTATTTCTTGTCTGTCTTCCCAGGACTAGAAAGTTTGTTGCTCTTAGAAGTGAGTGGGAAGTGCAGGCTGTAAGTGAATACCCTTGAGTTAGCTGGTCTTGTTAAAGCAGTACAGAGTTCAGGGCAGGTTAACAACTAATATTTAACTGAGTTTTGCAAGAGCATTTTGCAGCCCACTTAGAGACATGGTTTGGAGGTGGACTTAGCAGTGCTGGGTTGACAGTTGGACTTGAAGATCTAAAAGGTCTTTTCCAACCTAAACAATTCTATGATTCTATGAATCTATGAATCTAAGTTCCAGTTGCCAGCACACTGCTGCCAGTAAAACGAGAAAGTTACACTGACACAATCTGTTTCTGCACCTTTGTGCTGCAGGCATATCACTGGGCTCTTGGACTCAAAATCTGGCCTCAGTAATGTCAATAGGCTTTTTTTCCTTCAGACTTCAATTTTGATGTGGATTGAGATTTCACCATCAGAACCCAAAGCCCACTGACTTCAAGGAGCTTAAGATCCTATGGGTGGTTCTTAGCTTTTGGTGTGTTCATCTTCAGAACCTTGGCTAGTCACTCCAGTTAATAGGGCATTTCCAAGAATAGGTTTATGAACTGTGCTTGTGACTACAATGTGGTAGGCAGGTGTAACGTCATCAGAAAATCAGATCTTGACTTTCCTCTTCAAAATCAACCTGATTGTTTTATCTGATGGATTGTAGCTCAGTACATTGCTGAATCACGCCAAGCCTAGGCTTTCATTTTGAGTGAGGGTATGAATAACCGTTACTAGTTCCCTTCTGTCCCATATAATTTTCCACTGGTTTTCTTTGGACACAGGATATTTTTCTGGTATACCGACAAAGTCTGCCCAGCAATCAAGCCATTTTTTTAGTGTATGCCAATGTTTTTGCATTTTGTCTCACTTCCATTTGGCAGAGGTCAGAGGTGCCAATGTTAAAATGCTTTTCTATCTACAACTGCTCTTAAACTATAGGCACAGGCTTAATTTAATTTTCTGCTAGTGCTGGTTCATAGCTCCATAAATGTTAAAATCTGATCGTATTTTTTATTGTAAACACAGGCAGTACATTGATACATGAACACATAGCTTTGAATGAACTCACAATGTTTAGTTACCTTTTAAAACTCCTAGGATATAGTAACTCATTGGAAAATATTAGAAGATTAACAGTACTGGACATAGCACAGGGTCTTTAGCAAGAAAATTAAACAAACAACAACCATAAAATAGACTTGACAAGAAAAAAATTCCTAATGCATTTTAACTGTTTAAGAGTGCCTAGAATATTTATTTAAAAAAAAAAAAAAAGGAAAACAAAACACACAAAAAAAGTGCTAATTGGAGACCAACCTCTACACAAAGCAACCGCATCTCTAGGCAATAAAAGCCAGGATATTATTATCTGAGGACATTCTGCTGAAGTACTAAAAAGCATATGTATTTTCTGCAATTTGGATCCTGTTATTATGTGGTGGTACTTACTCATTCTTAAAGTATGCAAATATTTACTGCAACTCTGAATACAAAAAATTGGTATATGGGTGTGACTACTCCTAGAATCATGGACACAAAGCAATATGCATATTCATGCTCAGATATATTTAATAACAGTTATTTTTAAAATGGACAAAGATTTTATTTTCACAAATTACAGTCCAAGATAAAAGTTTCCATTTCTAAATGTCCTTGACATGGTATTTGGAAAGTATATGAGGCATGTGTGGTGGGTTTACCTTGGCCGGGCGCCAGGTGCCCACCAAGCCCCTCTATCACTCCCCCCCAAATCTCTGTCAGCAAGACAAGTGGGGAGAGAATAAGATGGAAAAGAAAAACCCGTGGGTTATGATAAGAAGCAGTTTTAATAAACAGCAGAGAAAGCAAGGCCACTCGCGAAGCAAAAGCAGCAAAGCTGTTACTCTCTACTTCCCACCTGCAGGCGGTGTCAGGCCTGTCCCAGGAAGCAGGGCTCCAGAACGCGGAGAGGTTGCTCGGAGGACCCCCGAATCCTCCCATCCTCCTTCCTTTATAGTTGAGCTGACTTCATATGGTATGGAATATCCTATTGGTCAGCTTGGGTCGGCTGTCCGGGTTGTATCCCCTCCCAGATCTTGCACCGCCCCCACCTTTGGTGTTGTGTGAGCACTGATAGTCATAACATGGTGTGTGTTATCAACATCCTCTGGCTCCCAGTACTGCAGCATGAAGGCTGTATGGGGAAAATCAGCTCAGACAGACCCACTACAGCATGTTAAAGTAATATGTCCCGTAAAGAAGGGACATATTAGTAATTCTATTACTAATAGAATTTTGAATGTCTTTTTCCAACACAGAATCATAGAATGTTTTAGGCTGGAAGGGACCTCTAGAATTCATCTGGTCCAGCCTCCTTACACAAGCAGGGACATCTCTACATAGGTCAGGTTGCTTAGAGCCTCATCAAGCCTGACCTTGAATGACTCCAGGGATGGGGCCTCCACCACCTTTCTGGGCTACCCATTCCAGCGATCTATCACCCTCATGTTAAAGAANTCCTCTATCTGGACATGGAGCTGTTGACCATCACTCTTTGGATGCCACCATACAGCCAGTTCTTTATCCACTGAACAGTCCACCCATTGAACCCGTAATTCTCCAACTTCGAGATAAGAATTTTGTGGGGGATCATGTCAAAGGCTTTGCAGAAGTCCAGATAGACAGCATCCATAGGTCTTCCCTTGTTAACTAATGCAGTCATTTCATTGTAGAAGGCTTGTTTGCTTTCTCTGGTAGAAGAACAGGTGTTTTCAGAGATGTGATATATTAACCTTAAAATTTGATTCTGCTCTCATGCTTTTGAATATCATGCCTCCATATCCAGCAGGTTTGTCTGGAATTGCGAAAAAATATTCAAGCCATTCTTGCCTTTTACAGGGACTATCTTACTTTGTGATTTAACAGGGAATAGAAATGTAGCATAACGAGAAAACGATAGCAACAACAAAATAATGAAAAAGAAAACCCCAAATCACAAACTCTAACAACAAAATTCAGAGTTTTTTACTGAGAAAGCTTTGCCAAAAGGTGACGGCAGTCCTTTCCACTATTTCTTAGTATGAATCGCATGGCACATATTGAAAATTACATCACTACATGAAAGATCCTCTCACAGGTGAGCAAAGACAGAGCTGTAATATAGAAACTTAAGAATATAGTGTTCATTATCATCATGGAAAGATCAGAAAAAGCAACTGAAGAAGGGAACACTGACAGAAACAGTAGCAGCCAAATAAAGTACAAATGCCAGCTCTATAAGGTATAGTCAGTGCAGTGATTTCACTTTGCAAGTGTTAAAATACACAGCCTACATCTTTTCCCTAAGTGGTTCAAGAAAGGCAAAATACTTTTTCTTTTTCTCTCATCAACCCCTGAAATCAGAAGGACCCTGACCTAAAACATAGAACAAAACATTTCCAGAGCAATTCACCATTCCAACTAGGCATGTTTTACGAATTCTTAACTCGTTAGTACATTTCTGGAGTGACTTGGAACACCCATTCGTGTATTAATCTCCTCAAAGTAGTCCTTAGGGCTTAAAATTGGCACCTAGGGCCAGCTACAATGTATTCAAGCAAGACTTGATTAGAAGGAGTTTATTCAGAAAACAAGAGAAAGCAGCAATTGAACTGAAATGTACCAAACACTAGTCAAATTGCCAATTGCCAGGATATACTGAGGTCCTTCTCTCCTTTCCAGATAAGGACAGACAAATGTAGTTAGATGGACCATAGTGATTGGTTGTAAAAGACACTAAAAAATATTAATGTGTTCTTTTTCCCACTGCTGAAACACTTGCCTGAAAGTAGGGATATGGGGCTAAAGTCCATCTTAAAAAAGACAAAGGAAAGGGGTTGTTTTGTTGCAAGTTTGAATAGTTTAGGCCAATCCTGCATGAGACAAAAGGTAATTTTCACCTCTCAAATAAGATCAATTGCATTTGCCAAGGCACAAAAGATTATGGATAGGACTTTAATTGTCATGCAGTATGACCTTCCTCCAGAACAGGAAAGAATCATGCTGTTTAAGGAAATCTGCAAACACCAGAGACCAAAAATGTCCATTTTCAAATGAATCTTTGGCTGAACAGCAATTTCAAGATTGAAATTGTACTAAATGGTATAGCATAGAGTGACTCTGGAAACCAGTCTCAAACATGTCAGGCTCATGCAGCCTAAGGACTACAAGAGATCCCTTCCATACCTAGTAGTCCAAACCAGCAACTTCCACATTTCTTTTAGTTCAACATATTTATTTTTTCTCATCATTCAGGTAGCAAAAAGGGGGAATATACTGAGTAGAAAACAACTAGGATAAACAACTCTGAAAAAAACACAGCTGCTGTATCAGGTTCATAATGCAGGGAAAAGGAATTTTCCAAGAGAAAAAAAGAAGTTTGCCCAGAAGCCTCTAAAGTATTCAGAGGCTTTAGCTATTTTTACCTGTGTAATGGATCCCCAGCAGAGCTGTTGCAAGTGACTTAAATGGAAAAAATTGGTAGCTGGTGGACTAGTCCTTGTCAGAGCTCAAAATGTGGAAAGATAACTTTAAGGCATATCTTCCACCCCCCACCCCGCCCCCATAAATATTGCCTTTTCTATACCAAGAGCAGGCATTGGAGATGGAAGTTACTCTGTATTTTAAACAACACATTTTAATTTCTTGCACCCAATTTTATCTATGTATTTCTACTCATTTATTTGAAACTCCACAACCAAGAGGAAGGTTCTTTTTCCTGGAGAAAGACACTTCATAAATTAAAAAAAAAGTTAATAAAACTTTCACCTATTCTTCAATAAAACCAGCTTGCAATAGGAGGGTATATATTCCCCAATGTACACATGGAAAGATACAGCTGACTTAATCCATTGAGCTCTGTATCTCCTTAGTGCTATTTGTAGAACTATGTCCTCATTGCATACTGAATTCTTCATTAAATGAAGCCACTACTTTATTATAAATCAGATTTAAAAGAGTTTAGGCTACTATGGCTATATTTTCCCTGAAGTGTTAAAAACTGTCAGTTTATGATATTAATCCACTATATGTTCACTTCACCCCAGATTCCCAATCTAATGTTTTGTTCAATAGAAACAAATTAAAACCTTAGAGATGGGGATACTTCAGCTAAGAAATTGAAAGCTGTGACCTCAGAAATCTGAAGCTCCAAGCGACAGCCTAGAATTGAAGGTAAATCTTGTATTGATAGCTGGGAACTGAAGGTTACTTAAGAACAGAGACAACCAAGTCCTACTAAAAATTGAAACCACTTCTGTACAAGATATGAAAGGGGTTCATGATAAAAGAGAGTAGACAAAGAAATCACAATACAGGAAAAAACCCATCAGATCAAGGAGATACAATGAAGTAAATAAAAAACTGAACAAGAAGAATGAAACCACAGACAACTGTGGGAAGCCTGATCATGGCACTGCTGACACTATGAGTAGGAAGCAGTGAAGGACAGGATGGTGAGTGATGAAAGATGGGGAGAGAAAAGATGGGAACACAACAGGAAGGTTTTCTGGCCTAAACTTTGGGGAATTTTTTAGAACTAGAAACAGGATGCCTTGTCACAGAGGAGGAGTACCACTCAAAAAGGGGCAGCATGAAATATAAACTCTGTCTAACATGGGTACTCATAATTAATGAGCTGCTCTTGCTTGTAGTATGATGAAAATTTGCATCAGGGGAAGTTTTTATCAGGACCTTTTAACATGAAACTTTATTTATACACCACAGTTATTTTTGCACAGGAAGACAGTTACACTTCTCTCTATGCTGCTTCCCAGCTGCATTTTTTCTCACAAGCATCTCACAACCCATTTATGCAATGAGGCTTATGGAGCCTGATATTTAATCTGTAACAAAGCGAACACATCAGTTCTGTCTCATACAATGCAGCTCAGCAGTATCCTCAGCTTCTGCCTACTTTTCATGTCTGTCTTTCTGTTGCACCTCTGTCACCTGCTATGCAAGTCATGCAGTCAGTTCTTCAAAATAAGTACTTCACCTACAGAGGCAAAAAGATGAGAGAGTCCTATATGGAAAAGCAATATTTTGACCCAAGAGCCATTGTAGCAAACCAGGTAATTCAGTGCAAAACAGGTAACATAACTCAAGAAATGCCTTTGGACCTTCAATTCTTCATGCTGCACACTACCCAATGGAAGTCAAATGCTGCTGTAGAGGAAAGTAGCCAGGTATAGTTGCTGTCCATGGACAGAGAGGTACAGGGTCATCAGAAAACTTACAGAAGTCATGGGTATCATGCATTTACTGGGTCTGCCAGCCAAAGAGAAAGCGCTTAGGTAAAAGCCTCACTTTTGCCAATTTAAGTTTTCAGGCTTGTTCTAATTTAGTAGTAATCTACACCACTAGTAGTGCACGGTGTACCTATGTTAAGAAGTTTTCCTCTGTGAGTCTGTGACAGTTGCTGTTTCATTTTTTTTCCCTATCAAGTTATAGTTTCCACTTCTTCAAGCTCACGCAAACCTACAATTAAGCCAGCACATATAATTTTACATGTATGTATATATCAGGCTGGATCAATGGGCCAAAGATAATTGTATGAGGTTTAACAAGGCCAGGTCACAACCCCACCCAACAGCGTTGGGGAAGTGTGACTGGAGAGTTGCCTTGCAGAAAAGGAACTGGGGGTGCTGGTGGACAGCAGGCTGAACATGAGCCAGCAGTGTGCCCAGGTGGCCAAGAGGTCCAACAGCATCCTGGCTTGTATTAGAAATAGTGTGTCCACCAGAAGTAGAGACATGATCATGCCCACATACCCAGTGCTGGTGAGCTTGAGTGCTGTGTTCAGTTTTGCACGTCACAGTATAAGAGTGACATTGAGGTGCTGGAGTGGGTGCAGAGAAGGGTAATGGAGCTGGTGAGAGGTCTGTAGAATATGTCTTATGAAGAGTACCTAAGAGAACTGGGACTGTTTAGCCTAGAGAAGAGAAAGCTGAGGGAAGACCTTATTGCTCTCTACAACTATCTGAAGAGAGGTTGCAGTGAGGCTGGTGTTGGTCGCTCCTCTCAAGTGAATAGCAACAGGATGAGAGGAAATGGCTTCAAGTTGCGCCACGGGAGGTTTAGATTGTGTACTAGGGAAAAATTCTTTACTGAAAAAGTGGTTAAGCACTGGAACAAGCTGCCCAGAGAGGTGGTGGAGTCACTATCCCTGGAGGTGTTAAAAAAACGTGTAGATGTGGTACTACAGGACATGGTCTAGTGGTCATGGTAGTTTTGGGTTGATGGTTGAACTTGATGATCTTAGGAGTCTTTTCCAACCTTAATGATTCTGTAGCATGGTTGCACTTGATAAAAGGACATGTGGGTCAGTTTTAGCATTAGTATCAAATATATGCTAATTGATACAAGTTTGAGAATGATGATCCAGTTTTCAGTTTTTATTTTTGGCCTTCTTTTCCCTTCAGACCCATATCCTGAAAGATAGCCTCTAACCCAGGAGTGAACATTATGCAATACGCAACACAGTCATTGTGATGTTTATGCAAATAGTAAAGGTATGAAGTGCCAGAAAGAAGTATGAGGAGATGTGAAGAGATAAGAAAAGGACAAAAACTCACTCTGGTTCAGTTTATGCTTATTCTCTATACAGAAAACTTCTATTTTCTGCTTTTGAAATTTTCCTCAAGGTGAACATATACTAGTGAGCAATAAAGCAATTAATACTATTAAATATTAATAAACAATAACAGGGTAGAAGATTATGAAAATGAGCTTTATTTTAGTTCTCTAAGAAACTGCAGAAATAGAACAGGGTAAATCCATCACTTCTTTCCATGTGGGCAACTAGCCAGCCAACATGTCCGTATCTAAAACTTATCTTTTTTAGTGGACTACAATGTTAGTGCAATGTTTTATCAGAGAGGCAGGAAAAAAAAAATCTATTTTTGATTTATTTAGTAAAAGGCCATATTCAGTATACCTCTTCCTCTAGCAATAACTTCTTCTGTCTAATATAGATACCTTATTTTTATTATCATCTTCTATTGCTAGGATAAACATCAGAATGTCCACTGGCTAAAACTAACCATGTGACTTTCTATATATCTCAATTAATTTTGCTGCTGGTAAAATGTACTTTAATCCTTCTCTTTCTTCAACTAGCAGTTCCTCATTTTTCTCCATATCTGTTGTTTCTTCTGTGGTTCTTTTTTCATAGAGAGTAAACAAAAATTCATTGATTTCTAGAGGAGACGATACAGTATTTTTTACACACATTAGTGGCACCTACTCAAACATGTACAACTCCTTTCATAATATCCAAGTTATCTCTTTTAAAATCTTAGATGGCAGAAAAAACATGAACTATTATTTTTAAGTATTTGGGAGGCACTCTCACACTACAGTGCTGACAACTACTTAAGTATCTAGGCAGAGTGATGACCCCATCGGTATCTTCAACAATTCAAGCCTCTCCCCCATTGTTAAATAATAACACTGGTTAAGTACAGTTTGTGAAAATGAGATTTATTCCTCCTTCTACATTCATGATTAAACTAGTAGGCTATATTTTTTTCTAAGCCCATTAGTTGTATCATATTGCTGCAAGTCATATCTATAAGGCAGTTACTTATTAATATATAAGCCTAATCCTAAATATACCTTCTATTCATAGACTTGGTGACCTTCCACATAGCCTGAAGACTGCTGCCATGTATTAAACTATTAGTCTGAATAGAGGAAATAAGTTCCTCTATCCTTTATCCTCTGTACAACTATGGTTTTCTCTCTGTTGAAAGGTCTCTGTTACATCACAAAGCTGCATGCCTCATCCACCTCAAAAGGATTTCTTTTTCTTTAAGAATGTTGATTAAGTAACTAAGTGACCTTTTTTGGTTTCAGTTTTGGTTGTTGTTTTTTTTTTTTAAATGTACAGGTTTGTTGGGGTTTTTCCTCTGGAAAAGAAATTACCCAGGACCACAACATATATGGAAGAAAGAAAGGTACAAAGCAAAAAGGGTTCAAAGACATAGCCTAACCTCTCACTTAAGTGAAAAAATGTCCCAAAAGAATTCTTGATTTTTTCACAACTAGATAAAAACTGAGGATGTTTAATAAGAAAGAAAAGCTCTTAAATACTGCAGAAAGTACTCATCTTCTCTAGATCTTCTCTTGATCTTCCATACAGTAACCATTGATTTCTCACAGTTTGGGACAGGATCTAAAGAGTGGCATTCATCTGAGGGAGATATGATAGCAACATTTTTACAGAAAAATTGGAGTTATGGGCTTAAAAATTGCTAAATCTCACATGATTTTTTTTTTTTAAAGTTCCTAATAGCATTTTAGACAAAATATTCAGAAGTCAAATGAATATGCACAATATTTTGAAGGAAAAGGCTGAGCTAGCAAACACTAGCATACACTGCTTTGCAGTAAATGGGTTCCAGAGACTGCTGTGCTTTTTACATTCATTCAGTGACAGATCAGTCTAGGAGAATGGTAGCATCTGGATGAGGGCAGATGGCTAAACTGTCAAATAATGACATTTTACAAAATTTCAGCAGTCTAAGGGCAATATGGTTCCAATCCCAAAGGCAGACAGGTAAACAATGGTGCAGAAGTTATATCACTAGCATATAAGATTATTGATTATAATTATTTCAGGGGAAAGAATTCTTCTCAGAAGATTAGGCTGACAGGAAGATTGAGAGCTCTCTCAAAAAGAATTAGGTGGCTGCTCCTTTTTTTTTTCAGGCATTTATTTTGTTACATTTTCACCTCAGAGGAGCTTGTTGTGATGAGCTAAGATAAAATGAAACTTCTCAGGGTAAAGATGTTCAATTACACCACTTCTCTGCAATTCATCTTTCACTGCAAAAATTTGCATTGGGTTCCAGAAATTCACCACTAAGTCAGGGATACTTCTAAGAGAAGCTTTTGCCTTTACAACATGAATGCACTTGGAAGCCAAACACATCTTATCATCTGTATAATTCAGAGGAGGATATTCTTTCATGAAGATACAAGAAAATATTAGTTTATTCTGTGGAGAGCAACTAAAGCATCTTTCCGCTCAGCTGAACTTACATAGAGACAAAATTCAGAATAGCAGTGAACAGTCACTCCTAAATCTACATAAAATCAAGCTCCTGTAAAGAACAAGGAAAAAGCTCTATTTTGTGTTAACTGGCATGTGTTTTGGAAGAGAAGTCATAAAATAGGCAATTTAAGTGAGAATGCTTCCACTTTAACTAAGAATTGATATTCCTTTTGTGCACCAGTCGCAGCAAGGCACCTTAACGATAAAAAGTGATCCGCAACCTCCAGTTCATGTCATTCTTGAAGAGAAAGTGGAGAATCCTAGCTGAAATTTTCACATGTCAACAACCACTGATACTATTAACTATGCCTTGCACAAGTGGCTGAGGGATTCTTCTCTCTGTGGTCCCTGCTTCTGGTGTTAATGTGCAGTTGTTCCCCAGCCCATTATATAATAGTATGCATAGCCTTGCAGATTGCCAGTTTGACACATGCCCTGTTACACTTACAGATGCCGTACTTATATAATCACCTTCCCAGAGAATGGGCGGATAGACCTGTGAAAGGCAGATAGATAGTCAGGCCTATCAAAAAAGAAAAAAGCTATTCTGATGGAAATATTAATAATACTAAAAATATATTTTCATCTGCTTTTCATTAAACATATATAAATTTCTGTGCTTTACAGTGCTTGACAGATGTGATAAAATTACATGGATGGTGTGAATTAGCTGAAGTTCAGTTTAAATAAAACCAAAGTAATACTAATTGGCAAGGAGAAGACTTTAAAAGAGTAAGTGAAGAAGTATGGCTCTTAATGTGCATTTAATATTAGATTCGCACTTTTTTTCTGAGTTCATGCTTGGCAACGATAACTCAGAAGCTATTATTATTCCTCTCAGATACTTCTTTTACCTTTTTTATTGACACAGTGATAATATTGAGGATATCTTTAAGAAAGATCATTCTGCTTGGATATATCACAGCAAAAACCCTAGCTTTAACATCTGCAGAACAGAATAATCTAACTTTGGTGTATGTAGCCCACATTAGTTGAATGATGACAATGCATGTATCAATGCATATGCTATTAATTATGTAATTGTTTAGAGCCGGACTGCTAGTTGTGAATTAAGTGACACTAAGTAGTGCAGAATCTTTTTTTACTCAATAGATATATTCTCACTCTTGACACATAGAATGAAACTTCCAATGTTAGAGCCAGAGTTTTTTTAAAAAAATCTTATTCCTTTGGAATTCCACTTTCTCAGTAGAATCATTAATGTCTAAAATGGAGCTTGAACTTTCTGATTTACTTTGACAGCAGGGATTACCAGAGGGCAGATGCTTAGGTGGTATAACTCTACCTCAGCTGTGTATAGTGGAGCGAATTCACAGATTGTCTCTTTCTTGCAAAGGAGAATCGTTGCTAACTTTCAGGTACACAAATTCAGATTTATCTATCCATAAAGTATTAATTTAATAGACTTAACTGTTTGTTCAAAAGAACCAGGGTAAGGTTTTACAGCATATATCCAGCTGGCTTTTCTCATATTAACAAGAAATCATTTGGTGTGCATAGCATTTATGGCATAGAGTGCATGTGGTTCTTAACTATGATATTAAGGACAGCAGAATCCAGCTTATACGGTATCATGGATTTTGAGAAGAGTCCTATTGGCTACTCATTGAAAAGTGATTAAATATTGTTGTTAGACGTGTTCATAGTGTGCTGGTTCTCTTAAAGAATTTTATTATTGATTACAGAATATTCTGTTCTCCTGTGGTCAGTGCTAAAATTTAAAAATCGTCATCTGTCTCCATTTAAGACTCAGGGCAATCCCCCCCACGGAGCAGAATTTGTTCCACCCCTCTTTCCCCCTGACCCTTCCCTCCAGGGGAGGAAGAAAGGCCTCACACAAAGTTGGAAATCAAGATTACAACTTTGAACAGGGAGTAACAAAAGGGATATTAAGGGAAGGGAAATATACAAAGGTATCAAGGGAAGATATATATAAAAATATAGACAACACCAATCCTCGGATGATGCTGGATTCCTCCTGAGCCACGTGGAGTTGTAGCAGCCACAGAGATGTCCACAGCCAGCAGCAATCCCAGCGAGGAGGGGGCGAGAGGAACTTCCTGTGTCCTTTATATAGAGTGTGGCAGGAAGGGGAGTGGAATAGCCACTCCACCTGTCCCTCCCCTTCCCCAAACCTTAAACCATAACATCATTCCAAGCCTAAGTTCAGAATTAATATTGATAATAGTTTATATACTCTGTATGCAATCACAATCATAAGATAAAGTTATAGCTTGTTACACCTTTTACTGATTTTCTTAGTCTAAATCTCTAAATTTTGTTTCTTATTTCTAAATTAATTGGTAACTTCCACTTAGGGAAGGTAAATAAGCAATTTCTTTCATATAGGCTGAAAGAAAATAAGAATGG
The DNA here is from genome assembly GCA_013401335.1 of Brachypteracias leptosomus. NCBI lineage: Eukaryota > Metazoa > Chordata > Aves > Coraciiformes > Brachypteraciidae > Brachypteracias > Brachypteracias leptosomus. Next base: position 24,299 of record VYZX01019499.1, read on the forward strand.
AAAAGATACTGGAGAGTAATTTAATAATTCTCCTTGTAAAAAAGAGAGTAAACTATAGCTGAAGTATTTCACAAAAACATTCATCTAACCTTTTGTTAAAGCCTTGTATGATAGAAATTTCACAACGTGCCTTAGGTAATATATTTCTACAATCAACTACCCTTACTGCTTTTACCTGTCCTAAATGTCACTAGCTGCAATTTAAACTTTCATAGATCTCATATTTAATGAGGAGTGGGATTCAACTATCTCTACAGGTAGACCTCAGTTTCTTAAACTTCTTGAATCAGCTTTAAAATTCCTTGCAGTATACAAAGAAATTTAAGATAAAAATGTATACATACAATGGATAAAGATCCTGCTTTTCCTGGTTTCACACAACAAACCTGGGACAAACACCATGGTAGACAATAGAAGAGTGACTTATTTTCTCTTTTATTCTCTGTTATATTGATTAAACTGCTAGTGTATAAGTATTTAGGAAAATAAACTGACATCAACCCAGCAATCAAACTGAGAAAATGTGAAGGTGGGATGAATCCAAAAGTACATAGGCATAAATTAATTCATATTCATAATCTAAAACTTACCATATTCAGAGGGATTCTGAACATATAAATGCCCCCCAAAAAAAAAAGATTTAGTAATATATTCTCAATAAGGATATAACCTTTTAATGTCACAGCAACTAACTGGTTAATGGGGGCATATACACTGGGGAATTTCAATGAAGTAACTAAGTGAAGTTAGTTTTAAATAATACTGAATATTGATATGCCCAGATTTGTATAATTTCATAATCAAAAAAATACAGAAACCTTCTCATGAGATCTAGTGCCTGTGTATCATCTAGACTACACAAAGGAATATGTCAGAGGAACGGGATGCCATCCAGAGGGGGCTGCACAAGCTGGAGAGGTGGGCCCAGGTGAACCTTATGAGGCTCAACAAAGCCAAGTGCAGGGTCCTGCACCTGGGCCAGGGTAACCAGCATTATCAGTATAGGCTGGGAGAGGATATACTGGAGAGCAGTCCTGTGGAAAGGGCCTTGGGGATGCTGGCGAATGAAAAGCTGGACATGAGCCACCAATGCTCAATTGCAGCCCAGAAGGCCAATCACATCCTGGGCTGCATCAAAAGAAGTGTGGCCAGCAGATCAAGAGAGGTGATTCTGCCCCTCTACTCTGCCCTGGTGAGACCTCACCTGGAGTACTGCGTCCAGTTCTGGAGCCCCCATCACAAGAAGGATGTGGCCTTGTTGGAACCTGTCCAGAGGAGAGCTACAAAGATGATTAGAGGGCTGGAACACCTCTCCTATGAAGACAGGTTGGGAGAATTGGGCCTGTTCAGCCTGGAGAAGAGAAGTCTCTGGAGGGATCTTATTGCGACCTTCCCATACCTGAAAGGGGCCTATAAGAAGGCAGGGAAAGAGCTATTCATGAGGATTTGTAGCAACAGGATGAGGGGAAATGGTTTTAAGATAGAAAAGTATAGATTTAGGTTGGAGATTAGAAAAAAGTTCTTTAATATGAGAGTGATTGATCATGGGAACAGGTTGCCCAGAGAGGTGGTGGAGGCCCCATCCCTGAAGACATTCAAGATCAGGCTTGATGGGGCCCTGAGCAACCTGACCTTGTTAGAGATGTCCCTGCTTATTACAGGGGGTTTGGACTAGATGACCTTTGGAGGTCACTTCCAACCCAAACCATTCTATGAATCTATGATTCTATGAATCAAATCCAAGATACGGGTGCACCTTCAAATTTGAAAATTCTCCTAACAAAGGAGAACTTGCTGCCATGCTTCACTGCATTAGCTCAGTGTGTGAGCTTACAGCTTCTCTCTTCAAGTGTAATAGAAGTCATGGTGGGGATTGCAAGGGAGATTTGATACATTAATTAGAGGCTTCTTAAGGCTACTAAATCTCACTTGAGGTGCCTACTTCAGCTGAATTGCACTTTGGGTTTCAGTGACCAAACTGATTAGCTTTCCATTTACCATAAGGATGGTTCAGGTATCTGTGATCGCATGCAGACCCCTGTGTATAAATACCTAACGGTTGTGTCTTAATCTGAAAATGAACCTCTTCCCAGCACAGGATGCAGTTGTCTCAAAGTTATCTGGTGCCATTTCACATACCATGGTATGCGTCACTCACCTTCCGGATGCCACCCCAAAATGTCAAGGGTGCTTCATACATTATTTCTGCCAGCTCTCTAAAGCTGTCAGATGCATTAGCACATTTGAAATTACATTAGAAGCCTGTGTTTAGCTTACTAAATCTTTCTAAAGATGTCCAGAGTTTAAACTGTCTAAGACTAAGCTAGCCCTTATTGACTCCTATATTCAATGAAAAAAAAAATTTACCAACTAGAGCAATTCATTTAATTTATTAAGCAAGATAAAAACTGTCTTCTGGACATGTTTAATTTTCTCTGAAAGCTATAAAGGGAATGAAGATTGCCTTATTTAGGATAAAGGAAATTCATTTTTAGATGCCTAAACTATGATCTAAAGACACATCACCAAAAATCATGTAGTCAGTTCACTTTTTTGATGGGATTCAGTTAGTTATGCATAGGTCCCTAGAGTTGTGTTAGAGAATCTAGAGTGTCATACCTGGTTTCTAGGATACAAATCTCCCGTGCACAAACCTCCCGCCCATGCAGATGTCACAGGTATGGTGACATCTATGTTTAGGCACCTGAATCCTGATTTACAGGTTTATGGATATGGATGTAGGGGTAAAGTTAGAGAGAGATGTATGAATAAAGAAGGCAAAAATCTGTCATGTTCATTTGATCACCAAGAGATTCTAATTGTCCTGACAAAACTGTAATTTTTCTCTGTAGTCATGCTCTAGTCAAGATTTGTTGCATTTCAGCTTGATGACCCACATCTGCTGGAAGGTAAAGAGAGAAGCCAGGAGTTCTCTGACAATATGGACAGAGCACCAGCACTCATACCATTGATGACCTTGACTTTCATTGTACTCAGTGCTAGGAACATTATCACTTTCTGCACACTATCAGCAATGCCAGGGTATACTGTTGTGCTAACAGACCACATCACATCATTGAGCAGGTCCTTATAGATGTCTGTATCATGCTTCTGAATGGAGATGATGATTTTTGTGGATAACAGAGAGCAGGAGAAGAGAGTTTGTAAAGGAAGATTGCAGAAAAGATTCTTACAGGCTAGTCAGGGCAATGAGAGCCTGGTGGTGCACTCAGGGCCCTGAGAAAGTCAGGGTGTTTCAGTTTGTTAAGGGCTATCACAGAGAGAGAGCTACCCAAGATAGGGAGGAGAATTACAGGTACACTTCACCCTCACTTTTTCTTTTAACCTGCAACATATCAAGAAAAGGCTGTCAATCAATTAAACTAATAACTAGTAAATATCATAGCAGTAAAATAAATATAAAAGAAAAACTATTTCATTTATTTCAGAAACAAATCCTGAAATTTACTGACACAGAAAGTCATCACCAAATACTGTGGTTGAAGTCTTAAAAGGGTTGAATAATTTTATAAACAGTTGCAGTATTTGTTATTATAAAAAGCTAAGACAAGGATGCATTTTGATCTCATGACTCAGGACACAGAAGTGTATCACCTGCCATCAAGATAGACTTTTTCCCACGATGTATACCACTATGAGGTCAGCAGAGTACAGTGTGGTAAATTTTACTTTCCCCTAATGCATCACTTAATGGACAATTACCAGAGGCGTGAGGCTGGTTTGGAAGGAACAATGGTCCATTCTAAACCAGCTTTAATGCATTTATCAGGGGGAAAAGTCCATTTTAAAAAATCAAGTAAAGAATTATTTGCTCACCAACTATATCATACGAGATAAAACAAATAGAACTTATGTTCATGATTTTAAAAACCTAACAGCAAAGCTAATTCCTTCAATTAACTTATTGAATGAGTAGTGTTAAAGTCTGGGTCACTAAAGGAGTCTGAATTGTTAGGGAGGGAAACAAGAAAAAGTTATTGATTTAACTTGAGCACTGTGCAAAACCTATATGAAGAGAAAAATCAAGAACCATGCTTCAATAGTAAATGATATGTACTCTAACTCAGCATCTTTGTAAGAATGTGAAGCAAAGGAACTTACACATTTCAGTAATATCTGTCTTCAGACGAGTTCACAAAAATAATTAAACAAGTTAATATAATTTAAAGGGAAGCAAAAATGTTAAATATGTGGGTGGGAACTCCCTAAAGCCACTTGGTTCGATGATTAGAGTAACTCTATACTGCTTAGGAAAAAAGATTTTTAAAAGAGGTTAAAAAGTGACATAAAAAAAGATAAACAAAGGAGGCATGAGAATTAAAGACAAGTTTTTTAAAAAGGAAGATGTCTAAATGAGGAAAATAGAAGAAAAAGTAGCATGAAATTTCACAAGTTAAATGTAAAACCATCATACAACAGTCAAGAAAAAATAATGGGAAATGGCTGGTAGAGGCACAAAACTAATAATGAATATTTTCTTTAAACATATTTAAAACAGAAAACCTGTCAGTAGGGTAACTGATGTGATCAAGGTGTTAAAAGAGTCCCCAAGGAATATAAAGCTGTAACAGCTAAATAAATTCATACTATGCATCTTCATGTTAGAGTAACCTGTTTTTGTGGAGGATACTATATTAAACTAAAATGTCAGCAGGAGAAGCTTTAGAAGAGAGTAGTAAAATAAACAGTAACAAATCTCCCAGACCCAGCAGTATTAACTCAAGTTCAAAAAGAATAGCATCTTGGTGAGTTATAATCTGTGCTTGCAATTTAAAATTAAAACTGTCTTGCTACCAGAGGAATAAAAAATACTGTAAGGATGAATGTGAGAATCTTCATGCCAGTCTGAATTCTTTAGTTAGCAAATTTGTTGAAATTAACATGAAGAGTAAAATGAGTAGACATATGGATAAATGTGATATAATTGGGAACTGAGAGCACAGTTCCCGTAGCAGGAAGCCATAACTCACAAATCTATTAGACAAAGTGAACAATCACGTGAAGAAGGATGTCCTAATAGTTCAGGACAGCATTGCCCAACATCCAACCCCAAGTCAGATAAAGTTGAATAAATAACTCAACTCAGCAGTGGGCAGAGATACGAAGTTGCCTTTCAGAAGTACAAATTAGCCCATGTGCAGAACCATGCTGATACACCTATAGAGACTCATAATCTGGCAAGAGGCTATACAGCAGAAGCTTGAGGTGCACCATGTTTTATTGCCCATTGTAAAAAAGATATCTGTGACATTGGGACAAATGTGAGGAAATACAGAAAAACACTAGGAATACCTTTTTTTCAGGGACCTATGCACAGACAATCTGGTGTCCATACTTAGAAGAACTGAGCTATGTAAAGTCCATGTACACAACACAAGCAATTTTAACCACTTCACACAATCACAGTGGCAGGATGCACTCCCCAGGCAAACTTTTCAAGAGATCCTTGCAAGAAACACACTAACATTACAGAGTACTGTGTTATGGGCTACATCTATCCTACCTAGCTGAGCTAATATAAGATATCTAGAAGGTCAGAAGATTATCATAATAGGAAGCCTTTCGAATAACAGCAGAGAGCAAAGGGAAGCCCAGTGGCTCAGCTTCCCATCAATAACAAATTGGTTCATTTTTGCAACGGTCAAACTGGTTTTCTGCTTCTATCATGAAAAAAGGCAAGCTGCTCAGCAGGGCATGCAAAGACCCACCGCATAGCCTTAAACCTCCATGGACCACTCTTTCATCAGGTCTGGAGGAGGCTTCAGAAACTTGCTTCATCTGGTGCATAAACAGCTCAAAGCAAACAGGAAGGTACCTGACTCATCAAAAATGAGCTACTAGGCTTCAGTTATGTTTGTTTACTGTCTTTCTGCCATCCTTCACCCCTGCAGTGTTCAGTAAACCTCTGTCTATTAAGTTGGCAAAGCAGAGAAAAAAATATGATAATACACCAGTGGTCAACAAGCCATCTTTTAAAGAAAAACACTGCTGATAAGATAAACAGCTTGTGATGTACTTAATTACAATATTTCATACTCATTTAGCCATCTCCATATCACAGCACTAACAAAGTGGATTTCAAACAGGAAATAAGACTCCTTCCCACTAGCCCAGAGGGCTAATTATAAAATAGCAACCTACTTTTTTTTTTGGCAGCAAGCATATTTTTTTTTTTCCAGTAGAATTTATTGAGCTCATTACCAAGCTGCTTATGAAGTGATTTGAAATGAGGCAACATTAAAGCATTCTGAAAATCCCTTGTACTTAGTCATCTTGACACTTTGTTTGAACTTGAAGCATTAATATGAAATAACTGCAGAAGCCCCATATTTCTGATTCTATTGTTTGACAGCACATTTAAAAGCTAAAAGATTATATGATCAAGGATTTTTAATCAGCACAGTAATTTGTAGGAGTGTCTTGAGTATTCATAACTTTGAAAAGACCAAAGAGACATGCCTGTGAGAAATAAGATAGGTACAGTGCATGTCAGCCTAGAATTACACGGCAATGTGAAACAGGGAGTACAAGCACTGCTGGAACTGAGGGGGGTTTTACTGCTTTTTACAGGCAAGACTGAAAATTGAAAGATACACATCAAAGCCACTAAAGAACTCCACACACTGTACCTTACTAGCCTGGTTTTACCTTCTGTAATCATATTATATAATATGCATCACCAGATTAACCTGCTTGGGGTCAGCAGAGGGGCCACCATAAATACATTTGAAGTCAAGCCTGTGAAGGTTTTCAAAGTGGAAAAAAAAAAATCTGTAGAGAAGAGTAGTAAAATCCATGGAAATCTATGGCGTATTAAAGTGAAATCTGTGAATAGCTTTACTTTTCGTCATTCCCCCACACACCCCCATGCATTAGAGTTTGAACTAATAATTAGAGCCAATGGAAATGCTTCTGTTGAAAGAAAGGGTTTAATATCATCCTTCACTCTAACTGCATTCTAACGTTCTGCCTACCTTATTACAAAGCCTTTAAAGGAAAGGCTTCTGTAAGAAAATAAATGGGCAATAGTAGTACAAACACTGAATGTATCACAATGTGGTCTCTCCCCAAAAAAAAGCAAGCATCCCCAAACGTGGTTTACAACAGAATGGACAGATATCAACCAAATGTGCACATTGAGGGCACAAGAAGCTCCATTTTCCCCCCCAGTACTTTCAGCTGTCAGAGAGCAAGCGATTTGGACCTTTCATGGGAGGCACTGAAACGAGATCTCCACCAGAACAACTTGGAACCTGCGATCCTCTGCAGCCCTCTTAGTATGCTTGATGGCCTTTTATGCACAGTCTTAAACTAATAAGGAAACATCGAGTTAGATGTGTTGGGCCATAATCTGGAAAGAATTCATTAGCTAAGCAGGATCTAGCCAAGTCATTAATTAGAACACCCCCTGAGGAATTCCCAGGCAGTTTAGAGAAACAGTATTAGGCCTCTGTTTTCCAAAGCTGTACAGTTCTGTTAATAAAAGATGATGCCTAAAAAATAGCATGCTCCCTAAAAAGCCAATATATTGCAATAGAACAAGGTGAACAAAGCAGAGAGGAAAGGAACAAGAAGAAAAAAAAACAAAAACCTGCAATGGTTGGCCAGCTGCAGCGTTTGCATCTCTCTACCTGTTTAGCTTCTACACAGCTGGAGAAGTCAGCACTTGATCTGGAAGATGGTTTGAGAAAGTATTTCAAGAATAAGGAGGTGTTGCTTTTTCCATCAAAATTCAGGGCTTTAAAGAGGTTTCACCAATTAGAAAAGCAGCTTCCCTCTCTAGATTCCTTACAGTCATGGCACCCTAATATGTAGATCCAAC